>JAWWTY010000088.1:29023210-29037032 GCA_035222235.1 Margarornis squamiger | reverse complement strand
CTGAGAAAGCAGATTGCAAGGTGGGCTGAAAAATGGCTGAAATGCCAGGCTCAAAGGTTTATGAGCAGAAGCATGAAATACAGCTGGAGCCCAGTCCACCAGCAGCATACCCAATGGGTGAATGCTATTAAATGTTTTCAAAAGGGACCTAGATGATGGAACAGAGGGAAGTTTGTCATTCAATGGAAAAATGGAAAGAGTGTTTGATAGAGCTGATGGATGTGCTGCCACTTAGGAGGAATGTGATGAGCTGGGAAAACGGGCCAAGAGGAACCTTATACATTTCAGGAAAGGTATGTGTAATCAAACCCCATACACCAATATATGCTGGGGGCCAACTGGTTGGAAAGCAGCTTTGCAGATAAGAAGCTGGGTAGAAACCAAGCTGAGCACAATCCAGCAGTGTGTCCTAGTAGCAAAGAAGGCCAAATGCAATGTGGGCTGTGTTGGGAAGAACACTGGCAGCTGGCCAAGGGAAGCACTACTCAAGTCTGGTAAGACTACATCTGAAGTGCTGCATCCTGGATTTCACAGTAGGAGACCTGGACATACAAGGAAGTTCAGCAAAGGGCAATTAAGATGATTAACAGACTCCAGTATCTGTCATACAAGGTAAGACTGAGTGAACTGTTCTGTTTGTTTAGCCTCAAGAAGAGAAGGCTCAGTGGGATCTTACCAATCCTGTGTATAAATAACCTGGTGGCTCCTTCTTTATAGCCTCACATAATCTCAGTGGTGTCCAGTGAATGGACAAGAGGCAGTGGAAACAAACTGAAAGACAAGTATTTCCAACTGCATACCACTAAATGCAGTTTACCACAGAAGTTTTATTGCACGAAACTAATTCTAACATTATTGTAGTTTCAAACAATGATCAGGGCCAATTACCTTCTCGTGCACTGGTTTCAACTCTAAGTGTGAATCTGAAAGTTTAGTTTTAATCCAACCTACTTTTCATGAAGTTCACACTTGAATAAACATCTCCCTAAAACCAAACTTTTCTTTTCCATTTAAGATAGTTATCTGTAAACTACAGAGGAAAAATCGTATTAGTTATGTTCCAGTTTAGAGTACCATCTAATCATAGGAAAAGCCATATCCTTATGGAATACCAGCCAAGTTTGAATTAAAATACATGTAAATACAGAAAAATTCACAAGTAATAAAACACTGTACTCAGTTCATTAAGTAAACAATTTCTTACATTTTTTGAAGAACCTGGGCCATCACAACCCCACTCGTTAAATCTTCCACGGTCTGGCATGGTGCCTCAACATTAAATGTCTGGATCTGTGATAAAAAGGAAGTTCAGTGGTTACTTCAATGTCAAGGAATTTTCAAAAGTTTAAAAAAAATGCTACCAAATAGCAAACAGAGGAGAGTAAACCCCAACATTTAGTGCACACGTTAGGTTTAAAAAGCTTTATATTTAACAGCAATCAAAGAAATTAACAGAGCTTAGCATTCTTGTTTTCACAATAAACTTTACTACAAATAATAGTACTACACTCTCCAAAAGGCTAATTTTCCAGCAAATTTTCTACTTTGCAAAGTCACTAGGCCATGCAAGTACTTCTGGAGCATATATTCAAGTACACTCTCTCAATCAACATATGTAAGAAACTCAATTTTTAGAAGTAACATTGATCACACAGAACACTCATCAGCTCCCCACAACCAGAAGATCAAATGCAAAGTGACATACATATTCCAAACTTGATTATTCCCTGCTATCAGATGGAAGAGGAGAACACAGTTCTGATAAACTCTAATGGGTCTATGCACTACTAGTGTTCTGAATATTTCAGGGTGTTTATTAACACAGTGACAGGCCCTACAGTCCACAAGGCAAAGCTCCTTCCTCCCTCTCTTGGTGAAGTCTACCAGCTTCAGCATAATCTTTTTAACTGGTCTACATTATTTGATAATTTGTTTTAAATGAACATTATTTTTAAATGATGTGGATGAGTTTTGTGAAAATAATGTTGATGATATTATTTAGAGGATAAATGTTCTTTGCTACTATCCTCAACCTAGGAGAAGCCTGGGCTTATTTGTAGAAAGCACCACTCATACAGACCACAGATAAGACATGCTACGGGAGCTCTTGCACCTTCAGAGTTCATAATGTTAGATACATCAACCCTTTTTTTCTGAACGCACTGTACAACTGCTGACACTTTAGTGGCACTTGAAACAGTAATACTGGTCAGAATCATTTCCAAATTAATACACTTTATATATGTCTTACAATAAAAGACAATTCATGTAACAGTGGAAAATTTTACAGGTCATTCTCTGAGGAGAAGGCTCTCAAAAAAAAATCAAGAGCATGATAGCCAGATTCTTCTAATACCTCTGGAATTTCATGTTAGCACCCTAGCAATGCCATTTAACATTAATTTGGAGAACATGCACCTAGGTTAAAGTTCCTTTCTTTTTTTACTCTGGAAGAAAAAACCCTAGCACTCAAGTAGGAAAAAAACCAGCAATGATATCCACGAAGAGCCAAAAAGAATGAGCCCCCAGAGCACGTTTGCTGATCAAGTTCAACTGTGACCAATGAATAATCACGAACGACGCCCATGTTCCAAAAGCATGAGGATTCACATGCCATTGAGGATAATGTTTTTCATAGTTAGATGACAAAGAGCAGGAAGAAAGCCTGAAATTAATATGACTTGTTTCTTCACATACATTTAAATTTTGTAAAAAGTGTATTTGCTTGTATATTTCAATTGTGTCAAATTTATGCTGCAGAACATTTATTTAAATTTCAGAAAAAGAACTACATCCTTTTCACATCCTTCAGAGATTATCCTTCAGAGATATGAAAGCAACAAATTCTCTTCAAAAACCTTTCCATAAAACAGCTTTACAAACTTACATCAAATTTACACTCCTATACTGTTCTCAGATAGTTGTACAATATCCTAGACCACTCTAAGAAACAGCGAAGTTCATTTTTAGAAGGGACAAAATTATAAGAATGTGGCAATGCAGAAACACAGTCCAACTATGAAGACAAACAAGCAAATCTGTGTGTGTGTGTGTGCCTCTAAACAGCTATTCAATAACAGCTGTTAAAACAGTGCTCTTCCTGTGCATTGTGATGTGTTTCCTTCTGGAAGACTTCTCTGTCTTCCCGCTGGAACTGCTTTTTTTGTTCCTAATTCCTGAGTACTTGCAATATGATCCCCATCATTAGTTCCACAAAGCTGTAAATTAATTCCCATTCCCTGTTAGAATTCTTGGATATTTTTCCCCACTATCACTATATTGAGCCCTGACATCATGTGTGTGGGCCCACATGAACCTGGTGAGGTTCAACAAGGCCAGGAGCAAGGTGCTGCTGCACTTGGGTCAGAGCAATCCTGGTATCAGCACAGGCTGGGGGATGAACAGATCAAGAGCAGCCCTGCAGAGAAGGACTTGGGGATGCTGGTGGATGAGAGGCTGGATATGACTCAACAATGTGCCAATCGTATCCTGGTTGGCTCATCAAAAGACCTGTGGCCAGCAGTCAAGGGAAGTGATTCTCCCCCTCTACTCTCATAACACCCCACCACCCTTAGTACTGTATCCAGCTCTGGGATCCTTAGTATGAGAAACACATGGATCTGTTTGAGTGGGTCCTGACGAGAGTGACAAAAATGATCAGAGGACTTTTCTCCTGAGGAAAGGCTGAGAGTCAGGGTTGTTCAGCGTGGAATAGACAAGGCTCCAGGGACCCCTCACTGCAGCCTTTCAATAGGTGAAGGAAAGGTGAGGATAGACTTTTTAATAGGGCCTGTAAAGACAGGACAAGGGATAATGGTTTTTAACTGAAAGAGTGTAGATTCAGACTAGATATAAGGAAGAATTGTTTTATGATGAGGGTGGTGAAACACTAGAGCAGGTTGCCCAAAGAGGTGGCAGATGCCCTGGTAAGGTGGACTGCGCTCTGAGCAACCTGATCTAGTTCAAGATGTCCCTACTCAAGGCAAGGGGAGTTGGACTATTCGACCTTTAAAGGTCCCCTACAACACAAACCATTCTATGATTCTGTAAGACAAGAGTCTGGGGAAAAAAAGAGGGGAAAAAAGCCCAACCACTTGACTGAAACACTAGCCCTAGTAGGCCTTCACACCTTCCCATCAACTATCATGTAATGAGAGAAATGGGTACTTTCATTTAATTTTATGAAATATTAGTTCAGATCTCTGATCCACACAGACAGGAATATGAGCACTCAATTTTTATACAAATCTTAAAAGGAGTAGCAGGTGACAGAATACAAAGGTGACTATCACTGGGGACTAAATAATTGTTGCAGGAGGACATTACCTTAGAAAATCTGAGTTAACAGTTCCCAATGACATATATGACTAGTGAGGATTTACTATCTACTAAAGATAAAACACGAACATGTATTCCATGAAAAATACTTTTGATATGAATGTCAGAGAACTGGACAAACACACAGCTGTCAAAGACAGCAGATGAAAAGTGGGATAAACTTTGTGATAGGGAATCCAGCATTCCCTGAAACTTGAGGGGAAAAAAAAGGAAAAAGTAAAAAACAAAGCAACCGCCTTCTACCTCAAAGTAAAAAAGAGTTCTCCTTTCACTTCTCAACACTAAGAGATAATGAAAGATGTCCTCTTTGCACAGTGATTATATACACAGCTTGCTTTTTATTACTGATGCAGTTGTATAATAAACCTTCAAAGTATTCTTTTGAAATAATATATGAAATCGTTATTAGTGGTTCTTAGCAGATAAAACACTGTGTGACTGGTTTATCTTATGCACAAACACAACACCGAGTTTCAAAGTAGTTATTTATCCGAGCAAAGTACTCCCCAGTTGCTGCTGGGGGACAGGCTGGGCATCAGTCAGCAGGTTCTGACCAACTGTATCATGCATCACTTGTTTCTCTTGGATTTTGCTACTCTCCCTCCCATTTCTTATCATTCCAATTATTATTACTGTTGTTGTTATTACCATATTTAGTATTATATTCATTATTAGTACTATTTTATACTTATATCTAGTATATTATTACTATTGTTATTGATGTGGGTTTTTTTCAATTATTAAATTGTTATCTAAACCCACAAGGCTTACCTTTTCTTTTCAATTCGCCTCCCAAATGGCAGGGGGGCAGCGGGAAACAGAGAGCAGCTGTGTGATACTTAATTGCCAGGCAGGGTTAAACCATGTCAACAACACTTTAGAATTATTTATCCACTATTTTCCTGTGGTTTTGGAACTGACTATGGAAGCTTACATCCATGCTATGTAGGGCCTAGAAGGATACCTGTCACCAGAGAAGTTACTGAGCACATGGATAAGATAGGCAGAAGTGGGTGTGAAAGGAGACAAGAGAGGAATCAATCAGCCTCACTGGGATGGATGCATATCACTACTCAAGCCATTAGCAAGAACACTTGAAAGACCAAACAGGCAGAGAAGATTAAGGAGGGTTGGATACTTCTGTTCTTCTACATTCACCCCGTATTACCTAAAAGGTCCTCAACAATCTCACTAAAACAGATTTTACTCAGCTTCAATGGCCAGAGGAAACATCACTTATTTCACAATGGCAAGCTAATTATGATACACACGGTTTTTCTTCTTCAGATGCCGGATTCTTCTACCGAGACAGACCTTCCAAACTAGAATTGAATTCCTATCCTATAACCCAATCCTGTGCTTCCGGGTAACTTGAAGTTTTCCTCACCCATTCTTCTCACAGTTGGTAGCACTGCTATCATCTGCTTGGATAGTCATGGCATAAGCTATTTTTTCATGCTTTCCAAGACAACAGCAGACTGCATGAAACAAACAATGGGGAAACAGATTCTCTAAGAAGCAACAGCTTTATTCCAGGGTTTGAATTTCTTGATGTTTCCACTGATTTTTAGGTTGTCAGACTTTTATTACTAAAAGCTCAGGAGTTCCTTTGCAATCCAACTGTAATGTTAGGCACTCAACTAGCCAAACAATGAAAAGGCAACATTTTTACATTACTTGCCAGAGAGGGGATTCTTCTGGGGAAAGGACCTGACTTTTAATTTTTTATTAATTTCCTTCTCATTTTATGTGTACTATGTTTAACCCCAAATATCTAAACAGGTCAAAGCCACAAGAGGTCTCGATCTAAATACTTCATTCAAAGTGCAACTTTCACAAAGATTAAACATTTCCTTTGCAGAAACAGTGCAGAAAGCAGAAGATACACCTTGACTAAAGGTTACTGACTAAAGGACTTAAGAGATGAGAGAGCCACGACAGCATAAACCAGTTGCTACTGCACTATCTTGGCATTGCCACTAAATTGCTGCTAACTGAAGTGTTCAAGCGTAACAAATTATTATGATACAATGAACAGAGTCTCAAGTCTGAATGGTGTTTGGTTTAACCATTTCAGAAACATTCACCAGAAAACAAGCTAACCTACCAACACCTGGGGTGAAAAACAATGTATTTCTGTTTTCACTTGAAAGCCAGATGAGTCAGCTGATGAAAAAAAATTTTACAGAATATTTGTAATGAAGAAAAAATGAAAATAGAATACATAATAGGAAGACCTAACAGCACTGTAAACCAACAGTTCTTTCCAAGCTTCCATTTATTTCATCATGTTTTATTTAAAAGTAGTATTTACCAATTGATGCATTCATTTCTCTTCTCAAAATACAAGCTATTAATAAAGTGCAAAGTTGCCAAACATTACCTCAATGAAACTACATTTGTAGAATATATACATTCACCCTCCATCAAGCACCAATGAATTTTAGAAAGCCCCAGAAGTGCCTTATAAGACTAGAAACATCTTCTCATGGAAAAAAACCCACAGATGGTAGGGTTATTGGGAACCACCAGCCTCCTCTGCCAATCACAAGGCAAAAATTTCCAACTCTACTACCAGAGGTGGCAAAACACCACACTCAAAATGATGTCACATTAAATATGGGAGTAGCATATCTTCTGTCTTCAATATTCTGACTCACAGAAACCTAGATGATAATCCAACCCATAGAATTAGGATGCATGAAGTTTCACCAGAGGATAATGAAACTATTCTATAAAAGTAGGTGTTCAATGTAAATAGCAGAACAGTGCTCAATGCACAGAAGAGTGAAATTCTTTTTATTCTGAATGAAGACAGCTAGGCTACTAGAAACCTGCACAGCACCAGGCAAATGTGCCTAAATCAAACCATACTAAAATACAGGACAGCAGCAAGGCATAGCTTCTATGTAAAGTCCATTAACTTCTTGGCTAGTGGCAAAGCATAGAAACTTTCCACATTTATACTTTTCTGATATTACTTAAACAACAGCAGCAAACAAACAACAAACAAAAAAGTGAACACAGATGACAGTTTTCCCCTTGCAAAATACAGAAGAATAACACCTATTTAAAGCCCACAACTCCATCCTCTTGCAGCTATAACTCAGATGAGAAATACAGTCTCTGTTGACAGGTGACAAAGAACTCTCCACCACAAAAGCACAGGACATGAATCCAAAAGCAGTAAGTTCTACTTAAATATCATCTGCACAAACGTCCTGATCAGTGTGGAAACACAGGTTCTCAGAGGATCACAAGAGTAAGAGAGACTTAGCTGCTAAAAGATAGGATTCAGAGAGAGCTGGCACTAAGTTTTCATCAAGATAGAAAAATTCAGACGTCACAGATTCTAGAACTGGTAACACAGATGCATAGCACACCCCTAAAAGCAGCATATCTTGCAGCTCAAGTCAGCTCCTTCTCCTTATTTGTATTTCAACAAACATTTTCCTGAACTTCATGGAGACTGTGTAGGTATGCACAACAAGACTTTTCAGACTAAATTCCATGATTACTTAAAAAAGGCATGAGCCACCATGTAACAGGCAGCCATCTTTTGACATTGGCCATAAAATAAAATCAGCTAAACCCTGATGGAGTGTTCAAGTCCTCCTGGCTTTTTTTCTAGCCACAAAAGGGGCAGTAGAATTAACAAAAACTCAAAAAACCCTAACAAAACAAAACACAAAACCAAAACCACCCAACAACAACAAAACCAACCAACCAACCAAAAAAAACTGCACATAAAGTCTGTTGCGGTTAGTCAAACACTTTTTTCTAGTAATTCCTATATGGAGGTGGAACTAAAGATACCTTGCTGCCATGGCAAACAAGTTCACTCAAAGGTTTATCTTCTGTAATCCTGGAATGTAAGAAAGGCTACTACTCATTTACTGCTTTGCAACTCTGCAATGAATAAGATACAGATGCTTATTTTATAGATCTATTGTCCTCAAGACATAAACCATATGGGCCACAAATATGCACTTGTTGTTTAGTTTCTTAACTTAGCTACCCTGAGAATTTTAGCTCCAAACAATCAACAGGACTTCCACACAGGACACAAAACACTGCACTTTCAGTGTAGCATACAGTTGAAAAGAAGCTTGCAGCTAAAAGGCATGAAAGAGTCTGAAGAATTCAAGGGCTGAAGCACATTATCATCAGATTCACAATGCATCTTCCTGTGCAGTACTTGCTCCACTACCTGCATCACTCCAAAAACATTTCCTGTGTGCACCCTTTGAAAAGTTCCCATCCCTCTGTGGCCCCAGCTAGTTCACTGAAACACAACTCCAGCTTTGTATTTATTCACAAGCTTTTGCCTGCCACAGGCAAGAGAGGAGTGCTGGCTGGACTCCCCCGTCCTTAACTGGAGAGTTTTTCCTTCCACCAAAACCCTTCTCCTTCTTTCCATGCTGTTCACTGCCCTAAATGAGAAATACTAAGTAACTCACAGGAATGACTTAAGTCACGTATGGCGAAGTAAGGCAACCAGAAAAACAACACATACATACTCTGCAGGGCAGGAAACCACTACCAGTAGTCTGGGGAAGGAGTTAATCCCTTTCCCTTTCCTGCGTGGCAGGACCTGCCAGGCTGTTGGCAACAAAGCCACAAGGACATTACTACCCTCTTCCCCTCACTTCCAGCCATGCATTCCTGCCTTAACCTTGTGCTGGTCTTACTTGCTGCATGACAAATAACCTCACTGTTTGGCGTTTTTTTAATTAATCACTAGGACTTGCAAATTAAATTGATTAAACAACCTCAAACTTAGGGTCTGAAGCTGGAGGTACTCAACTAACAGAATTTAGGAAAGTCTTTCTAAACAATCACAGTACTCAAGAGCCAGGCAAAAAAGCAGAGAACAGCAAGTGCAATTGTGTAAGCAGAGGAGAGAGAGGCCCAAGACTCAACTTGAAAGTCTGATTTGCTTTATGAAAGTCAAATACATTGCAAGAAAAATTTCTGATGGTCGAGGAAGAACAGAATGACAGAACATTATCTTCCAGTTCAAGAGCTTCAAAAATGGCCTCACAATTCAGACAACTGGGCAAAATTCACAGTTTGACTTCATCTCTTTAACTGTTTAAGTATTTCAGAAAAGATAAACAGATTTCTCTCCACACCTCCCACCTCAAGATTAACAAGATAGCAGAAAAGTTTCCTTTATACCGTTTAAGGTTCACAGTTCCTAGCAGCAAAGTCTGTTTCTTCTCTAAGCAACATCTCACAACCCCTCACCAAAAAATGAGGGGGCAGAATTGGGAGCTGAAATTGAGCACATACTTAATCATATCTAAATTTTTATTTCTCCAGAGAACTAGTAATTGCTATAAATGTACCACCATATAGAACAGCTCTTCAGAAAGTAGAAAATTGAAAAAAGGCAGAATATGGGACAAGGCCCCAAAGAATGAAAATCCAACACTGTGTCGAAATGCACACAGTGAATAATGCCTGCACATCCAAATTCTGTGTTCAGTCTTCCTTCCTCTTGTTGGCTTAAAAGATGGGGGGAATGGAAAGGAACACACATGCAGACTCTACCCCATTATCTTTAATTATTATAGTCATATGTTATCAGCCTCCTATCACTTGTTTTACAATACAATCTTGAAGAGAAGTTCCTCTGCTTCTGCTTGACCTCTCAGCAATGGGTTAAAAAAATCCCTATAACCTAATAATGGTGCTAGACCCTCCAGCTCCTTTCAAACATAGTGAATGTTACATGCAGAATATCACTGTCATACACAAATATCCCAGTGGAGCAACAAATTCTTTACCATCTTAGTGAGAAGTCATAAAAAATAATAAGAAAAAGAAAAGGTTGTTTAGTTGACTGGTCCTTCACATCAGTTACAGAGGCTGTAATCTGCCAGGTTCCTCAATCCATAATCCATGACTGCTGACAAACTCAGTGGTCTTTTTTGCTTCTATCTGAACAGAAACATAGTTCAAACAGAACAGTCTTCTTGACTCACTGACATCATGAGCATAATCAACCACCCCTGAAATTTGATGTTTTTTTCATGAGGTAGGAGATGCTGATGCAATTATATCATCGAAAGAAAATTAAACCCTACAACTCTGTGGTCAGTGATCAAGGATCAGAAGAAGAAAGAATTTAAACAGGCTTAGCAAGTTGCCTACGATCTTGGAATCTACAAGAAACCAGAAGAGTACTTAAAAACATAGATGCATAGGATCAAGAATCACATTATCTAAAAAGAACATAACTGGACAGTAAGAGAAAACAGCTTACCCAGTAAATACCAGCAATCTGATTCTCTCTGAAAAGGGTGCCTACCAAGCATTTACAAGGAGCCTTCTCGAGGAATCAAAATTTGTTTCTGCTCTTGCTCACATGGTCTCTGCATTTCATATGAACACAGACAAATCCTTCCACTTGGGGACAGGCCATCACACAGAAGACAGAGATACACTGTACTGAGATTTTTCAGCCAAAAAGGGAGAAAGGTCAAAGGACTCATATCACATAATTGGCCAAAGTGCTTTTAAAATGGAAGATGCCAAAACAGGGGCCTTGTAGTGTTCAGAGAGTTCTCACTTATCACAAGTTTTAACAGAAACTATATTTGGCCTTGAGGGCTTGAGAAGAAAGAAAGCAGGCAAGACACAGTTCAGTGGAGGCAGCACAAAGCAAAATAAGAGATATTTATAAGGAAAGAAATTTCATGACATCTCCACAGCAATTTGCTACTCATAACCACTCAGCAGTGACCTCTTTGAGGAATCCTACTATTTACATAACAATGCTAAGCAATCTTTTCAGTATCACGTCTTAGTTCTGTGTTGAAAAACGAAATCTCAGGTTATGTAGGAAAAGCCTGTAGCCATCACACCGATTTCAGACAGACATATTACAGTTTAATTGCCAAAGGCACATTTGACAGCTCTCCATGTTTTAAGAAGTGCCTTAGCTATGCATCTGAGTTGAGAGCATTCCTGACACTATACAAAAAGGTAAAACAGAAAATCCCACGTGTTCATATGTGGACCATTCTTAAGTTTTAAATAAAAAAAAATGTTGTGAATCTCTAGTAGATATGCTGATAAAAATTTAGTATTATTGCAGGTTTATCTTACAGCCACATTTTTCTGAATGGCCTTGGCTGTAATGCATCTTGGATAACAAATCCATAGTGCCTAGAAGAGTCTCTGAAGAGGTTTCTGGGATATTTTTGGTAAAGAAATAGTTCTGCAATTACAGTAGGTTGCAAATACTGCTAAAGTGTAAATATCAACTTTGAGAAGTTAGGACTCCAGTCCTCCATTCAGTTTTGCTCAAGTCACCCCTATTCTGGCTGCTGAAAAAAAACTGTTTATGAAACCATTTGATGTCAGAGAGGTGCAAAAAAAATGAGAATTACACCCCGAGCTAGAGCATAATGACAAAAATGGGCACTGGCAAAATATTTAAGAATAAACCAAAACATATTCCTAGGTAAGCAGCTTGCTCCAGCTTAAACATACAAGAATAGGAATCACAGGCACGCAAGGTAAAAAGCCTGAGCAATACTCTACTTCATTAAAATCATGAGTTGGCAGAGGGAGGAGGACTTTCATCTCACCCTATACCCATCTGTGCAAACATTCAGTTTAGGCTGAACAGGTTCTCATATGTGTGGAAAGCCTTATCTATTCAAAACACAGACAAACCAGTTTAAGTACTTTTGTATGAATGTTAAGCAAGCAACCTGGGAGGCTAAACCTGTTCTCAAGGGCAGGCAGTTTCTCTGGCATAATGGGAAAAGACTGGCCACCTCATATATGCATAAACTGCTATTAAGACAGCTCTACTCTCCTAACTAAATGAACAGTTTCCCAAGAATCATTATGGGATTTGAAAGAAAGCCAGGCAAAAAAAAAAAAAAAAAAAGGCATCTTCTTTATACACACTCAGTTTCACTGAGGAATAAATAAAACTTCATTGCCTCTTTTGCAAGTTTCAAGTATCCTGGAATAAACTGAAATCACCTCCCTCCATTTTTATTATTGAGTCTGTTTCAAAGCCACATTCACATAAAAATGATGAAACTGTAAAAATAACCCATAACTGCACACATTCACCTCAGAATCATGTTGACTAATTCTAAAGCTGTTTAAGAGGATTTACTATTTCTGCTAACCAAAAAAGATGTGGCTAGCTTCTTCATTAGCTCAATATCTGTGAGGCTGCAAAGGTGAGCAGCGTAAAGGGACCTGCACGGACCACTACTACAGACAGGAACAGACTCCACTGTACAGGTACAGCTTCGGGACTGCAGACTATAAAGACTGAGCCTCTCAGTCTTTCTTTGTCAGTATTGTCACACATTGAATTTCTCACGTTGGGACTTTCATTCCCAACACCTGAAACAGAAAGCACAGAAAACCAAAAACAAGACAAGTCGCCAACTGTAACAAAGATGCAAAAATTGGCAGGAATGTGAAGGAAAGAGAAACTTGGTTACTTTTTCCAGACTTGTATGAAGCACTGGGGCACGCTTATCCCCAAAACCTCTGCCTTCTGTACTTTGCAGGCCACTTGCTCACCTCCATCAATTAGTGAATTTCCATTGCTCATCCTTTTTGACTTTCACAGAGAAACCTAACCTGTCATTTCCCAGGAATTCAGTCATCACCATCAGAACTTCAGTCCGCTCTGGTCTCTCACAGACCAAATGTCTGAAAATCTCTGTTTGTCTTCAACAGTCAGCTGTATTTCAGAGTTCCATATACAGGTATTTTCTTGGCAATTTTGTTTACAGAGGGGGGGCAAAATCCCAAACCAGTCAAAATACAAAATTCAGTGGTTCAAAACAACTAACCAACGAATGAGGTGCTACAGAAATACTAGTTTTGTGGCTGTGTCACAGTCACTGCTCAGATTACAGAGTAGCTGCAAAGCCGGTTCAGCGTCCACTACCTTTTGGCTGCTCTTTGAATGACAGCATAACCTGAAGACATTTTTGGACAAAGCTCCAAACATTAAAACAGGATAAGGTAATCCTTATCACAAAATCATAGAATGGTTTGGGTTGAAAGGGGACCTTGACGATAATCTTGTTCCAATTCCCCTGGCGTGGGCGGGGACACCCTTCAACTAGCCCAGGCTGCTCAGAAACCCCATCCGAGCCGGCCTTGAACACCCCCAGAGATGGATATTTAAAATCTCTTAGGCTGATACTGTATCACCCTCGACTTCACCAGTGAATTTTGTCTCTCGAGACTGAAGCAACTGCTCAAAACCAGAGGAAAACAAGCGGGCGGAAATGCAAGTTTCTGGTTAGAGAAGCGGCCCAGGGCGGCGGGGCGCTGCCACACGGCCGGCACACCGGGGAGAAGGGGCAGGGGCAGGGCCAGGGGCACGGCCAGGGCCAGGGGCACAGCCAGGGCCAGTCCCGGCGCTCCGGGGGCGCTGCCTCGGCCGCGGCCCTTTGTTCGCCGGCCG
This sequence comes from Margarornis squamiger, assembly GCA_035222235.1. Lineage (NCBI taxonomy): Eukaryota > Metazoa > Chordata > Aves > Passeriformes > Furnariidae > Margarornis > Margarornis squamiger. The sequence goes on along the minus strand of JAWWTY010000088.1, from coordinate 29,023,231 downwards.
CGCTCGGGCGGAGCCGGGCCC
>JAWWTY010000088.1:28968958-29016950 GCA_035222235.1 Margarornis squamiger | reverse complement strand
TGTTTGAAAAGCCTCTGATTTCAAATGCAGATCTGAAAAGGATTATATGATGAAAGCATTGATAAATAAAATACTATTTTTATATATATAATATTTATACTATATATAAAACCATGTAATACTCTATTATATGTTGTATATGTAATATACTATAAAATACTATTATTTTTTCCTAACCAGACAAATGTAATGTATCAGTGCATGGAATTTAGTATAAACCACATCAACTTCCTCTTAAATTGTATCAGATTATTAGCAGTTACTATTTTAGGAGTGACTAGATATCTGTGATAAAGTTTGGTTCTGGAAGTCTTGTCTGACACACAGTTTTTATCAGTGCTGGTTGTCTCTGAAAACTTCATTGCAGTTTTAAATCTCTGATAACTTGTTTATTATTTGTACCAACTGAAGGAGCACCTGTGCTAAACACATGCACTATGAGGCAAGATTCCTTAGCAGCTATTTTAGTACTGTTATCTAGCCTATCATGCATTCAAACCACTGCAGATGACTTCATGGGTTGTTGTGGTTGCATCTTAAGAAACATGAACTACAAGCTTGCAGTTCTAGGTATTTTGTGTGAAAATACTCAAAACAGACTTGAAATCAGAAAATGCCTTCCTCCTTCAGTCAAACATTTTTCAAATAGCATTTTTGACATTGTTTTCCTTGTAGCCATTGCTTTTTTAACATACTAACTCCAACATAAGAGGAGGAGGAGTTACTGTCTCTACTGAAGACTGAGTTCAGAGGAAGTATGTGTTGGTCTTTTGAACTGATACCCTTCTGTTTGTAGTTCCTAGTCTGCCCATTTCATGTTAGCTCTCCTGTGCAATGATCTGGTTCAGAAAAAGTGCTAGAGGTAATGAGAAAAATATGCACATCACTTGTTGGCTGTACAGAAGCAGCAAGTAAGTTAAAATATGAACAACATAAATCTTAAGGATCAATAGCTTGTCTTTAGAATTCAGTAACAGAAGTAGCTGGGAACGAGACTGAGCCAGCGATTCCACTCCCCCCTCTAAACATCTTTGCAGTATTAGTGAAGAAAAGTGTCTGAGGAAGTGGCATTTTACGTAATGAGAAAGACTGTGGGAGAATTTCTTCTGGACTCCCGGCTTGTATGAAAATGGCCATTGGAAAGTCCTGTGTGTTACAAGGTGACGGAGTGAAGTAGATACAAGTAACTGGCATGTGCAAGAAGGAAGAAAAAGTGAGGATCTGTGTTCTTTTTCATGTTCTGCTGCTGACCTTTGCACTGTATTTTGGTGTTTCAAGTAAAGTGCAGGAGCAGAAATAAAGGCAAGCAGATGTAGTGAGTCCTATTAATTGTAGGCAGGTATGGATTAAGAGTGATGTTGCAAGAAACATACAGAGGGGGAGGGACAGCTCTGGAGTCAATATCTTGAAGGCTGTACAGGGAAACTGAGTTAAGTCAGTGTGATATTGACAATTCCTGTGTTAGTAGTAGGAAGCCTTTCAGGTGTTAGTGTGAGAAGGACTTGCCTTCTAAAAGTAAAGTCATCTGCATGTCTCTGCCATGGTGTGTATTTCTGGGGAGAAAAAAAAGTGATACTTCAAAGGATGTAGCTGTTCTTGACATGTTGATCTGTTTCAACAGAACTAAAGGAGGACAGTGGAAGGATTGCCACATACCAGTGGCATTTACTTCTGGTTTTGTTCTGAGTGGTCAACCCAGAAATGACAGTGTGACACAGTAAAAGTTAGTGGAGTGATGATGGTACTTAAGGAGAGAAAACTAAGAACTGAAGATACCAGCATGCACAGTTGTGGAAAATGGCTGTTCCAGAATGGTGTATTGTAAGAGAGAGAAGCCTCTTCAGGCTAGGATGTGCAAAGAAATTAAGTATATAGGTTGGGAATGCTGAGCTTGGGAGGCATCACAGGACACCTACCAGTCCAGACTCTCACCACCAGGGAACTGCTGCTCAGAAAACTTACACAACGTCTTAACCTCATGGCTTTAACTACAGGAATATAATTGTGTAACAAGTTATGCAGAGAAATGCTGTAACTCCTCGTGTAGGCTCATGTTGTAAGACCTTTACAAAAGATCTGGTCTTTTATTCATCAGTATATACGAAACTTGTCTTAATACTGACCTACTTTAAACATGCCTGTTGATGAGTCACTGGTGTTCCACCTTTGGGAGAATTACTCCTTCCAAATACTAAGTGACATTTCAGTAGTTAGACTATGACACAGTTGCATGTGGAAAGCTGTAATTAGCAAAAAATTATGACTATACAGAAATAATAGCCTCAGCTCAGACTGGAATGCTTAGGATAACTTAGTTTATTGTTTCACTTCATATATGCTTCATTATTCCATTTTGGTTTTCACAGTGAAAGCCCAAAAATACTACAACAGTATAAGGAATCTCATCTTCCTTCTCCATAAGTTTGCTCTGCTCTTATGGTACTTAATTATAGCACTTACCCTTTCTAACAATCCTGTTAGAATGTATCAGCGTCTCTTGTGTTGCCGCTGGGCAGGGCAGCTCCCACAAATCTAAGGAAGTTTCGAAAAAAGCTCCAGTGCTTATATTAGAGAAAATCTGCAGAGTGAGAGTAGCTCTCTTATGGGAAAGAGTACACTTTCATATTGGCAATTGACTGGCATGTAGAAATATTGCCAGGGCAGTCATTCCAGGTATCCCCTAAAATCATGATGACTTGTATTCCATTTCAGTTTTGCAATTAATTCAGGGCCAGAGGGTGTCTGGTGGTGTTTGCTACACAGCAAAGTTTAAATTAAAAAATGGCACATGAGCTGTGAAGTGTAGAGAAACACTGATGAATGCTTTCAAGCTTAAGGCACACACTCTGGACTAGGAAACAGAGCAAATGATACCAGTTTTATCTGTCTTCAGAAACTGATACTGGGATTTTATGTCAGCTGTGTATGAAAAATACTTCAATTGTGTGTGGACATAGCTTCAGTATGACTTTTTATGTCATTTGCCAGAGTTAGCTTCACTTCTGATTTTGTAATATTCACAGCTGTAGTTCATTTCACCTTGTGACTGCAACAGAAATGGTTTAGCAGTGTGTTGGAAACTATTTTGTTTTTGAGTTCTCCAGCTGTAGTTTAGTAAAGTAGGTTAATAATTGTTAGCAATTGCCAGTCATTCTGATGGGTACATATGTGAAATGAATATAAAACAAATTAGTCTAATCAGGGAACCCTGATAATACTCTTTTTCTTTCAAGTTTTTCTCACTTTTCCAGATGAAGGATGGTAAAGCACAGATAAGACAGATATAGTATAAAATGATTTGTCTGATTCCTATGTATTCAAATAGGCATTTAAAACTAAAAACAGCTAAATTCCAAATGTCCTTGTTTCTTCATTCACATAAGTACTGAAAATTAGGTTTCTGTGTTGATTTAGCCTGGCAGGAGTGATGTGATGTGCAATAGCTAAAATGCTTGATAATGCAGAGTCATTATAACTTTGTTTTAATAAATTGTCCATAGAATATGTCCAATTCAGTAATGATCTATTTCTATGCAATTTACCTTGTAAAGATTCCCAGGTAAACTACCTGGCTGATGTTTTTACTTTTAAAAAATAAATCTTTAAATCACAACACAGTCATTGAATATTTGTTTGCTACTGCACAAGACCTCTACAGCAAGCTCAGATTTAGGTAAAAATAGATCCTTTTTTTCTTCTTTTACCATTTTTCCCCCCAGCAGTGACTATTCTGTTGCTTCAGGAATTTGTTGTGTATGTGAATAGATGAGTATACATATTGTTTGTAACTATGTTTAAAATGTATGTGTTCACACGTATCTTTTAATATATATGTATATGTATATATTTCTTTTTACATTTTAGAGCTGTGATGGCCAGTCACCAAGCAGAAGTTCAGAGTTTGAAGCTAGATAATGATTCAGTTATAGAAGGAATAAGTGACCAGGTACTGGTGGCAGTTGTGCTCAGTTTCACTTTCATTGCTGCACTGGTATATACGCTTTTAAGGTGAGAATATGTTGACAGGAATTGATCAACATACCTGCATTTATAAAATTCTAACTTTCTCAACAAATTTTTGCATTGGTACATAAAAGCTGTGACTTTTTGACATTAGGGAAGTGATTGTTTGATCGCTTACTCTGTTTCATGATCTGACAGAATGAAATGGTGCATTTCTCAAAAGTGGAGTTTAACTCTTCTTTCAGGATAATAATGTTCATCATTCTTTAAAACTGAATTCACAGTCTATATGGCTGCTGTGTCATGTTTGGTTACAAAGTACAGATTTGTCAACAGTGACTTCAAAATTGAAATTGTGTATAATCCTTCAATGTCTGTTCTAGTTGCTGTCTCCTCCCAAAAGAAAGAGAAAAAAAAAATTTAAAAAAAAGGCACCAAAACCAAAAGGCTCCAAACCCAAATAAATGGACTGATTTGTTTATGGATGAATATCCATTAAACCAATGGACTTTAATATGCTTTCTATAAAGCAAAATGCTGAGTTCAGAATTCAGTACCTTAAATGATCAAGTCATCAAAGATTATTTTCATTTCAGAGTTTTTCTTTGCAACCTAACAAAAATCTTAGCCTATGTGTTTGAGGAAATGAGTCTGAGCTTCAGATTGGCTTCTTTTCTTCTTGCTTTTATGGATGTTCTGTAGACTTTTGAAAACAGAAGAGTTTTTACAAGAGAACTCAATTTTAGTGACACATTGGCATTATGGAATTTCCTGAGGAGTATATGTCCATAGGAGAAATATTAGATGGGTAGGAGTTACTTGAGAGCAAGTTACAAAAGAAACTAGAAGTGGAAAAGCTTGATTGGACTCCAAGACAGTGCTGCTGTTCAGGACCAGGAGACCACAAAGGAATCTTAAGAGAAATGTATTGACTTCACCTTACCCTTTTTTTCCCAAAGCTGATTCAGTTATTCAGATTGCTTCAAGAATGCCTCTTTTTCCTCTGCTCTCTGATGATTTCTCTACCCCTTATGTTGACATTTTTGGCATTTGTGACTTAAATTGTAAGTGTTTAGTTTTAAAACTAACATATTTTTGAACTTTAGAAAGGTATATAGGTTAGGAACATGACAAAAAAAAGTGAGTGGAACAAGTGTCAGCACTCAGCAAGTGTAGCAGGAGTTCAGTGAGAATTGGAGTTCAGGGAGATGATACATCAACGATGAAAGTTTACTTGGAGAGGGAGGTAAGGGCTAGTTACTAACCACTTCTGCAGTGGAATGAGGTCAGTAAAAAGCTTGTCTGTGGATCCTGGTACATACTTTAATGGCTTTTTTTCTGGAGGTGCAAACAAACTAAGACACAGCGCTTCCAGACTTTGGAAGTCTGGAAGCTTGTTTACTTCTGCGTTGTGAGTCTTGACCAGTGACAGGACTTGAGGAAATGGCATGAAGCTAAGTCAGGAGAGGTTTAGATTTGGTAACAGCAAAAAACTTTTCACCCAGTGTGTGGTTGGGCACTGGAAGAGGCTCCCCAGGGAAGTGGTCACAACACTGAGCCTGACTAAGTTCAAGAAATTTTTGGACAATGCTCTCAGGCACATGGTGTGAATCTTGGGGATGTCCTGCGTAGGGTCAGGAGTTTGACTTGATGATTCTTGTGAGTCCTTTTTAACTCATCATATTCCATGATTCTGTGATTCTATGAAGACTGAAAGTCTTATCAGCATCCTCTTGCCTCTCTGCTCTGCCTTCTGTTACCTTCTGAAATTGCCTGTATTCAGCAGCACTTCTTCTCTACCTGCTTTGTGTTGTCACCATCAAAATCTGCACAATGTGATAGAAAATCTGTACAGTAAAAAAAAAAATACAGTACTTTTAATTATTTAGCATGAAGTGGTGGAGAAGAGTATTTTCTTTGTCTTGTTATCTCAGGCATTACAGTGGTCTGTGTGTTCCTTATACTGCGTCCATTAGCCCAGGCTCTTTGCCACCCATACTTCTGTACGTGGTATCTGAAATATTTAAGTTGGGTAGGAACAGGTCCTGGGTAAGAATGCATGGAAGAAAACTTAGGGTAATGACTAGTTGTGGGAATGAAATAAAAAGGGAAAGTAGGAGTGAGGAGTACGTATTGCAGTAGATTTTAGGGAGCAGAAACAGAATATGGAAAGAACTGTTAAGGGATATGGTTGCTGTACTTGTTTCCAGCAGTGAGAACTCAATGAAGCATCACATCAAGGCATGAGCTGGAGGTGTTCATGCTTCTGGCAGAGAAACTTACTGTCCATAATTAACGTGTACAAGTTGCAAATGTTTAGTTCAGTCACAATGTGATATTTTATAAAGCCTTTATGTTTTTGAATTATGAATTTTGATTAGATGAAGCCAGTTTTTTCCAATCATCTTTTAAATTGGTGACTAGGTGGTCACATTACAAATGAGATTGTAAAAATTCAAACTACTTAATGAATTAAAGGGATCCAGATGACTTACCTACTCCATGTTTATGGATCTGCAGGTTTAGATCTTTTTATCTCGTTTCCCTGCCCCATCAAATGGTTTGGTTATAAGATCAAGTCAGTGTTTTCAGCAGAAGTAAAATCTTAAGTCTCGGAAATTAACAGTGGCCATCACTGCACAGTGATGCACCAGTCCCCGTAAGTACTGTCCCTCACTTTCCTTGTGTGCCACTGCACACTCTCTGAGTAGGCAGCCTTCCTCTCTCCAATAACATTAGTTTGGTGGGGCCCTCTGTGGTACATAATACAGTCTTTCCTCATCATAGGACTTTTGTCCTCAAGTTTTGGAGTGCTAGCACTCAGAAGCAGGGAAATAAAAAGCCTTTGTATCTAACTTTGTTTCTTTGTGGCTGATTTTTGATAATACTTTTAATTACATAGTACCACACTGGTTTTCATTTATTTCATTTATCTCCTCACACTAATTGCATGACAGAAGCTGTGAACTTGGTATGTCTTCAACTCTGCCTGTCCCCTCCTGAATATTGCACGTTGTTCTGCCACCTCATCATTTTATGCATAAGTGACAGTACATGGTGTATCTCTGCAGCGCCACAAATGCTCTCATGTAGTCAGCCTATCATATACTACCAGGGTAAAGTCGTATAATCAAACACTTTAGCAGCAAATTTGCAATTAGTTGTTTATAGAGGAATCAGATTAATCTGATTTATAATTCATGCCTTCCACGTGTGTGTGAATTGAATTGAATTGAATTTCAATATATATCAAAAGTTCTGGCAAACTGAAGATGCAAAATATGCTCATTTTGTAGCATCTGAACAGGAAAATACTTTTATACATATCACATGTATGACAGACAACATGCACGAAATCTGACTCATGGAGACCCAGGGTGGGTAAGAAGAGTTTTAATATAGCCTTCCCATGATATAACTTTCATAAATGTCACCCACACTGGTGTTACATAGATTTACTTTTTACAGGTAGCCATGTAGTTAGCATGAAAAATATGCAGCTTGTCTATTTCTATTTGAAGAAAGAATGAAGCAGATAAAATGTAAAACATAGCAGTAATGCAGTGTTATAATTGCCTATGTTAAATGAAGGGAAATACTGGAAAAGCTCCTGGTGCCACTGAGGAAATGATGAAACAGGACTGCAACCAGAAAATGTCCTAAAAATTCAGCCAGTCCAGCCCTGATCTCTAACAGAGATCAGCTTGCCTAGATATCCCTGGAATCATTATAACCTGGGATTTTATTTAACTTCTACTCAAGGATAGATCACAATACCCTGAGGTAATCTTCTCTTGTTTTGTACACTTAGCAGTTAGAAAAATGTTTTGCCATAAGCCTCAGATAACTGGGAAATAATTGCTCATTTTTTGTAGAAGGAGAGCCTTATCCTGGCCCCTTTTCTCTCCATGAGCAGTCTTCTATATGAACTGTCATTTCTTCATTATTTCTTTAAGGTTTAAAAAATGTGGGCAGTAGTTCTTATTCTCTTCTGAACTTCCTCCAACTTCTCTATATGTTTTTATGCATTTAGACCAAAATGGAGAACAGATTCCAGCTGAGAACTCAACAATGCCGAGTTGTTGCATCACCATTGAAATCCATTTGAAAAAATAAAGCATAAAAATTCACATCTTTGCATATGCTGTTGAATGATATTTATTGTAACTCAACACCTCTTATTGTTGTCAGAATATTTTTTAATTCCAATTCTGTTCCTGTTGTCTTTTGAATTTCAAATTTGTAATATATCCATCCTCCTTTCTTCAGTGAGTCTCTTCCTTATGATTCCTCTTGGCATCTCCACCCTGTCGTTTTCTTGCCTGTAGAGTCTTTCTTTTTAAAAAAGAGTGATTTTAAAAGAATGATTTCTTTTTATATCCAGTCTGCTGATAGTTACATAAATTCAACATTCTAAATCTAAGAGTTTGTCTGTCCTTTCTTATGTAAATGTTATGAAGCAGATAAAATTGAAATAGGAGGTTCTAATTCTATAACTTAGGTAGTAAGGGAAAAACTAATAAATCTATGAGTAGAACAACAAATAAAAAACTAGCAGTGGGGACAAAAATGAAAATTGTTTCTGCATGTTTAATATAAAAGCTTTCAAACAACTTCATTTTTTGTAGGTTTATGGCTTAATTGTTTTTCAGGTTCACATCTAGTTTTAACATTATTTAATGGTTGATGATGGAGTCTGTCTGAAAAATCTTGCTGCTGTACAGCTTTTAATGTCCAAAGTAACTTTAGGATCCAGAATAAATGACCTGTTTCCTTAATTATTTGTGTACTTCCTTTAAAATCCTTTATAGCAGGAAAGAATGATTTTTTACCCTTTGTTCAAGTTTCATATTTTTTCCAATGAGTTATTTTTCAGTGTTGGTTCACAGTGTTTTTTATTGCTTGTATTTCCTTTCACAGAAATGAACATCAGAACATACATCCAGAAAACCAAGAGTTAGTGCGAGCTCTTCGTCAGCAGCTTCAAACAGAGCAGGTGCCGTGCTAAGTGTTTTGACATCGTTCAGCTCTCAGGTGTGGGGTAGTGTAGACTTCTCTGAGGTTCTGGAAGAAGCTGGTCTTGAAAGTTATAGAAGATTACTTACTGTACAGAGACATCTTTGAAATTCATCAAGTAATGGGATAACAGGCTTTTTTAAATGGATGCATTAAGTAATTAAATATTGGACTCGTTCTTTATTCAAAAAGATTTTGCCACAAGGTGGAGTATGTTAGATGACGCTGTGTGCTTCCTGCAGTGTTCCTGGGAACTTGGTGGTAAAAGAAAGGAAATCTGGAGTACAGTTTGCCAACACAAGACAGAGGTTAGATGTTTACACTGATTATCAGTGTGTAGCAGAACAATGGCACAGCACCAAGAGCCAGGCAACGAGGAGTGACAGAGAGAAACTTTTTACTAAAGCCTTTAGTAACAGGACAGGGGGCAATGGTTTTAAACTGAAAAAGACTAGGTTTAGATGGGACTTAAGGAAGAAATTCTTTACTGTGGGGGTAGTGAGGCACTGGAACAGATTGCCCAGAGAAGTTATGAATGCCCCATCCCTGAAGCATTCAAGACCAGGTTGGACAGGGCATGGAGTAACCTGGTCTAGTGAGAGGTGTTCCTGCCCATGGCAGAGGGGTTGGAACTTGGTGAGCTTTAAAAGTCCTTCCAGCTCAGACCATTCCATAATTCTATGACTGGATCCAGTTCTGACAGATAGAGTCTAGACCAGGTACTGGAAATTGCTGAATCCAAGCCCCAGACTGAAAAGCCGTATTTTTGGAGAATATTGAGAAGAGTCTTTCATCATGATACTTCTTGGAATAATGACATATGCATATTTATGGGAAAGACAAATATGGCAAAATGGGGAGGAAAACTATTTTGTGACAGTGACAAGATGGTGTCTGTGTTTGGGCTTGGAAACACTAAATGCTGCAGCTGGTAAGAAATACAGTTGAAATAACAATATAAATTGAACATTTAAATAAACATTGAAATAACAATATAAATCTGAGTTTGTTATTCATGCTTCAGCATGTCTTGCCTAACCTAATGAGAAGAACCAAGGGGATTCTTTGTGGTCTTCAAGCATGAAGCACACACAAATATATGAGAGGGGAAATAATGGGCTTGTCACAAGAAGAACTTGCTTAGTGAATCAGTGCATTCAAGTATGTTTGATTTTTGCATTTAAAAATATTTCTCTTTTATGTCACACAGTTCTGTGTTTGACTGTTTGACTCATAGTAAATGAATGCTAATTTATTATTATTATTTTAAACTCAATAGACTTACATAAAAATACTATCTCTTAACACTTTGCATTTCTCTGCTGTTCAAGCAGGATGCTTCTGCTGGTGATCGACATCGCTTCTATACAGATATGTCCTGTCCAGTCTGTTTGCAACAGGCTACATTTCCTATAGAAACAAACTGTGGACATCTCTTTTGTGGTAAGCAAGAAAAGCTTCAAGGTGCAAGGATAAAACCAGAACGGGAATACAAACTTCTGGCACTAGTACAGGCACCCTAATTCAAAGCTTTGTTTGCTTTTAACTGATTTCTAGTCTTCACTAGAAATCCTTTTTTATAAATAGTTGAGAAAATACACTTGTGAATAAACAGTCACTTTAACAGTGTGATTCAGGTTTTCCTATTCTGTCCGGATTGAAACTGTTGTTAATTTTAAAGTGTCAAAGAGTATAATTTATTTCCAGTGTAGTAAAAAACTGAAGAGACTGAAAAACATTTGGAAATGTACCATTAAAAAAAATTAGTTTAGAAAGAGTAACACGTTCTGGTTGGTATTATCTTTATCTCAGAGAATACTTTTTTCTTGGAAGTCCTGAAGAATTAAGACCAAGTTCACAATGATTAAAGTGTTTGCCTTTTTTTTCTTTTTTCTCCCAAGGCCCTGCTATTCAAATTCATATATAAACATCCTACATAGCATTTTGCTTCCTCTCTTTCAGGTTCCCAGCAGGATTCTTTCTCTGCATTTGCCTGGTTTTGTGAGGCATATAGTGCATACCACACCTACTTGCTTAAATGAAAAAATGTACAAGTTTGGGGAACAGTTGAAATACTCACATTTTGATATATTTCTTCATCTGTTGAACCTCTGGTCATAAAGGCAGGTTTTTAGGATAAATTTTACATCTCCTGATATTTTTGTGACTTTTAAATTTTAAACTGGTAAAAATTTTAATTGTTTGTTTCTTCACTTAATGACTAAAAAATTTGCATTGTTTTCAGGAAGTAATACCTTAAAACTGATGATTCAGTTGAACCTGTTCAGGATTTTTCTCATTAATAGCATTGAATTTGAACATGTTGGTTCTTGGTCCCTTCAGTGAATGCTGTATACAAAGTTAAGTAAGAAAATGTAGACTTAACCAAACTGCTTATACACTTCTGTTGTTTTCCTTCATGTGTAATATCTTGTTTCAGGCAATGGGTTTTTCAACTCTGAAGTTTAAATGTTTGTAACTTGCCTTCATCAGGTTCCTGCATCATTGCCTACTGGAGGTATGGCTCATGGCTCGGTGCCATCCGTTGTCCAATCTGCAGACAGACGGTAATATTTTAAGTAATTACGGACCTGACAGTTTGACTATCTAGTACAGGTTGCCACAAGGCACTTACATATGAACTGCAATAGTGAGACTGACAGATGAAGAAGTCTGAGAAGCTGACTTAATAGGGAGATATGTAAGACATGAATGGTGGACATTGCATTTCTCTGAACGTTTTGCTCCAGGTGGCTTAAAAAATACATACTGTTCCCGCAACTCAAATATAAATAAACAACGCTGATAACTCAGCCATTTTTCTATAAAGGAGTATATGAAAACAGAAAATTGTGAGATTTTAACTATGATCCTTCCATGCTCTCTGTTTGGGATGTTATATAACTTTACCAGAACTTGCATCTGAAAGGCCTGGCTGTTGTGGAAGGCTGCCAGTAGGCAGTACACTATTGGTTTCTGAGAAGTACCCTCTCCCTTCCTTCTTTCCCTACCAATAAAACCTATCCATGTCAATTTCTTATTTTGTCCCTATTTTTAGCTTGTATGTATTATTAATGTGAGCTTTGTAGAGCAAGCATTAACTTACTTCCTACACAACTTACTGACATTGTCAGTTTGAAATATGTTCCTGCAGCTCAGTAACTTGTAGGATCTCTTTGAGTCTGATACTGTATGTTTTAACAAAAGTACATCTTTATTTTAACAGTGAACAAACCACAGAGCTAGTAACTTCTGTTAAATTGTATAACTTGCTTCTTGCCCTTGCCCCTCCATTATATTCTGCTCTGATTGTGTTTTTCAACAGGACAAATGACTGTAAGAACACAAAGGAAGGAAAGAAAAATAGGTATGACTGGAGGAAGAAGGGATAGGTTTAGAGTGTAGCCAGTAAGGAAAAAGCCACAAAAGATAAAAATGAGGAAGGTGGCAAAGGGCAAAGTAAGTGACTTTTTTAGTCTCTTTCTTTACATATATATTCATGTACCTTCCTCTGAGTAACAGGTAAATTAGGTGGTACTGCTTGCATGGTTGCATTCATTCTCACCCTGATTTATAATGGGGAAGTATGTACACATGAACAACGTGAGTCATACAGGAAGTTTGTGGCAGGGCTTGGAGTTGAATGCAGATCTGCTTGTGCTGTCATTTGCTAAATGTGACTGCCAAGCAGATTCCAGATGCATGTGAATATTGTGGGCAGTTTTGGTCACCACAATATAAGAAATATATTAGGCCATTAGAGAATATCTGAAGGAAGGTAACAAAGATGGTTGCCTTGAGGGGAAGCCATGTGAGGAGTGACTGAGGGCACTTGGTCTGTTCACCCCGGAGAAGAGGAGTCTGAGGGGAGACCTCCTTGCAGTTACAACTTCCTTGTGAGGGGAAGTGGAGGGCCAGGCACTGATCTCTTCTCTGTGGTGACCAGTGACAGGATCAGAGAGAATGGCCTGCAGTTGTGTCAGGGCAGGTTTAGGTTGGATATTAGAAAAAAGTTCTTCACCCAGAGGTGGTTGGGCACTGGAACAGGCTCCTCAGGGAAGTGGTCACAGCACCAAGCCTGAGAGAATTCAAGAAGCATTTGGATGATAATCTGGGGCACATGGTGTGACTCTTGCAGAAGGTCCCGTACAGGCCTAAAGGATGGGCACAAGGATCCTTATGGATCACTTCCAACTCAGCATATTCTGTGATTCTGTGAATATCACCTTACATATTTCTCTCTGTTTGCATGAAAGTTAACCCAAGAATAGAGCAGAATTCTCTGTGCTTACAAAAGAGCTGGAGGTTAATCTATTTTTCTGTTCATTTATTATTCTGTATTATTCTCCTTCATCTTGGTATGAACATCCACACTCAAAAGTATAAGTTTTGCTGCTTGTTTGTTGACATACAAGACCATTCTAAAGATAGAAAAAGAAAGGCCTCATCAATTGCTTTATTTGATTTTCAATTTAAGAAACAAAATTAGATTAATTTGGTTAATTAACTTTGTTCTTCAAATCATCTGTCCCACCTATGAAACGTAAAATATTTAGGTGTTTAGAAAAAATATCTGTAAGCCTCTTTTAAAAGGAAGGTTCTTGAGCTTTCTTTTTAACAGCCTCTTTAAAAGTTAAAATTCTTTAAAGAATTGTAAGCAATTAATTAGTTAAAACTTACTAGCGGCATCTATGTTAGTTTATTTATTTTTCAGTTTATTCTCCTATTAAATATTCAACTAAACCAAAGTTTGTTCTTTGTAGTTAACTGAAGATGACTGTTCTCATTTATAGTTTCACAATGCCTGCATTTAAAACAGTTGCACGTATAGCATAATCTCCCTCTTGTGCCTAGGTAACACTGTTTTTACCACTCTTTGGTGAAGATCAGCAGGGTGCAAACCAAGTGTTTCAAGATGTTAGTGATTACAATCGGAGATTCTCTGGACAGCCCAGATCTGTAAGTTTTGGGGCAATTTGGGTGGAAGTCAGTGATTTTAGGAGAGATTAAAAGTATTTTTTGGTAATTTTTTCCCCTGGGATAGGGATTTTCTCTTCATAATGCTTAGGGCCTAGGCAAGTTTTCTTTAGGAAATTCAGGTTTATATAGTTAAGTCAAATGCAAGACCTAAAATTATTTATTTCTGATTTGTGGAAATGTATAGAAACTTGCATTTTTGTAGTGAGTGAGAACTGCTAAGAAGCCTTGAGTTTCCTGGTCATGTGTTAAACTGTGGTTTAGATAGATTATTTTGGAAGGATCAGTAATTAGTAAAGATACTTAATGAAATACATGACCTGCAAGTAAGAATATTCACTTGATTGATCTGTTCACACTGACTAAAAAAATCTGAAGTTCTATTCTGTGCCTTTCTTCCTCAGATTCCAAGCTACATGCTGTCTTGAGTTTTTAATTTTCTCCTAGATTATATGCAGTCTTTATTCTCCTCTCTGAGTGATGAAAACAGGGTATTTTTTTCTATAAATAGCTAAGAGAGATGGTGAAAGTTCTACAAACTTCAGAAAGTCAGCCTTGTGAGCCTGTCTTCTATGTGTGTGTGATGATTCACAAGGCGAAATGCACACACTTGCATACTAATAACCTACCTGCTTGTCTTCATTTGTTCATTGGATTTGGATATAGTAAGAAAACATTAACAAGAAAAATTTACAGTCCAAAGAGACAGAATACAGAGGGATTTTTTCACTTTCTAAACCACAAACCAGTTATGCTTTTGATCCAAAATGGTTTGAAACTACCTTTCAGGCTCCATTAGACCTCTCTGTGGGTTCTGTGTCTAGGCTTGGTAACCTGTTTCAGATCACGCCAGAAGTCTGCACTAAAGCCCTAATCAGACTAGATAAATTGTCTTTCATTTATACACAGTGTTTCGCCTTAACCACATAAAAAATTCCTTTCTTGAAAACCTTTTTAGTCTTGGCAATAACTCATTTTAATGGAGGTTAATGACTCTGTGTAGGAACTGTGTACAGTAGAAAGTTCACCCCTCCCTACTCTTCACAACAAAAACCTGAATATTTTCTACTGAGCAGTCCCTCACTAAGCTTGTCAGAATCATAGTAGAAAAATGGAAAGGAGCCAGGAATGGATTAAGTTAAAGGCCCTTTAGTTTACTTTGAAGCTTGTTCCATCCTTTGGAAACTTAGGTGAATCACAGGTTGTATACCAGGAGAGAGGATATCGTGTTTCTGAAGAATTACAACAACCTATCCTACTTTACCTATTGTTTGGGTTTTTTTCTGGCAATCCCTGTTTGTCTTCCATTCTGATCAATATTTCACTCCAGTTAACCTGTTTGCTGTTTCTCACTTTCCAACTAACTTGTTTTCCTTTTCCTTCATAATAAATACCAACGTATTTTCTAGTGACGTATATACTAAATGTATGTTTTACATTATAGAATAACACAGTTTGATTGTTTCTTGGCAAAATATGTATTCCAAATATGACTTATTATCCCATAAAACTAAATCATTAAGTTTTGTCTTACTGGTCTTTAATTCCTATAAACTAAAAGTTTCTAAGCTGTAATGTAGTAATAGAAACTTTAGTTTAGTGTGGATGTGTTGCTAAAGCAAAATACTAATTTTTTGTTTATTTATTTATTTTTTTGTTTCTTTCTTTCTTTATAGATTATGGAAAGAATTATGGATCTGCCCACTTTATTGCGACATGCTTTCAGGGAGATGTTTTCTGTTGGGGGCCTCTTCTGGATGTTTCGAATCAGAATATTCCTCTGCTTAATTGGAGCCTTGCTCTACCTGGCTTCTCCTCTGGATTTTCTTCCTGAAGCACTCTTTGGAATTCTGGGGTTCTTGGATGATTTCTTTGTCATTTTTCTTCTGCTGATATATATCTCTATCATGTACCGAGAAGTGGTAACACAGCGTCTGAATAGATGAAATTAATGAAAATGACACAAAAGCAGAGGCAGTTGTGGAATGTTTTAAAAAGAGAACTATAATGTAAGTATGATATAGCAAGGTGCCTGTGTACAATTTTAGTAGTAACAATTTCTTAGCTGGTTGGCATATACAAATATGAAGGGGTGGTATGTGGTGATGCTTAACTGGAATCTTTAATTTGTGCATTACATATGCTTCATAAGGATGAAATTAGTTTTATAATGTTGTAATAAACTACCTGCATCTACTTCCACCTGGTAAAAAACTGTATCTAATCAAAGCAGGAAACACCTTTTTTGGTGTGTTGTGGTTTGTAAAAATGGAATTCTACTAAAGGACTTCAAACAATAAGACCATTTGAATAATCTAGACTTGTGTAAGAAACTTCAGAAAGTCTTCACAGTACTGTTATCATGGCTAACTCGTTTGATGTCTTCCTGTTGTGGGCTAGAGTTTTTCAAAATAAAAGTAGCTTTGTGTGTTTCTATGGAAGAAGAAACCCAAGGACCGCATTACAATTATCACTCTGCAGTTTGCTGTTGTCCACATGCTTCACAAAACCAAGGGTAACACCTCAGTATTGCTTGAACTGCGCTATGTACAATTGCATGCGATTTGCACCATTTTATTTCTATATTTGGGGATGTACACATGGTATCTGATCTACACTGAGAAACCAATATTACGCACACCAGACTGGTTAGTGCTGTGTTTTTGAAGTGGGAGCATGGTTTTTCTCTTCAGACTTGTTTATTTGGTAGTTATGTATTTTGGAAGTTGGAGTTTTGTGCTGCTTTGGGTCAATGCACTGTATCTGAAATGAGAGTTTGCATTGCTTTAGTTGCATTAAAACATTTAGCCAGTTGGAGAGGACCCTCAAATTTCAGATAGTGATTGAAAAAAAGAAGTCAGAACTGGATGTTTTCAGTACATGTACATGTCAATGTACATGTACAGTGTAGATGTTTACCTGAATGTACATTCTGCAGTACAAGTACTAAACAGCTTAGATATTGGGGTGTTTGATTTTCAGTTGGAGTTTTCTTATTAGGTTGGTTGGTTGGTTGATTTGGATCTGGATAGAAGGGGTTCTGAATTACCTTGAAAAATATCTATGATAAGGGACCACAAAAAAAATCCTGGAAATGTTTTCAAAAATACTAGGGTATTAATCATCCTTAAAGCTGATCTATTTTTCATGTTGAATTTGAGCATAAGTTATCATAGTAATTTGAAAATACTTTCATTTTAAGCAATGAATGCCATTAGAAAGATCCAGGATATGACAGATCAATGTAGTTTTCAGCTAGAGGAATGATGATTGCAATTTTATTTTAACTTCCTGAATACTTGAAAGACAGTGAATTGACAGATGATTCTTTGGGTGTTTACATATATGGAATGAGACTTACAATGAAAGGGACCTTTTTGCAATTTCTGTGTTTTCCCCATGCAAGTGTCTTTTCACAGCTTCTAACAATTAGGCATGTGCAGGAAGATGATAGAGCTGGAATCTGAAGTGTCAGTGGTTGAGGGTGGAGGTTGTCCTTCAGTGTCAGTGTTTTAAATGACATTCATTTAAAACTAAATTGTCTGATTCTTCATTTGAAAATTTACTTTTGAAAATCCAGAGACATTTTACAAATGAACTGAAAAGCTAAACTTTTCCCTGTTGATGTTTGTTAGAGATGGGCAAGAAGGGAAGTGAGACAAAGGTTAGAGGAGGAGAGGTGGACAGAAAATTACATTTTTGGAAGCAAACTGACTGTTCTTGGTCATCCTGGTTGAGCTTTTTCTATTTCTTTGGCACTGTTAATGTATGGTGATGGCTAAGTGGCTACCTCAGTTAAAAGTCATTAAAGTATTATTGAGTAAGCATGGGATATTCATAAGCTGTTAGGTACATCTACAAAGCAAGATAGTGATTTAGGATGTTAGATAAGAAATAATTTCACACTTTTGCTGGAAGTATTGTTTTGGGATTTTATTGTTTTCCCAAGAAATCCAGCTGAGAGCAAACTCAAATTTTATTTTTAGTTGACTAAATTTAACACCCTCTTTTCTCCTGGAGTTTAACTTGTAAATCTGCTAAGAGAAGAGTGTGAACTGCTGTTCTAGAGTAACTGGAGTCCATTCGTAGAGTTTGTTGATCTAGTGTCTCCTCCATATTTTTATCCTATGATTGTGTTTATAATCTTCCCATGATTCTCTAAATCCAGAGTGGATATAGATGCATATGGAGCTGCTTACTGATTTGTGTTCTTTGAACTTCTCAGTCCCACATACTACTTTGGAGTTCATGTGGAAATATCCATCCCATCTAAGGGATCTCTCCCTGAATAGAAGACCTTCTTGTGTACCTGAAATCATATGCAAACCACATCTGAAAGCCTATATGAAGTTTCCCTGTGTTCTATTTCTTCAGTACGTTTCTGATAGCCAGAAGGGTTTCACTCGGAGGCTTTTGCTTACTTTTGAATATTGAGTAACATTGTAAGCTTAAATTCAACACATTAAATGCTTGAATTTAATTGACAGAATTGCGTGCTTGCTTGTGGATACTTTTTTTTTGGTCCTGCAAGCCGATGACAAACAGTATTATGACTTGCTCAGGCCTTTTTGTGTAATGTGAAGATGCACCTGTCCTGCAGCGTCTGGCTGCTGCTCTTTACACAGATCTGAAATAGCTGTAAGTTAGCTATCTTGGGTACTTGGTTTGAGCTTAACCTAAGCTTTAGAGCTCCCAAAAAGCTGGATATTAAAACACAAGCATGTAGTATTCCTGAACTGTGTGGTGCCAAGTTTTTCTGGCAAGAGTGGTAAAGGTAAGGGCTAGAGCTGAGCCCTGGCTTCAGAATGGAAGGAAGTATGTGATGCTGTGTGCAGAGTGACTGCAAACATCGCTGTGATTTTGTCTCCAGGCATGGGGCAGGCATGTCACTAAGGGGAGGAAAAGAAAAAAAGGAAAATTATAGCAGGAAGAGGTACGGGGATAAAATACAGTCCTTAAAAGATCACAGTGTCACCAAAAACTGTGTGAAATATATGAATGTTCCAGCAATATTAACAAGGAGGAAAACAGAAGTTATACTTAATAGCTCTTACACAATAACTTGTAGCATCTTGAGGCCTAATGGTCATCGCTGTATAGAGCGATCTGTTTCTGTGCTGTTTGTGTGCCACACCAGTGATGTCTGTGAGGATCAGGCAGAATGGTGTGATTTGGGGATACAATTTTGCCGTAAGTTTCATAGAACTGTAGCAGTATGTTACACTAGATTTTTAAGATAAAAGAATTTAAAACTATTTGTTGTTACTTTTAATGATAATAAATTGCTGTTAAAGTAAGAGATTCTCTTGTGTTATTTTATTGACTTTCTGCATGCAATATTGTTTTATTTCCCCTTCTTCCACTTCCCTGGGGTAAAGTTGTCAGTGTAGCACCCCAGCCTAAAGGGGAAAGGAGCACTCAAGATTGATAGATGCCCATGGTTGAAAGGAATGACAAAAAGCAGAGTGTCTGCAAAAGCTTACAAAGTTTTATTAGTAAATTACATACTTGGCATAGAAATTGGTGTAAGTTAGTCCTGGACCTACTATGTAAGCACACAGCAGTGGGTTTTGAACAGAGAGCTAGGGTGAAAGGGAACAGAGAGATGAATTAAAGAGGGGGAGAGAGAAAGAAAGGGAGAGGAATAGAGAGATCATGAGTCCTAGCTCCAGCTGGGGTGTTCTGGGAGTGCTCGTGCACCTGTGCTCAGTGCAAGTACTTTTTATAGATACATTTCTCTGCCCTGGAGAAAAGTTTCTCACTTTCTGTGCAAATTAGTATTTATGTGCAGTCCATTGCTCTAGACCTTCCTGGAAATGGGTTGGAGGACTTCAGGGGTCTTTGGTGGTCTTGATCCCCCCCAGAGTCCATGCCCACTTCTCAACCTCATTCCTGTGCTTGTGCTGTGCTGTGTTGTATTTATCTCCAGGAGCCAGAACAAGGAAATTTGTCCCAGAAACCTGCTGCCCTACCTACCTGTAGCCCCTTCTCCAGCCACCTTCTGTTCTTTCTCACAGTGTGTTATCACCAACAATCCTTGGCTGTTATTACCAAAAATCCATGGTTGGCCCTACAGCCTGTCAGTGTTTGAGACATACATGTTAGCCCCGTTGTTTTCTAGGCTTCTGCAGTAACTTTTCTGCAGTTTTGATCAACTCTTGTCTTGATGTCTGTGAGCAGGATGTTCAGAGATAACTCAGTGGTTTTCATCTTTATAATCGCCATTATAAGGATTACAAAATTTCCAAGATCTTAGTCCTGTAAGTATATTGTACATGGGATGTCATTCCCTGAGTCCAACCGATACCTTCAAATCCTTAATGGGCATTAAGATTTCAGGATGACAAACCAATACAGATGATTAGTTAACACCTTCACATAACAATCCTCAAGCAAAAGAAAGCATAAAGCCAGGTGGATGAGAATGCAAGAAAACAGCAAATCATCTCTGTAGGTTTACAGGAAGGATGAAGGTTGGGGTGGGAAGAACTGGAAGTGACTGGCTTGTGCTGCAGTTCTGGGCTTTTCTTGATTCATGTCATGAAACAGCCCTGGGCATCAGGAAGACATGTTCCATTTTGCTAAGAAATGCCTAACAAGTCTTAGCTGGGAAGCTCTGTGCCAAGTGGGGTGAAGTCTTTTGTGAACTTTGTAGCCTGCTTTAGTACACAGTTCCAGTGTTTATGGAAAAACATGTAATTGCATATTTGGTAAGATGTTATTAAATCAGGTACATGCATGTCCTTATACCTGATGCCCCTGTGCTTGCCATGGGAAGCTCAGCTAAACAGTTCAAGAGTTCCTCAGCCAAGGCTGCCAAAGTAGATGGCTTTTTTAGGACGTCTGTTGCACAGCTGCCATTGTAGGTAGATTTTCTGCTTCCAACTGCCAGCCAAACAGGAAACTGCCCATTAGTCACCGACTCTGAAAGCCACACAGGCATTTGTTCCAAGGAGACAGAGCAGTAAGTCTTAATACCACTGCTTTTTTGAGAGTAGGTTGCCATGCTTGTAGATTGCCTTCTTCCCTGTTGTGGGCACTATGTTTTTCATCTGGGGAAGAAGCTGCTGAATTTCATTCAATATATAATTCCCTCAACTCAGAGACCTGCAGATGTTCACGGCAGAGACAAGTCTGCAGACCCTGCTCCCATGTAGGCAGCATATCATCAGACAGTGTGGTAAGTAGAGGTGCTTTCTGTAAATCAGGCATTTTGTTTATTCAGAGTGTGAGAAGCCAAATAACAAATAATTAGTATTGCAAAATGAGGAAAAAAATGTAGGATGCTATAGCTGAGTTTCCTATTCTACAGCTTGGATTCAGCCTCTTGGTATGCCCCTGCTCAGTATCATGTTGCCTTTTGTAAGGCATGTTTGTCATTCAGCATCTGCATAACAGTCTATCGTAGGTACATTTTGTTCATGCCTAAGTATTCTCAGTTTTTGCCATGGACATTTCTATTGCAACCTTCATGGTAAGCTTTAGATGTGCTGGGATGAGTGAATGAAATCAAAAGGTGTTGCAGGGTGGGGGGAGACAAAAAATGTCCTTTTGAAGTAAATTTCTAATTCTGTGATCTACTCTCATTGGTGCTGTATGGCCCTGTATGAGGACACCTGATTATGTTGTCTCTCTTTATGCTAATGCTAGGTAGAAGGCACAAGAATTATTACAACACTAGAAAATACATCCAGAAGTAAAGGTTTTTGAAGAAACTGGTATTTTGACTCCAGGATAGACTGAGGAAGACACGGGTCTTTAAATATGGTAAAAGAGGATTCTATTTCCTGCATTAGATATAAACTAAGGAGGAATGAATATGGCCGAGCTTGAATGGTAGCAAGTGAGTCTTAGATTAGAAGAAACTCGTGAAAGTGAATGAGGAGAGGATTTTGTCTGGTGGAACCTCTCCTGGCAGGCTTCTGAAGGCGGGCAAGGAGAGTTTTCTGCACAACTAGTCCTATCTGTGGAAAGGGCAGAACAATGAAAAGGTGGCTGCTTTCAAGGCAGTTGTTCTGGGCCTTAATAGATGTGAGACCAAAGAAGCCTGATCTGACCAAGTCTGTATTGCTTCTGGTGTTTCTGACACACATTACCTGTATGCATCAGCTGGCAGATCTGACCATCTTACCTTTCCCCAGGAGTTTTGCTAAATAGCAGTGTTTAAAATCCAGAGTATAACAATATGGCTCCACCTTATTTCGGGACACCGTAATGATTATTTACAATAATATTCCATTTTATTAGTAAAACTCCTTGTTTGTCCAATATTTTTCAAGAAGAGGACTGTTTTCTTATGATTAACAGATGCTTAATTGGTGGGAGGGAATGAGAGGGGAAAGGAACATAATTGACAATATTGAGTCCATTGCTCATTGCTGGCAGGTAACTGATGAGGCACCATGGGTGTCAGGTGTTAGTAATAGCTTGGCTAGAATATGTTTTATCGAAAGCTGTTGAGCTTCACACAAGCATATGTTGTGCTTCACAGTCAAGAATTATTTTCTTCCCTCTCCCTCTTTTTGCCTTTATTCTGGAAACTTCTTCATTTGCCAAGATAGGGATGCAGCAAAACCTGAAAATAATCCATGCCATACTTTATACAGGGCAGTCATGTACTCCTGAGTGAATCACCTTTTTCAGGAAGAGGCTTCTTATCATCCGATGGGATATGTTCTTACTTTCCAGAGCAGAAGATCACGCTTTTGTCCTTCTTGCCCTCTTCACCATCAAGGGTGCCAGGGGTTGGTGTTGTCTGATCCGGTTGCCATTGTGCCTGGGCTCTAAGGAGAGTCATGGTATTCAATTTAATGTAGCTTGACCCAAAATATGCCTCATCAGTTTGCCAGTTTATGACAGTTTATGTTTTCATCCCATCTGGAGTCTTCAGCATCCAACCAACTCAACCTGAAGCTGCTCTAGTTCCATTTCTCTTTTCCTTGCAGGTTTTTGCAGTTTTGTTCATTCCCCTCCTACTTTCTTACTGTCCTGTATAAGGAAAGCAGTGAAGATCACAAAGCAAATTTTGATGAATCACTTGCTTATATACCACAACGGTTCACACCTTACCCCTCAATATCCCTTCCAGCCAACCCCTTAACTCCCTTGGATCTCATAGACCATGCATCAGAAAGGAAGGTAGAAACATCTGTGGTTAAAGTGCTACATTCCTTGTGTAGCCAGCTGAAGAACGCAGTTCAGTACAGCTCCGTGGTTCTGCCTCCCCTCCATGCAAGGAGCTGTGGGGCCTGCTGGCTTTTCCCAAGAAGGACGTGAAGTCCAGCAGCCTTTTGCCTTATGCCTGCAAGTTCCCACAGTAGTGCCTCCTGGTTTGGTAACTGCAAGTGGAGAATGAAGACCAGAAAAAGCACAGCACCGTACAGACCTCCTAGTTGGGCACGGCTGTGTTTGAGCCTGGGAGGCTGGAGAAGAGCCAATGTATTGAGGAGCTGCTGCATGCAGTTTCAGTCACATCTGGAGAGACTGGTTTTCTCTGTCACTGAGGTTGTCAGGTACAAGTCTTTTCTTGATGAATAACAAGGCATTGCTTTGAAAATAATCTCTGTGGTGGTATCCTTTATTTACATACAGGTATTTTGAGCCCCTGGGTTTCTTGTTCTCGTGGTTTCATACACAGCTCCCACAAGCAAGGATTGTCTCAATATGAAAAGAAGAAGAGAAAACTCAGTAATCATATTGCAACTGCAAGAACCCTAGGAAAGAAACCAACCATGTAAGACATGATTAAAACCACAAGGACTGGCAACACGGTGCCGACAAAGCTGCTTCTCTGGAAATCCCATGAATTTCCCATTCTGAGCTGCTAGACAAACCCTTCCCTGGATTCAGATTTTCACCCTTGAATCACCTTGCTCAGAAGACAAGGGCAATTGACAGTAATTTTAGATGTTAGATCAGCAGCAGAATAAGCCCCATTACCTCAGCCCCAGCAGAACTTCTCCCATCCTACCTCCTGCTCTGCTGCAAGCTGCTGGCCTCACTGAGTGCCTCAGTGACTCACAGAGACACTGCAGATGTGTGATAGATGCAAAGGGGCATAGGGGATATCTGAAACATCTCCTCATAATCCAGGAGATGGCTGGTGTTTTATTGCCAGGAATGGGAGAAGGCAGTAGGGAAATCTTTACCCTTTGGAGAACAGTCAGAGGACCACCAGCCTGCAAGGAAATGCCTAAAAAGCAGCCCCCAGTATGGTATGAGGTCTTGTAAGAGGCAGTGAGATCAGATCCTAACAGAGGCCCATGCTAATCACATGAGGACCACAAGGCAGACAGAAAGCAAGGCCAGGGTGTAGTTGCAGCCCAGACATTGGCCCTCAGTGTGAGCAAGATGATGGAGGGGAGCTGCAGCAAAGCAAGACCTGCCCCACTGCTCCCTCAGCACTGCAGAACAGCTTCACTGTGCTCTGGAGAGCAAAGCTGATCTCCGGGGCCAGGGCTAAGATAGAGGTGGCAGCTGGCCCAGCACCCCTGTGAGTCAGTGTGGTTATGAGAGGGTGGGTCTTCTTGTGCTGTGCTCCTTGATGTGGCTGCAGGGGTCTCCAGCTTTTTTGAGGGCCACCTGGCTTATTAAGGTGTCTGTTGCTTTTTTGAGCTGCTGCAGCATGACCAGAGCCCAATAGGAACTAATTGGTTGCGCAGCCTTTTCAAAGGAGCATAGCATGCTTCTGTTCCCTTTGCTTCGGGCAGGAGACTGACCCCTGGGTAGTGTTGTTCTTGGTAAAGACAATGGCAGATAAGCAGAGACTGCATGGCCCAAGCTGTCCCTGCTGTTATAGGAAGATTCAGGAATAGACATGGGACAGGTGGACTCCTCAGGGTAATACACTTAGTCTTGGTGTCTGTCCTACTCCTTGTAGGTTTTTGCCATAGTTTCTTTTACAATCTGTTCTTTCTGTGCATTTTCCTTAAGTATGTATGCTTTCTTGGAGGGGCTGTGTCCTTTTACTCTTCATTGGGGTACTGCCTTAGAGCCAGCCACTTCTTATAGCATGTGAAAAATCACAACAGGTAGACCCTAAGGGGTTAAACTTTATTAAGTACCAAAATCTAGCAAAAATAAAATAATCCGAAGGGAAAGGGGAATCAACTTGGGGATTAGTCATTACTGAGTAGGATTTACAGAGGAGTAAAACTAGCATAAAAATGTAAACTAGCTTTGCATCCACCCACCATACCATGTTTGCTTGCTAAGAAACACCAAGCAATAACTAGTAGGCACATCATCTGATTTACTGCAGCAAAGGTCCATGGGTCAAAATAATCTAGTAAAAGAATGATATCTCAGATAGCAGATTCACATGCCTGAGCTGGAAAAGACCTGCTTACAAACAGAGAGCCCCCTGGCCCATTGGCCACCGTGGGGTCCCATAGCCTTTGCCCAGAGCCCTGTGTGCAGACTGTGTTTTTGCCTGTGGGCCATTCCCCAAGAGGTGTTTCACAGGGCCTGTTCCAACCAAAAATATTTTCACCCAAAGTTGTACTCTAATTCTTCCTGTTGTCACAAGGAAGACCAGGTACTTCCCTACGGACAGTACTGTGGTGCTGATGAGGTTGTGGACACATGTGCTACCCCACAGAGGGCCCCTCTCCCTCTGATACGGCCCTTTGCAGTAAGGGATGCAGATTAAACCCCCT
The DNA here is from genome assembly GCA_035222235.1 of Margarornis squamiger. Taxonomy (NCBI): domain Eukaryota; kingdom Metazoa; phylum Chordata; class Aves; order Passeriformes; family Furnariidae; genus Margarornis; species Margarornis squamiger. Next base: position 28,991,337 of record JAWWTY010000088.1, on the reverse strand, counting down.
GTGTCCCAACAGCCTTCTCATGCCCTTCAGCCCTCTCCCACCAAGGCCCAGCCACTTCCCAACAGATGGCAGCAGCCTTGCACATTGCCGGCGCACAAGGCTTGACACTGCACAAAGATGATGTTTGCAATTTTGGCAATTTTGGGGATGTATTTCCTCCCTTGTCATTCAAAGACTCTTGTTTTCCACAAAAAATGTAGTCTGATAAAGAGATTTCAGTACTTGGCTGCTCTTGGTCTATCCCGTATCTCTTCTCATGGTCTTAATAAGTGCTGCTTCTTTTCTTCTGACAGCATCAGCACTGCTAAGTCAAACCAACCTGGCAATTTTCTTACAGCCCCAGCTCTGGTAGTCACATGAACGTGGAAAAGTTCTGGTTTACATTAACCCTTCTCCACAAGTCATATTTCCTGAGAAAAATTTGGTAGCAGAGACCCTGTGCTTACAGCCATATATGCCAAAAGAGGAAAAAAAAGAAGCCAACTGTTGAACTCATATTTTGCTAAGTTTTATATTCCTGAAGCAAGGTCATGCTTTTGCAGGACTTGAGTTCCATCAGCTTTGAAGGTATGGTTTGCCAGCACTAATGCTTCTCTTCCTCCCCTTCCCTCCTACTACTCCCACAAGTCTGTTTCTTCTCCCTTTTGTCTTCCTTCAGAGCTGCCTTTTTTAATCCCCTTTGCATAATTGGGAGAGTTTCTGCTTGCTTACTGCTATTGTATCTACCTGCATATTGAGACTGACACCTCTTCACAGAAGGCAATGGAAGGATAAGGGAGGTCCTTTCACTCAAAGACCTCAGCATTGGTGGTACAAAAGTAAAAACCATAGGCTCCAGAAAATGTGTGAAGTTTTAGATACATATTTCCCCCTAATTTAAAAAATATAATTATGCCAAGCCATCTGTTGCTAACGTAAAAAAAGATGTAAATAGATGATACATAGTGTACGGAGTGTCACATGAGTGCTCCATCTGCTGTGGGGAAAGTCACCACTCCCCAGCAACAACACTGGGTGCTGAAGTGCAATCCAATATTTGGAGCAACCTTAGCCTTTCCAAAGGCATAACCAGATCCAAAGGCTGACCCAAAAGAAAAACAATTCAAATAAGAGAGGATGGGGTAATTCTCTGTATATCAATTCTTCATCTCTGTGCTTCTGACAAGTAGCAATAGTAGCTGCATTGAGGACAGGGTAAGTTACACCTTTATGCTCTTGTTCCAGACCTTGCAAACTCAGGGATCCTACTCCCTTGCTCACATTTTCAAGGTTTACCTGGTAGCCAGGAATCTAATAAGCTGGGTCTCTCTCTACTTTACAATGAGAGAAGGCACTCACAATGTCAAAGTAATTTGGCAATGACTTAGCAGATGAAACTCAGCTTTGGTGAGCATGAAGTAGCAGGCATGGGGCAACAGCAGCCCTTGGCATGGGTGCAGACTGAGGGACTCCATGTCAGCTGTTGCCACTCAGGAAGTGACCCAGGAGCTGCTGTGAATGTTTTGGTGTGCTCAGTAGTGGTTAGAAAAGGAAATAAAAGGTTGAGAATTATCAGAAGGGTAATAAAGGCAATGAATTAATTCTCTGGCACATCTCACCAGAAAATTCTCACTTTTCTGCATTGTGAGCCCTCTACCAAGTTCCAGCCTCACCATGGATGGGTGCAGCAGCAGGACAGGATAGACTCTGAGAAGCTGGAAGTACAAGATAGTTTTCTGCCAGGACACAGCAGAGGTACTAGGACTCTTAACCTGCAAAACAGAGAAGATATGGTAGAGGTCTAAAAAAATAGGACTTAGATGGGAGATGTGACAGGGTAACCACTATTCACTGCTTCTCTTGCAACCAGGTGTGGGTAACACCTCATGGAGTTTGCAGAGTTCCTAGACTCAGCAGAACAAGCTGCTTGGCAAGGTGCATAATTACCCTCTCCTGATGGAGCTGGTGATGTTAAGAGTTTGAGCAGTTTCCTAAAGCTTCTGAACTGATCCATGGCACTAGTTCCATGAGAACAGATAAACGTGGAGACCCCAGAACAACCTTTCCCTCCAAAAGTTCCCAAATGCTCATCCACAGTAGATTAAGTTCTTTTATCCTGCCTTATTCTTTTCCAAAGTGCCTGCTGCTGTCAGCCAGGGACCTGTGTCACATGGCCCCACAGTCTCACCAACTTTGGATGAGCAGTTTTGCAGAACACAGTATTGTGTTTTCACCTTGTAACTGATTTGGGACAAAAAAGGACCACAAAGCAACCTTGTAGGAAGCACTAATCAGTTGAAAAAACAATCTCCTTTCCCACGGTACCACCATCCCTTCCTTCCTGGTTTGCCCTGAGTGGGTGTGGGGTAGATACCTTTGAAGGGCAGACTTTTCCCTGGGGGTGCAGCCTGTACCATGACGCATGTGCAGCCCAGTGCTGGAGAGAGACACAACAACACAGGGAACAGGGATGGTCATGATGGCTGGACCTTATGTGGGCCTCGTCACACTGTGGTCTCCCCCTAACCCAGTTACTTCAGGGAGGAAACATCCAATCTAGAGATGGAGCCAGGAACCTAACCCTAACCTGTCCCTCAGGGACATAACTGAGCATTCCTCTTTCTTTTCAGGTGTTGGAGGGTATCATCCAGCACCTCTTCATCTCCAAAGGGGCCAGGAGGCTTCCCTCCAAGGGTACAGTAGTACCTGAAAAGTTTTTCACCCCTGAACATGAAGGTGGTGTCTAACTCAATATGGATTTTCACAGAGAAAGTATGACTGTGAGAAAACTAAAGAGAAACCATCTGAAGTCTTTTGGGAGAGGGGCAGTGGGGCACAAGGGGATGCCCTTGTGCTCTTTGCCTGTCCTGGGGCCAGGGCTTCTTGCTCCGGTGATTCCTCATGCTGGGGGAGACACAGTCACATCAAAACACCCAATTCTGGGGCCAAGACAGCTATTACCACCAGGATGAAGCCTTCCTTATGCTACCAAATCTGTCTGAGGAAACAGGATACACACAGGTATTGTAAACGACAAAACTAGATACAAAAAATATAAGAATGTCACTCCTCAGCATAAATCCATACATCTGTCTCATCCAGACAGATCCTGAGTTTTGTTATTGCTCAGAATAAAGCACCAAAAAATACTATTTTCTGCCTTTTTTGTGTCTGATTCTTGAACATAAGGAGTTCTAGTTCTGCCTAGCCCAGTGGTTTTTAGGTGGGAAGAGAAGGGCAAGTGGGTTAGTGATGCATGATCTGCTCTCACACCTTAGCAGATAACAGAAAGGTTCTCAGCAGAGTAGATCATGAAACACCTGATGGCACAGACCAGCAGGAGGTCAATGCAGTTTGTTTGACTAGGCAAACAGTAAGGTTTGGAGGCTCAAGATGGGGTCAGGAGGTGCTGTCAGCTGTGTTCCCCCCCACTCCCAACCTCCCCAGTGGGGCTCAGTTCAGTCATGGGCAGCTCCTTCTGCAGATGCGGAGGAAGAGAGACAGCACAGGAAGGTTTTTAGCCTCCCTCTCCCTGCCTGCAAAGCTGCTTCTCAGAAGTACAAGCCAGCAAAGCAGAGGCAGGTGAGACACCTCTGATACGATGCTCGTACTTATGCTTAGAGGGCATTTAGGCACGTGTAGACTGGCTGTGACTGGCCCACTCCTGCTTTTCACCTTTTATGGCTGTTTGAGAGACCTGAATGGCCCTGGCTTTGCATTCATGTCCTCTCTGTGGCTGGGCAAACAAGCAGCGCCTTGTCTCCACCAGCCTTCTCCACCCTTTGCTGGCTGCCTTTCAGTTATCTGCCAGAGTGCATTGCAGGCAAATATTTGCTCTGTGGTCTCAGACACTACCTCACTCCTGTTTGCCCAGGTTCTCACTTCAGTGCCTTGAACATGGTGCTTACTCCACCCACACCCCGGGGTGACCAAGTCACAAGGGCACGGGATTTGCATGCACTGCTCTCCTGCTCTCCTTCCCTGACACTGGCAAACGTGGAGGTCAGAGATGTTCAGGCTGTCAAACCTACCCACAGTCTTCACAAGTGTGTCCTTGCGGGGGTGTGTGCCAGACATGCCCAGCCCACCAGTAAGCACCAGCATGTGAAGAGAGGGGGCAGACACCAGGCCTGCTTTCTATGGACCTTTGTGTAAATGCTAAGCCCTTGTGTCTCAGTTTGCCACAACTCCAGGCTGCAGCAAGCCCAGATGAGTGGAGGCTCGGAATTGCACCTTTTCCTCTCACCTGCAGGTGCCTTGCAAGCACAGCTGTCACTTGGGAGGGCTACATTTATTTGTCTGTGCAGTCTTATTCCACTGGGCTGAGTTTCCGTGAGAAGGCGCAAGCCACTCTCAGTGCCATGCCCATTGTGGCTAAGTACCACATCCTCCCCTTGGAAGAGACCTGACTTAGCACTCAAGGAGCAAGAATAAAATGAAATTTCCTGTTCTTTTTTTCTATTTTTTTTCTTTTTTCCTCTCCTAAGCTTACAGCCCAAAAAGCTCAAAGGTGCTGCCAGATCCTTCCTGTTCCACAGCAGTAGGACAAAGACCCCCCTGATGCTCCCTATGTGCCCTGATAGCAAAGATGGCCCTTATGCACCTGGAGAGGCAGGACTAACACCAGTCGTGAGGACTGTTGGAGTGGAGCTGCAGCTCTGCAGCAGGCTCACATGGTTTTAATTTCACAGGCACCAGGGAAGAGCAGCACACTGAAAGGTCAGACTCCAGCTGTCGTACCAGTCCCAAGCCAGATGGACACACTGTGCTGCAGGATGCCTGCTCTGGGGAAGCAGTGCAGCAGCTGCAGTGGCATCGAGCAGTAAGAAACAGTACAAAGGGGTAAATATGAAAGTGTGTAGTTTCACTAAAGCAACACCAGCACAGGGTTTGACATGTAGGAAATTCTTCCCTTCATGCAATTTCTCTTTCTTTCTAGCCCAGAACATTCACTTCACGTAAAGGCAACAGAGGACACTAGAAAGTTTCTCCTGGTTTTGGTTGTCAAAACGAAAGTAGAAATGCTAATTTTGAAAGTAGAAGGGAAAGGGAGTGAGGTCAGAAGCCAACTGCCCATCGATCCCTGCCCCATGGCACTAGGCAGACACTCCCCTGGGCCTCACTTTGCAAATCTGTCATTTCCAGAAATGACAATGAGTCACATTTGCCCCATGTCTCATTTAAAGAAACTGAAAGGATTAACTGGTAAGGCATTGGGAAAAGCTTGTTCTGAGTCATGCTGTCAGAGCCATAGCTGCACAGGCACAGGAAAGCCCACATGGCTGTTCCCAAACAGTGGCCCATGGGCAAAAGTGTCCCTTAAAATCTCCAGAATCTGTCATCAGTAGGACTCCAGCCCTTTCAGAGAGGCAAGAGGTGATCCAGGGGTGATATTGAGGGTTCAAGATGTTCAACAATTTAATGAGATGACCAGTCATTTGCACAGCTGGGTTTTGGATCAGGTTTGTCTTTATCTGTAGGGCATGCTCTCAAAAGGCCTGGAAACAGACTTCAGAATACATAGTAAGAAAACATTTTGTCCAACACCAACTAAAAATAGCTGCACCTAAAGAGAGGTATAATAGGTGAGGAGGGAGAGTTGGTAATCTCCTGAGAAACTCAGCTGGCCAGCACTTGGATTTAAATCTCTATGACTCCTCAAAAAGCTACAGTGATAAGAGAAAGATACTGGAATACATTCCCTCCTGATCAAATCTTACTTAATCTCAACTGCAAACACTGGAGAGTCTTGCCCTGTGGCGAAACAGCAGAGGTAATCCAGCACCTCTGATGTACTTTCCTAACTGCCTTCAAGTTGCAGATTTTCTACCACGTGTTTTGGAGAATAGTAACAAGTCTCCCCACACTGATATTTTACTCCAAAGTATTTATTTATATTAGTCTCAATTTTGTGTAATTTTCTGTCTGGGATTTTCATCCATTTTCCCCCTATTTAAGCTTGCTAAATGTGAAACCCAAAGAGAAGTGAGATCCAAGAGCTCCCTGGAGCCAAGGGGCAAATCCACAAAGCCCACATTCTTGCTGTGGCTTTACCCTGGCCCTGCCCGGTGCAGAAGAACAAGGCTGTTTTGAACCTGCAGCCTCATAACACTCACCTGTTAGGCAGACGGTCCCTCCCCTCTGCAGCTCTGGTTGTTGGTCAGTTTACTAGTTCACCGAACTGAGATTTTCTGCTTTTGTACATTGAGAGATGAAACTGGAGGATAACACTTCTGCTGGTATGCACTCTCTCTGTTCTTCTCTGCAGGAGTGTGTATTCGGTTTGCTGCACAGCAAAGTGCCTACACACACCTGGGCAACAAAGGCAAAGAGAGAGGGAGGGGAGGTGGGGAGGCTGCCAGCTGCAGCCTGAGGGAGCAGATGGAGATGCACTGTCAGGGTTAGAGAAATGCAGTGAGTGGGAGGCACCGAAGGAGAGCTCAGGCACAGAGAAAGGACAGGAACACAGTGGAGAGGAAGGTGAACATTTTCTCTTTGCAACTTTCTATAAGCATCGGGAATTCCAGAGCATCAGGAGGTTGTATTTGGTTTGCGTGGCAACATTATAGTAGAGGGGTGGGGGCTACAGGAATTGCTTCTGTGCAAAACTGCCAGAAGCTCCCCCCATATCCATCAGAGCCAATGCCAGCCAGCTCCAGGACAGATCCACCACTGGCCAAGAGGTGCTAGTAATGCCTCTGTGATAACATATTTAACATGGAAAAAAGTTTTTTTGAAGCAGTAATTGCAGCCAGAGAAGAGAGGAGTGACAAATTAAGAGAGAAACAAGTCAGCAGACACTACGACTAGTGGAGAAGGAAGGGGAGGATGTGCTTTAGCCACTGGAGCAGAAATTCCCCTGCAGCCTGTGGTGCAGACCATCACGGAGTAGGCTGTCACTCTGTAGTCCGTGGTGGTTCATGGGGGTTGCAGAGATCCACCTGCAGCCTGTGGAGGAGCCCACACCAGAGGAGGGGAATGTCCAAAGGAGGCTGTGACCCAGTGGGAAGCCCAGGCTGGAGAAGGGTCTTGGAAGGGACCTGTGGGCCCATGGGGAGAGTAACCCCACAGTAGAGCAGGTTTGCTGGTAAGACTTGTGACCGTGTGGAGGATCCACACTGGAGCAAGAGAAGGAGGAAGGAAGAAGGAGACGGAAGCACTGCAAGAAACAATGTGTAATGAACAGGCCATAACCCCCATTTCTCATCTCCCTGCACTGCTAGGGGAAAGAGGTAGAGCACTGGGAATAAAGTTTAGCCCAGCAAGGAAGGAGGGATGCAGAGCTGTTTTTATTATTTATTTTAGGTAGCATCCTGCTCAGATTTTGACTGGCAGTAAGTTCAACTACTTTTCCCAAGTCAAGTCTGTTTTGCCTGTGGTGGTAATTAGTGTGTGTTCTCTCCCCGTCCTTATTACAACCTCCCCTCTCCAGTTGCAGGAGGGAGTGATACAGTGGCTTTGGTGAGCGCTTGGTGTCCAGTCAGGGTCAACCCACCACAGAGGTCCGGCTGTTTGATGAGGAATAGGGTAATGCCAATGCATTGCTATTCCTCTATAGAGCACAGGCCACAGGTAGCTGGAAACCTACTTCAGGGTAAGATTTCCTTAAGGCCCCTCACTGAGGCTGGAAAACAGATGCAATAATTGTGTCTAACAACTCATTTCATATTCCTTTCACTTGGGCCCTATAGCTCAGGGCTGTTTGATATCCTTCTCCCTATGGAAACTGGACTTGCTCTACCATGTCCAAAGGAGAAAAACTTGCTTGATTACAGAAAACAAAGAAACAAAAAACAACCAATGAACTAAGCAAAGGAAGGACATTCAATTCCAGACGTAAATAGCTTAGAGCTGCTGCTGTGTTGTGGGTTATGCGATTCTGCAGCTACAGGTGCACAGGAGCTGCCAAGTCAGAGCAGAGGAGAAATCCTTTTAACTCAACAGTATGGCTCAGAGAATGGCTGACTCCAGCTGCGTCCACAGATTACTAAAGGCTGTCAGGTGATGGTCAGAAATTAGGTCTTCTGGCTGCCCTGTTTGTTTTCTCCTGCATTTCCTGGTCTGGGTTACTTTATACCTGAAGAATGAGCTTTGGAATACCCTCCAAAACTCATCCATTACAATGCATTACACACAGCAGTCAAATCATGGGGTATGGCAGGTATCCAGGGATCTGTGACTAGCCTTTGCAACTTGGAATCTCAGGAATCAGGCCTCCAGTCCTGCCCAACTTGCAGACCACAGCCTGACAGTAGGGAACAGCCTCCATCCATCCAACCATGTCTGTGGATCATCCAACCAACATATCCAGCGCTTAGAGTCATTAACTCTCCACCTGCCCTGCAGCAGGGTCTTTCTGGGACTGACATTTGAGAGTTGCAGCAAGAATGATGAAGGCATGAAGTTCAGATTTGGTAGAATGGCTCAGATGATTAAATATCTGCGCAAATGTTCTGAAATCTTGTAATTTACACTTCCTGACTTAATTTACAGTTGGTGGGGGGAAACCCAGTTCAACTTGCATGTCATATCTTCCACATCACTAACTCACACCAGAGAAAGGGAAAACTTAAAAATTACTTTAATGCAGCCAGCTGCAGGCGAAACGGAAAGTAACCAGCCCACATCAGGACAAGTGAGAGAGGTTCACAGCTTTCATGTGTCACCCGCGATTTGACTTCTGGCAACAGATGCAATTGGCAGATCTACCCAAAAAGCATATGCCAGAACCTGTATCACAGTCCAAAGCAAAAGAAATAGGAGGCTGCAAGAGCACCACTGGGTCTTTTCCTCAGTCAGTCTGGAATACGTGGAGTGCCAAGTGCAACTATGTTTATTCCTGTTATTATTTAGTTCCTGTTCTATGTTAGGACACCGGTTTAGGAAGCTGTGTAAGGGCCATGTCTGTTTCACTCTTGCAAGGAACCTGGAGGCAGAGAGCAAAGAGAAAGGCACCATCTCAGAAGAAAAAAAAAACCTGGACACAATACTGCAGGTTATTCAACCAGTACCAAGCACCCAACTTTTATTGCACACCCTGTGGATAATAAGGCACAATCAGCCTCAACTATCTCCTCCCTGGGCTCTTCTGAAAGCACCATTCTGAGGCACTCAAAGCCAGAGGAACTCAAAGCTTAAAGAGAACAAGTAGATTGGTTCCCGTACCACATATTCAAAACACTCTTCTATGGTTCAACTTGACATAAAAAATTAACAATGCCCCCAATCATTAAAGGCTCTCACCATCTTCTTGTCTGCAATTAATTTGAAAAGTATCAAGATTATTGCAATACTCCTAGAGACTGTCCCAGGAAGAAATCTGTCCTAAGTGGAGTGGAAATCTGCAAGGAATGGTCTGACTAGCATATGTGAAACACAGCCTGCAGCTATGTACAACATGGAGATTAAAAAGCACTAACTCCCAGAACACTGGGGGAGGCACAGTTCACATCTAGAAGTCACAGCAATCGCACACCAAACTGATTATGTGGTCATAAACTCTAAGTGCCAATATACAACAGCTTGAACTACAGTGTGGTCACAGCTTCCTTCCCTGCCCTTCCCCCAACTTTGCCATGTTCCTGAAATCCTAGCATTCATATCTTAAACCGGAAGAAAACATTCTCACCACTGTTTCTTCAGTGCCAGATCTGGAACCCACGCACTCAAGAGAAAAGCCAGGGTCCAGCTGTGCGCCGGTGTGTGAGCTGGCATAGCCAATGCCACTAGCAGTGCCGTGCTTTTCAGCTCTACTTGAACTTGGCATCCTTGAAGCATTCTTGGTGGGGCTTGGCGCTCGGTCCATCCCATCGTCACTACTTTGGAAGGATGTATCCAGAAGGCGGGGCTGGCGTCCCAGAGCAGGGGAGCATTCAGAAGTGTTTTTAGCATGTGGTGATGTTTACTGAGTAAACATCCCCTTGGGAATATGTCAAGATGTATCAACCTGCATAAGAATCACGGAAAGATCACGGGAAAGAAAAAGAACTGCCTTATTTCAACAGATTTACTCCAGATGTGGGTTTAATTGGCAAAAAGATTTTACTGTCACTCATTCTGTCGAAATAGAAAAGTCAAGACATGGGTAACTGTAGTCCCATCCCACAGGGCTGACAACTCCAGTCAGCTTTTCTTACTAAGAGCCTGAAATCCGATATCACTAGAGCTGGACGGTCTTTTCTCACTTTTGCTCTTTTTAAAAGTTTACTTTTTGAGTTGCAACTGTTCTGGTACATAGAAAAGTTATTCCAAAGAGTAGCATTTCTACAAAAAGAAATTCTTTCCTCATTGCACTTCAAAATGTGGATCCAATCAAAAGAAGCAGGGTATTAAGCACGATTTTAAAAAGCCCAGGTCAACAAATTCTTCTTGGATTTTCCAACAACTATGCCTTAAGCAAACTTTTAAATTTCTTGCTGAAATAATAAAAAACACAGCCAAAAATATGAATATAAAGCAATTTTAATTTTCCTCTAGATATTTATATCAAAGAAATAATACTCATGTCCAAGTACTGTACATACAATATCTTCCTTATAAACTCTTTAGTTTAAAACACATGTACAAAATTGCACATTGCAGTTTGCAAAAATCATAAATACCTTTTTGCATGTAAACAATTCCAGCACAAGGATCAATGTTATACATTCCAAAATGTCTAAGTGTCTGTTCACAAACATAAACAAACAAAACCCCTACTATGATCTCCATAAAGGTTCTAATGTTACAAATCAATCATTAACAGATTTCTAACTGATGTACTACACACAGGGATACATAAATGAGCACAAGGCAAGTCGCCTTTTAGTCATAGGTATTTAAGACAGAGGCTTGGAATACAATCCTCCTGCCATTTAAACCCACGGTATCCATCCCACAGTATTTAGTGGTAGCAGCATTGAGTTAATTTTTCCAAGATTGCCAATTGCAGTATGCCTTACTTTTAATTCTTAAACAACTTGGCTACCACTGAACAGTAGGAATTTGAAAATTATTGTAAACACAGTTATCACCGTTGTATATTCAGTAAGTTACAGTATTCTCCTAAACACATCACTAAATTAAGAAAGTTTTACATTTAATCAAGTGCAAGATGCCAACTAATATTGTCCACTTTGTCTCAGAAATAAGTATTTTGAATATAATACTACAGTTTGTAAAAGTAAGGTAAGAAAATTACAATGGACATAATCCTCAGTTGTATACTATTAAGCCCTGTAGCTTGTTTACATAAAAAAAAAAAAAATCACCACATCAGAAAAAAAGGTCTCAGAAGTGCCCTTGAAAATCTCTCCTGACCAAATCCAGCAAATGAGTAGCTACTGAATTTTGTTTCACTATAATCTCCATCTGTGTGCAACGTCCTTGCTAGCACAACTGTCTGAAGACTTCCCAAAATTAATCAGGTATAAAAAGATCCATTGTATCTGAACAAAGTTATTTGTTTTGTTGTCTGTTTTGGGTTGCTTTTGGGATTTTTGTTTGTTTGGTTGTTTTTTTAAAAGCTATTCACATACTGTAATTTGATAAAATGCTTCCAAAAGCAGACATTTTAAAACGGTTTCTCAGAGGCTTCCTCTGTGCCAGCTAATTTAATAAGGCAGAGTAAGAAGGTACACATAAACACAACTTAGAAAAACCAAGAAAAGGTGTAGGCAGACACCCACCCACCAAATAATTGCAAGTTAGCTGCTGGAAGAGCAAAGCCAGATCTGAACTGCTCTGCCTCCACCTTTCGTTTTGAACAGCTACCCTGAAGAAGAAAGTTTCAGCGCCATGCCTTCATGCCACTGTGAAGAATCAGTTTGGATTGAAGAGCTGTAGGAAGTGTCAGTTTGCTCACACTTCTGCTTTCAGACAAAAAGAGAGCTTGGAGATGCTGGTGTTGATGGAGCAGGGAGGGGCTTCTTGGCATTTTCAGGAAATCACTTGGTCTGTTGATCAGCATGTGGCACAAATCCCAGTGAGGACCACAGAATTTGCATACTAGCAGCAGCCCCAGCTCATGATATTGCAAGGTACTGTGATTATAGTACTGCAGATTATTAACTGTTTTCTGCATCATGGAAGCTCAGCAAGAACCAGAAACCACCAAGTGTTATCAAAGCTGGGTCCTATTGTCCAAGAGCTCTCTCCTCCAAGAGCTCCTTTATCTGATGGGAATTAGTTGCTCTGTTCAACTGATGGAAAGACACACTGCTCAAAGAATGATGGATTTCATCTTTCCCAGTTTGCACCTAACCTGAGCTCCTCCTTTTTCAGGGGATGTATTTTGAGTTATACAAGACTGGCCATCCCGAACACCACACAGCAAGGGCACACGTGAAGCCTCCCAAGCCTCGGAAAGACTTTTCAGTCTAGGCAGAAACTGCAGGAACAACAAGCCAGCTTTAGATGAGCCATTCCAGAAAAGAGAAGCTGCCCTGGAAGAATGTCCTACTCCACAGATGGAAAAACACAGAAAGCTGAAAAGCTACTTCAACCAAAAGACTTATTCAGCAACACAAACCCAGCCACCACTCCTGGCAAGGCCCTGCGTAGAGAGCCTAAGAATTACCTTCAGTCATAACAAACTAGACATAATCTAACAGATTTGAGTGTTAAGGCCCAGGAGGCTCAGGGTCTTTCACAGCAGAATAGCCCTTATAGTGCCCTCTCTTAGTATCTCTACCCTTCTCTGTGACCATAAGAAGCCAGTAGTCCCATCCTGATTAAAAAAAGTGGGAGTGGCAAAAATCAGTGGCCAAATTTTGGTGGGTGAGAGGCCTATGCAGACTTGCCAGTCATTTTCTATTTAAAAGGCAGGAATTGCACAATACTATATTGCAACACTTATTCCCTTCCCTTTGTACAGTACAAAGTAGCAAAGTGCAACCAAAGCGAAATCAGTGTTGGGAGTGTTTAGATTGATGGCTCAGATGTTAGAACTGTGCTAAGCGTCTCTGTAATTAACAGCACTTTGCAACAAAGCAAGACAATTCTCCAAAATTTACCTGTGTTGAGCCTTTTGTTCCAGGTTTGGGCTTGTTTTAGTGGAGGTTTTGGGGGTGTTTTTGTTTGTTTTGTGTTGTGGGGTTTTGGTTTTTTGTTTGGTTTTGTTTTTTTTTCTTGGGGGGACGGCGGGAGGGCGGGAGAGTTAATGAAGTCTGAATATTAATCTGTTACATACAGAGGAATGCTCAAGGGGCTCACAAGAACTTGTTTTGCTACACGTTGAGCAACATCACATGGCAAAGCCTTGAAATTAGAGCAAATGCTTGAAGACAGGGCGTAGCTTTTGGAGCTCGTCCTTCACGGGCTGCATTTTATTAGAGAGCAGACCTCGGCATCATCAGTCAGCATTCAGACCTGGGCTTGATGACATTTCAGCATGGTGGTTGCTATGGCTTTAAATAAATAAGGGTAAGTGTGAAATCACCAGTCATCAAGCCAAACAGGGAGGGGCACGGTTTCCAAAGAAGAGAAGTTTAGAAGACACTTAAGCAATAATGACAGCACAAAGTAAGTTAAAAAGCATTCCGAGGAGCAATCTTAATTATCTGCCACTTAAACATAGAGTAAGTATTATCATTATATGCTGTTTCAGAGATTAATACTATTTCTTCCTTGGATTCCTTTTTTCTTTTGCTTACTGTTGCTGATTCCTTCAACTATCATCTCTAGCTACTAGTGGGGAAAGGAATAAAGAAGTAAACTTTATTAGACACTTTTGGCTGGTTGGGAAAGTGGTATCATACCACAAGAACACCACAGACATATCAGCTTGTGCTATGATTTCCCTAGGGTGTACACAAAGACTTTCAAAAATCGCAAGGATTTACAATACCATTGTAGTAACTGGCACAAAGAAGGTTTGGACTGGTAATGACATTTAGGCAGCATTTTAGGAATTCCCTATTCTGAAGGTGTCATCTTGCAGACTGTAAATAGGTGTCCTAGCTATTTATGGCCATAGCTTATGTGACATATATAACAAGAATATTTAACTTTCTGATAATTACTTCATATTTTCTCACTATTTCTGTCACCCTCCCATGAAGAATATTAAAACACATAATGGCAGAAATTGGGAAAAAACAAGGTTCAGCCTCTGGCTCTAGTCACGAAAAAGGGCAAGTTTTATATCAGTAGCTTCTATTGCAATATTTCCATAGCAGTTACTAGGGAAAAACGAGGGTATCCTAAATGCATTCTCTGGAATAGCGTACTAACTTTATTCTATGACAACCCATAGCTTGTGTTCTGCACTACAAGAAAATCAGGAAATCTGTGAAATAGAGGTAAGGGAAAGACTGTCAAGCTCATTGTGTTATTTTTCAAATGGCTCAGCATACACTAGATTATTTAAATTTTTTTAAAGACTGTCAATTTTTAAAGGTCAATTTTCCGTATGAGGCAGGAGGGACACACGTCCCTCAGGGCACTGGGAAGCTTTCTGAGATGGACAAGAAAATCGTATCAAACAGCTTCTCGGAGTTCAAATTACCGGTCATGATTTTTCACATGTTCAGTCCACTGTCTAAGAATAGGGATTCAGTGAGAAGTCTGACTCTTAATACCTTCAGCTTTCTCCATCTATCACAGAAGTAATACCACAATTGTACAGTTGCCACTGACTGTAACTAAACAGTTGCAAAATGTACTTCAAGGTACTTAGCAGAAAGATTTTTAAATTTATTTAAAGAGATTTTGAGGGAAGAGTAAAATAGGACATAATGTAGAAAAGTAACTGAACTTGCAAAATCAAAACAGAGACTGCAATGAAAGGCTTTTTTTTTTTCCCCTGGGATGGGATGGAGGGTCTGTTACTGTTCTCCAGTGGCACAGCTCTCCAGACTGTCCAGGCCTTATTTAGGTAACTTGCAATTCCACCCATAACTAGGGCTTAACCAGTAAGTAACAGTAGTAGTAAATCTTTTCAGCAGTGTGCTAAATATCAGTAGTATTAGTAGTACTAGTAGTAGTGCACAGTGAACTGGTCATATCTATTATCTCCATGTTAGCAAGGCTTCATACCCAACCATCACTTCAAAGTATTCCTTCAGAAATCATAATTCTTTCAGAAAAGCCATTTAGTCAGAACATATATACTTCTTAAACTATTGCAGGCCATGTTTGTTACTAGTACTAGAAATTCAGAGCAAAGCTCAATTTACAACTGGCTATGCTATGGATACAGACTTTTTGATAGCACACAAAAAAGCAAACAGCAGGTAGGTACGTATTTAAAGTGACTCACAAACATTATTTATAATAACCATCCCTTCACTTTACAGTAAACTACCAGACATGAACTGCAGCACTTCAGATAACATTAAGGCTAAATGTGACTTTAAAATTTAATCTTTTTGTGTTATTTAGCATTGCAAGATTTGACAGTCCTTCAATTCGACTGGAAATCTAAAAAAATCACCTTGTAATCACACACAGAAATGCAGCTTAGTTTTCTCCTGGAAGAACCAGACCACAACAAAAGAATGTGAAAAACCCCACTGTGTTCTGCAGCAGCTAAGAAAAATCACAGTTCCTTCATTTGGCCACGCCCTTCTCTATGCATGGTTGTGTCTATGCACAACACCTCGACATGTGTTTGCAGGTATCTGTGTGCTTCAGAATTACTTCATAAAAGTTGGATTTGCTGTCTCTTCAGTTAGTTCTCACTGACTTGGGAAGATACCACCCAAAGCAGAACTCTAGCATAAGAACTCATGCCCCCTGGAGACACAAGACCAAGCTTCAGTGGTTTCACACCAGTAAGATGCTTTTGTCAAGATAAACAAAAGTTGCATGGGTGTGAAGATACAGATTCTAGACTGGTTTCCTTCCTCTCCCCACCACTGTTTCCTCAGCAGGACCTTGCAAATTCAACTAGAGCAAGGCACTCTGACTGACCCATATGCAGACAACTGTTTTAACATCCAAGCAGAGATCTGGTTTGTGACTATACTGATACAGAAAGTAAACCTTCAGGTATGCAATAGCTTAGGAAAAAATGCTTCCAGACTAAAGAGAGTACAAATGATCAATGCCTGCAGCAAGGCAATAGGATGGTGTCTTGGAAACTTGCTCTTGTTATCAATTATGTGTATGTTTGTAGATTCTTTTGGATACACACAGACAAGAGCAGGTTCTTCACTGTGCGCTCACTGTTGCAGTGTTTCTCAGGAACCTAATTTAGCTTGTTACCCACGACCACTTCGTGGAGAAGCTGCTTCTGTGCTGCCTCCAAGTCACTGAATCCTTATGAAGAGAGAAGTTTCACAGCACAAACAGCTGCAAGCCACTTCATAGGATAAAAAGAGACAGATCTTTGAAACACTGGACAGAATTACTAAAACCTCTTGTCTCCCGTAGTGTACCACAATGGCTTAAGTCTCCATATATTCAGATTCAATCCATCAGCACCTTCACAGTAAAGTTGCACCATGTGCAGCAAGATTAACAAGTTTCTTACAAACTTTAAATTCTGCACTTTTTCACAGGAACACTTATCATACTGCATCAGGTACAGTAAACCCTGATGCAAACCCACAGCAAGTGATTGTGGCATGAGAAGGATCAGTTAACATTTGCAGGATTATCATTCACTACAAAAGCTTTCTGTCCAAGACTTTTTCTGCTGATACAGGCCTCGACAAACATTGAGAAAGGTGACTCCCTGACAGATTTTACTGCCCACCTCTGCTGGACAATGCACAGTCACTGCACACAGTACTGATCAAAAGAAGCAACTGACGAGTGTCAAAACAGACTAAGAACTCTTCAAAACTCATTCTTACAGTAAAACTTCAAACAAAATACTGGAAAAATGGAAGCGATTTTCTACAAATCAGAAATGTACACGGATATATCATACTCCAAATTGTCTACTTTCTAAACATAGACACTTGGAGAATCAAATAAGGAAAGAGCAAAATTATCCAGTAGCAGTTACAGCTGCACATATGAATAAACAAAAATGTAGCACATCACTTTTTCTATTTTAACTTGCACTCCAGAAGCAGAACACAAAATTCATTGAAGGATGATGAATTAGATGGGCTTTTTTTCTTGCATATTAATCTCAGATACAGAAAAATTTTCCCTAAGCAGTAGCTAGGTTCAAATAGAAAAGACTCTGGTTATGGCAGCCAAGACACTATTTTCAGCATATCTGGGAATTCAGATATAGCACGCACCTGTACTTCAGACACCATCAAACAATGCTATACAGTACTTTGGAAAGTACAGATGAGCTATATAACTGACTAAAAATTAGTTGCCAGATAAATTTCCACTGTAAGAGCTGCAAACAGCAGAATGCCTCAGGGCTTAACTTGGAGAGATCACTCTTTTTCAAAGGTGAAACAGACACAGTCAATCAGATATTTAAAGGATGCCTCATGATTATTCCTTCAGTAAAGACATAAATACAAACCAGGATGGAGAACTGTAGTAGGGCCACCCTTGATCCCAAAAGGTGCGTGATAGTCAGCAGTGGTTACTGACATGCAGGAAGAGCCCAAATCTGTTGAGATGTTTAGCTCTCAGAAGACCATCAAAGGCTCATGACAGAAATGATCACCACCAGAATCATCCTCTCCATGCTAACAACTTATCACCCCCAAACACCTATGCTTCTCAAAGTCTGCAAAGAACTGCTCTCTAAGCATGCCAAATGGGCTCAACCTGGAGTCATAATGAAAGTTGTAAGAACCACTCCCCAACCATCCAAACCTATCTGGAGACCTTGGGATACTGACAAAATTGGCTACCCGGTCTATGCTGGACACCAAAACAACCACCCTTCCTAGCAATGGCATCGTTTGAGTCGGTCCTAGCAGAGTACTTTCCTTGCACTCACAGCAAGCGGGCACAGATCTGGTGGGAGTCCACCCTCTGCCTAAGGAAGGAGTGAACAAGACCTCCCTTACCAAAAACATTCTTCCTCCTATTCCCAAGACAGAAAAGATCTGATAACAATTCAAATAAATCTAAGTCACATATAAATCAAACTGTTATGCTGTAGCACCTAAATAAGAAGGCACTTCACACCTAAACCACGACATCGGTTCAAGCACATTCAAAAGCTGCTGATGAGTAGCAAGTATCCACCAGCTGAAACAAAGGAAGAGACTGCAAAATCTCCAGAGCAGAGATTACACCTAAGGCAAAGAAACAAAGAGGGATGTTTATTTGTCATGGGTTTGCATCTGGAATGCAAAACCAGATCAGAAGAGCATGGGGCAGCCTGCAAATCAAGTCATGCAGTGAGAATCTTTGCAAGGACTAGCGCATAGTGTGCACAAGTATAAAGGATGAAGAAAAATGCTAAAAAGTGCTGAGATTAGAGTGAGCATAAACTGTTTTGTTTGGGGTTTTAAAATTTTTTTGGTTGCTTTTTTTTTTTTGAGGGTTATTTGGTTTTCTGTTTTCTTGTTTTTGTTTCATTTTGTTTGGGTTTTTTTGGTTTTTTTGTGGGTTGTTTTTTGATTTCTTTTTACAGTGACACACATACAACTTGCTTACAGTTACTGAAAAGTGGCTACATGGATGCAAATCATATACACAGTCTGGAAAATTTTTAGCCAGTATCTATCTCCTAGCATCTCACAGCGACCAAAGATTTAGGCAGAAAATCAAAACCTAAAAGAAACAGACATTTAGCTACGAACTGAATTAAAAAGGCAGACAAAACAGGGAAGCCACCTTTAAAGATTTAGGAACACTGTAGGGCCAGAAGTCCAAGTATCAATATCTTTTAGAAGACAAGAACAACCAAGTCTGACAGCTGCAGCAGGCAAGCGCTCATGAGTCTTTTTATATTGGTTTGAACTGTTAGGAACTCAGGCTTTCCACTCAATTATCTGCTATAGATGCAGCAATCTCTAGCAGAATCAATAGAAAAAAAACCCCAGTCACCTCAACACTATTCTCAAATTTTGGTCACATCGGTCTTGGATACTCTGTTTTGGCCCAAATACCAGATAAATGGAGGCATTTCTGAAGGAACCTGTCACTCTACAGGTAACACATTTCCTTTGGGCAACTCTACTACCAGAACAGTAGCCTCTGGCATGGAGCTGGAGCTGCAGGCCTCACCAGTAGCCTCTCATCAGTCATCAGAGTAACAGAGCTGACCCGTCAGCACCTCTACAGCCTAACAGATGTCAGCTAGAACATAACGCAAGCTATCAAAGAAGTTACCACACGAGATCTTTGAAAGGCTGGGTGCAAGACTGCTCTTGCAGAAAGTTCAAATGGGAGTGAGGTAACGTGGGGTGGTTTCCAGCTTTAACACTACCATGCCGAAAAGGGGGAGCTCATTATAATCCTGCTGGACTATAGCCCGTTATAGCCCTGCCCGTAGCTGAGAAGGGGAATTGCAGTGATTTCCTGTGTCTTACGGATTGCCCAACTTCTGCTTGCATATTGCTAATTTATTATAACCAGAAATGATAAAATAAGAACAAGTACTGCACAACTACATTTATCACTATCCTGTGTCCTACCCCAACGTCTTTACCTAGCCCTATAGACATTTACAAATACAAGGACCAACACAGCAGTGTTGACCCATGTAACTTTTTATGATTTTTTCCAAGATTCCTTAAAAAAATCCACACCTTGCTACATATACAGTAAAGCATCTCACATCTAGCAGGCAGCACTACCTCTCTCACCAGGGAAAGTGTGTTAAGGGTGGGGGGAAAAGAAAAATCTTTATCAGTTTCTTCAGTCTTGCAGCATCTTTGCAGATGGAGGGTGAGGACTACCACCAAGTAAAAACCATATTTTTCACCCAGTTATTATGTAACAGGCAGTGCTACAGATTGTATGCTGTATGGTTCAGAATGCCCTTAAGAAGTCTTTAAACGTGTATTAAGATCAAAATATTTTTTTTATCTGCTCATTAGCACTTCTAACAGCAGAAGGTACTGTTAGAGGCAATTATTTGAACCACTGAAAAAGGCTCTGGTGACATGATTTAACAGTTATACAATGATTAATATGGCTTCTACCTAATTTGCATATGCATTAAGAAAAGAAATATCCTCAGAGCATCTCAGCTACAATAACACAATTGCTATGCATTGTCATGTCATCTCACACGTGTGCCAGGAACTAAAAGAAAAAGCTCATACACTTGATTGCTGCAGCTCAAATTTCTGCACAGATAGCACTCACGTATCCCCAGTAATAGCATGAAAAAATGTGAGTCTATCCCATTCTTCTTGAATTTCAAATCATCAAGTGTAGCCTTCAGAAGTTAAGAGATGTTTAGCAGCTCCTGAGTGGCTTTAACAGATCTGAGCAATTGCTGTACACGTAAAGATGTCTATGCCCCCCTGGCTCCTCACACAATTCCCCATTTTTCACCAGCTGGCACAGACACATATCCCCACGTAAGATTTGCCTCTGAGTTCAAGCAGAGTTTTTAGCACAGTTTCAACGAGGGGAGAGGGCCTCGCACTGCAGCTGGATCTGCTCAGGAGAAGCCCTGCCCTCCCCCAGCGGCAGGGCCGGCCTGCGGCCCCTCCGAGGGGCTCCTGGTGGGGTGACCGTCACACTCCGACAGACCCTTCCCACTGCACCACGTCCGTACAGGGCTCGGCAGCGCTGCGTTAGCGGCTATGCTCAAAATACACAGGTGCAGCAGAAGCAAGGAAGGCAGTGGTACCGAGCAAGGGACCTAAAGCTCTCAAAAACTTATTGAGGATTATGTCTAATCAGAGGAAACAGTTCCTTTGCTATACTCTTCTAGTAGTAAATTCTTGACAAAGAAATAAATCACACCAATTCTTCCCAACCAGAAAAACATTTCACATTCTAGTGCTCTTTCTGTCTCTAGAGTATTGCAGAAAGTTTCTTTACAACAAAGTAGACCAAGAAGCAAGATATACAGATTTCTACTGAAAAATAAATCTACTTCTCCATAATATTTCTGCGATTTATTCAAACAGAATACAATGGAATTATCACCTTTACAGCTAACCCACCCAAAACCTGAGCCCTTTTCTGTATAGCACTGAATGGTTCCTATACTACATAAAAGAGCAAACATTACTGGAATGTACACAGTGAAAGGGAAAAAAAAAAAAGTAAAGCTCTTCTTGCCCAAGTAACCATTTTCTCTGCTAACGTGTTATCTAGAAAAATAAGGTCTAGGCAACGTCCAAAAGTGTTCAAGTTTCAATAAATAACTATCAATGCCCCAAGTTTGCACTGGCACAAGAAATATGGAGCGTACAGTTTAGAAAAGTATTTTCATATGACTGAGTCAGCAATGCATTTCATCCTGCTTAAGATTTACAACAAAAATCATTTCCCTCCAGGGTTCGATTTTAAAATCAAAGCCATGTAAAGTGCAAAAGCACCCACACAGCAGTCTTAACTCTCAACGGCAAATTAAAGCTCTTGAGAAAGACAGTATTTTAAAAAAAGTTCTTTATATCAATACCAAGAAAATATACATAGCCATGTTATGTTTTAAATATATATATACACACGCACATCTTTTCAAAAGGTACGATTCTGGCTATTTTTTTTTTATAAGTTTGAAAAGCTTATCCATTGCTATACAGTTCAGTAAGGTGTATTAGGAAACACACGTTTTATATCCCCCATGAAAATAAAGGTGAATCTTTCTGTAAACAGTAATTTTCTTATTTTCCGAAATCTCTACAGACCTCAAGTACTTCACTGAAAAATAACAACCACCTGCCCCGGAACCACCCACGGAGACCCTCGCTGCTGAACACGACATCGACAGACCTCGGGAAATGCTTAGCAACACCCGGCTCCCGCAAAAACGCCTCCTCCGGGCGCAAATAAATAATAATAATAATTAATAATAATAATAATAAAAATAATAGTAGCAGGAGGGCGGCGGCGGGCGCGCACCTTGGCTCCGCGGTGCCCCGGTCGGGACGGGGATGTGGCAGGGGATGGGGATGGGGATGGGGACGGGGATGGTGCCGGGGATGGACACGGTGCCGGGGATGGGGATGGACACGGTGCCGGGGTGTCCCTCCTCAGCAGGCGCTGGTCTCCGGCGGCGCGGCCGGCTCGGGGGGCGCGTCCCTCGGCGGGGCGGCGGCGTGGGGCGGAGGGTGCCCGGCGGCGTTGATGTGGCAGCCGGAGGAGAGGTGGCTGCGGACGCGGCCCTGCAGCTGGGTGACCTGGGCGCGGAGCAGGTTGGCGGTGGCGGCCAGCTCGGCGTTCTGCCCCTTGAGCGCCTTCACCTTCTCCTCCAGCCGGGCGATGCGCTCCAGCTTCCGCCGGCGGCACTTGGAGGCGGCGATGCGGTTCCGCAGCCGCTTGCGCTCTGCCTTCAGCCGCTCCTGGCTCTCCGCGTCCAGCGGCGACAGCGAGGGC
This sequence comes from Margarornis squamiger, assembly GCA_035222235.1. Classification (NCBI taxonomy): domain Eukaryota; kingdom Metazoa; phylum Chordata; class Aves; order Passeriformes; family Furnariidae; genus Margarornis; species Margarornis squamiger. Next base: position 28,969,002 of record JAWWTY010000088.1, on the reverse strand, counting down.
GGCGTGGGCGCGCTGCTGCCGCCCTCCCCGCCCGCCGCCGGCGG
>JAWWTY010000088.1:28933323-28964871 GCA_035222235.1 Margarornis squamiger | reverse complement strand
GGCCGGGCGGGATGGTGCAGTCCTGTTCCGCCTACCGCTGCCGGAACCGATACGACAAAGAGAAGCCCATCTCCTTCCACAAGTGAGCGCGCGCGGGGCGGGGGCGGGGGCGGGGCCGGGGCCGGCGCGGGGGCGCGCGCGGGGAGCGTGGCGGGAGCGCGAGCACTGTCGCGAGCGCGGGTGGGCGGGGGGACCCGTCCGTCCGTCCGTCCGTCTGTCCGCCTGCCTGTTTATCTGTCTGTCTGTCTGCCTGTCCGCCCCGCCCGCAGCGGCAGGGGCAGCGCGTCCCGCTCCGGCCGCAACGCTTTCCAGAAACGCTGAAAGCGCCTCTTCCCTGCAGGTTCCCTCTTACGAGACCCGACCTCTGCAAAAAGTGGGAGGCTGCTGTTAGGAGGAAAAACTTCAAGCCGACCAAGTACAGCAGCATTTGCTCGGAACACTTTACCCCCGACTGCTTTAAGAGGGAGTGCAATAACAAGCTCCTAAAGGAGAATGCTGTGCCCACGATATTCTGTTACACCGAACCCGGTGTGAAGGTAAAGGCGGAGCACGTGTGTGTTCCTGTGCGTGTCACAGAGTGGCGGGGCATGGAGCGGGGCAGGATGCGGGCTGGGAAGGATGCTGAGCCTGTGCACATGGGCTGTGGTGGCCGAAGCATGCCCAGCAGCTGCTCGGACAGGAGCAGAGGTGTGGTCTGTCCAGGCTTGGGAGCGCACACGGCGCTGGCAGGCAGGCGGTAGCTCTGAGCTGCTCATGTGTCCATTTAATTCAGCATCCGTGTGCTGAATTAAATGGAGTGGCAGCAAAGTAAGAAGATACTGCCCCGTAGTTAAGTTGTTCAGCAGTATTCTTGGAACATGTGGAGTTAGAGAGCCTTCAGTAGTGCTTGCAAATGTCACTATGCTCTTCCAAACTTGGCTGATGGCTGCTGCTAGCATTATAGAGATGATGGATGTTAATTAGGAAAGTTAACTGTCCTCTCAAGAGCTCCCTGTCCTCTGGATTTGCAGTTAAAGTGAGGCACAAACAGAAGGGCACACCCCTACTTGCACCTGGTATCTATCTGTCCTGAAACATCCTCTATCTTGCCTTAAGCTTGTGGTCAAAAGCCAGACTGGTCCCTGACTTCTGGTGGTAGAGCCTCCTGTATGATATGTTCTTCTTTTCTTCACTATGCCACAAAAACAGTTTACTGTGAGATGCAAGTCAGTTATGAGTTCTTCCTTCTTGATGTAATAGCTGCAAGACAAGAGTGGAAGAGATTGATTTTTAACTCCTAAAAAGGATATAAAATATTTGATTGCTTGTCACTCTGCTATTGAGGAAGTGGCAAAGTAGAGATTGGTAAATACAATACGTCTAGGGAGCAACAGACTGATGGGATGAGTACAGAGGAAAACTCAGACTTTGGCTCATTTGATTTTTCTCATTATACACAATTGATGCAGAATTGGATTGATGCAGAAATAAAAAGGCAATGTATTTGAAAACTGAAAAGGGGTTAAACAACAAATAAGAGAATATAAACAATGTATATAAGGAGGCAGACAACTTACAGGTTAATATGGCAGTGTTTTTTGTTTGATTACACTGCCCTGCTTATCTGTAATAAACACATTTTCTTCATTGCATGTAAAAGAGTTGCAAAGCTGAATGGGTGTATAGGGTCATCTGCAATAGTGCAGTTGGTGCAGCAGGATTAGTATCATTAGGAGCCATGTTCCCAATTTCATTGTCATGCCTGGATCTACAAAAACACAGAGATGTGTCTTTTAATTATGAAGGATTTAATTCTATTCCTATTTGTCTCTTGGGTTTTTTGAATAAACTGCCACATATCTTCAAGAAACAATGCGGTAACAAAGAATAGTAGTGGTTATGGAATTGAATCCACACTGATTTTGAAATAGAGGCTTTTATCTTTTGCACTATGTAATTTGGTATACTTTGTTTTTTCTTGACTTAAGTCTTAGGAAAACCATTTATTTGCTGTAAGAGAGTAATGAGAATTCACTGATGATGTCTCAGGGAAACCAAAGGTCTGTTCTCTGTGATAGATTGTGACAATAGTAACTGTTTATAGAGGTGGCATGTGCTCCATAGCTGCAAATAGAAGCCTCTGAATTCAGCAGTCCAGCAATGGTCTGATTTTTGTTTCCAACGAAAATTAATTTCCCTTTGCCAGTTACGTCTTCACTTTGTAGGGTTTTTTTAGTAGAAAAATTTAATAAGAGACAGCTGATAGGGTCAAGCTGTTTGGAATATTCATGTGCGAACTAGATGGACTAACAGCAGCGGTTTCTTATAGCTGAGAAATGAGGGTGGTAGTTGACTGATTTTGTACTTTTGTATGATCAGTTCTATTTGAGTGCATGTGAAACTTCCCTTCATTGCTAGTGACCAACTGCCTTTCAGTTACTGGCTGCCAGGCATTGTAGGTTGTACGAGGGACAGCTAGACCCCTGAATATCAAATATTATCTTCTTTGAATGTTAAGTCAAGGAAGTTAATGACATGAAAGTCAGATCTGATCAGCTTGATATTTAGATGGTGAGGATTGTCTTCTGTTCTTAAAATCGACATTTTCCCTGTCCTTATGCTTTTCTGTGTAGTAATAATACTGGCAACAGGTGGGTAGGAAGAAAATTGTTTCAGTGCCTCTTTCGCTGAGAATGTCTTAAGCTTTCTTTTTAACAGGAAATATGCAAGCTCTTTTGTTTCAACAGTGCTTTTTTAATGATCATGAGCACAGAAGCATTTCTGAATTATACTGCATTCCTTTGCGGAAGAAACAATCCGATTCTCTGCTCCGGCCTATACTCGAGTGGTGAGGGATCTGTGTTGTCCTGAACCTTGCAAGTGAACCTGTCAAGAGTAATGTGATAAAAACTGCAGTTTCATCTGCTAGAAAACCTGCAGTGGTGTGGAGCCAATTGGTATTTTGCTGCTGCCAAAAGGGAGAACCGTGCTTCTCTCCTTCATCCCATCTGCCAGCACCATGCCATCCTGTTCTCAACATGACTGGGCAGTGTGTGCTTGCAGCCCACAAAACTAGCCATATCCTGGCATGCATTAAAAGCAGCATGGTCAGTGGATCGAGAGAAGTGATTCTGCCCATCTGCTCTGGTAAGACCCCACCTGGAACACTGAATCCAGCTCTGGGGGGCTGCAACATAAGAAGGACATGGACCTGTTAGAACGAGTCCGGAGGAAGATGATCAGAGGGACGGAGCACCTCTCCTACGAAGACAGGCTGAGAACATTGGTACTATTCATCCTGGAGAAGAGAAGGTTGCATGGAGCAACCTTTCAGTACCTAAAGGGCGCCTATAAGCAGGCTGGAAAAGGACTTTCTACAAGGGCATGTAGTGACAGACCAAGAGGGAATGGCCTGAAAAGGGCCTGAAAGAGGGCAGGTTTCGATTAGATATTAGGTAAAGAGTTTCTGTTGTGAAGGTGGTGAGTCACTGGAACAGGTTGCCCAGAGAAGCTGTGGATGCCCCATCTCTGGAAATGTTCAAAGGCGGAAAGGATGTGGCTTTGAGCAACTGGTCTAGTGAAAGGTGTCCTGCGTGTGGCAGAGAGGGCTTGAAACTAGATGATCCTTAGGGTCCCTTCCAAACCAAAACATTCTATACATCTGTGATTCTCAGTTTTTCCATGTATTAGGGCAGGTGTAACTCATACTGGTGTTGCATTGCTTTGACTTTTAATACTGGACAAAAAATTTCTGCAATGATGGTGGCAGAGTGAATAGCTTTCTGTCATCTTAGCAACCAAGTTTGTACAAAGACTAATTACCAAGGATGAGAGGGCTGCTTTGCTGTTGAAAAGCTGTTTATTTTGGCTCATCATGTGTCTTGAAACCAAACTCCTATACAGCCCAGAACCAGTGACAGAGCCCCTTCCAGCTGAGATGACAGGCCCTGCTGTGTCCACCTCTCTGCTCTGCCAGCTTGTCAGCCCCCTTAGTAGTTGACCCTTATTCTACCTCAGCCTCTGCTGTGTTTTTGATTGAATTAGCTGATAGATTCCATTATGTAGGGGTAAGATGCAGCAGATAGAAGGAAGGACAAAGGGGAACGGGATGGTAGCAATGAGTTACTAGGTTATCCAAACTCCAATTTAGGGAACTGCAGCCAGGGTTCTTGCTTCTTAGCTAATTGTGGATACATATTTGACCTAAGTCTTCAATTCAGACTAACTGCTACATTTTTCAGTTTTTTACATATTTGAGACATCAAGGGCTTGAGTTTCAAAGAGCCCTTAAAATGAAGCTGCTTATAAATATCTTCAGTTGAGAAGCCAGACAAAGCAGGCCCAGAACTTTCTGTCAGACTTGAAAATGTAGGCGTTGAAATTTATTTTATTAGTTTAAAGCCTAGTTGTTTGTATTATTCTCGGGCTGTAGTAAGGGAGTTGTGTTGTAAACAATGTTAAGCATGAAAACGTACATTTTTTTTCTTGTTCTTTCTAGATTGAAGAATGCACAGAACAACCGGAAGATCCACTACCACCTCCTCCACTGCCGCCGCCGCCGCCACCTCCACCACCACCGCCGCCACCAGCAGCTCCAGTGCTACCACCATCTTCATCAACTCCTTCTTTTCGTTTGTCTAAAATAGATGCCAGACTTGTAGATCCAAGTATTGGATTACTGATGCCTCCTCTCCAGACCCCTAGCAATCTCGCTGTTTTTTGTGATCATAACTATACCGTAGAGGATACAGTTCACCAGCGAAAAAGAATTCAACAGCTGGAGGAGCAAGTTGAAAAACTGCGGAAGAAGCTCAAGACAGCGCAACAGCGGTGCCGCCGTCAGGAAAGACAGATTGAAAAACTGAGAGAGATTGTTCAGTTTCAGAAAGAAAAAGACATACTGGCAGGAAAAGGCTATGTGATTCTGCCTAATGACTATTTTGAAGTTGTAGAAGTACCTGCCTAGAAGTCATGAACATCAGTTTTCACTTTGGTAGGCCAAGAAATTTAGTTTCAAAACTAAATTCTTTCTAATTCTGTATGTAAGACTCTCCAGAATTCTAAACCAGTAAATAAGCAGTCACACAAATGAGATCATATTTTTTCTTCATTGTTGTTTCAGTTTGATACATTTAATACATTAAAGATGCACATATCTTAGAATTAGAATATGCAATGGATTTACAAAATCTGAATTTCTTTACAGAAGGAAAAGATGCAAGGTTGAATACCCCTAGGAGTTGGGGTTTTTTTGTTTGGTTTGGGTTTTTTGTTTTTTGTTTTTTCAATGTCTGTCTTATGCCTACAGGGGATATGAACTGAATCTGGCTGAGAGTGACGTTGAGGTGGTTGTACACCAGGTGCTTTGTCAAGGTGTTTAACATAGGCTTTGGTAATCCCCCAATAAGTAATTTTCACTGATTTTAGAAAGAGCAGAATTAGGTCAGCTAACAGCATCTGCAAGTGGTTAACAAGTGCTGCAGAAAGATAGGTAAGATACACATTTCAGCCTGGGAAAACTTCCAACCTCAGTTTGCTGTGCATTCAAAGCACTTCGAAAAGTCTTAATTCCTGGATCCCTTTGGGTGAGGTATGTAAATTAAGCTTTTTCTTCTGGCGTATCCATTCACCACGGGTGTGTTTTGAGGTCAATGAGGAGAATTCATTAGCATAGCTGACCAGAGTTGTAGAAGCAGCTTTTGTTTTGAGGGCACTTAAAAATACTCCTGAAGTGCAGGACTGAACTGAGCGTATGTATTACTGCACTGTTGGCATGATCAGGAGGGCAATGTACTGTTCATGGTGACTGCTTTGCAAAAGTACCTTGGTAATGTACAGTCCTCAGTATGTTGTTGTGTCATGTGCCCATAAACACTGTAATGGGTAGAGTGTTGTCCTCGTTTTTGGAATTGTTGAACTTAAGTCACATGTGAACTGTGTGTAGCTGCAGGAAGTGAAGGTTTTCACCTTATCCAGGGAGTCAGACATTTATGACTTTTTTTGCAGTGTACTGTGATTTTCTTACTTTCCTTTTTTTCACCTCTCAAAAGGCATCCACCAAAGGGCAGTAAGGGGATTAGATTTTGAAGTTGCTTGGTGCTAGACTGGTTTATAATATCTCAAATGCTGCTGCCTCTCCTTCAGCCTTATTAAGACTCTTTCTAGAAATAGATTTAGCATGACAAAGTAGTGCAGCAGTTTGCACTTACTTTCTAATAATTTATTTAGTCAATGGACTCGTTCAAAATCAGAGAAAATGGCATCTTGCTAACTCTGTTACAGTCTTTACAGCTGAATTTCCTGGATATACTAGACATGAGGAAAATGACTTTTCTCAGTCTCTGTCAAACTTGTGTGCAGTGTGGATTCTAGCTCTGATGTTAAGCTAGCCTTCTTCATGACGACTTTAAAAGCCTCCCTTAATATCCTGTTAGCATGACATTTGGAAATGTTTCGAACCAGTCTTGTTACTTCTGACCTCACTCATGCCATGTGTCTATTTTCCCTATCATTTCATACACTTAAAGTGAACAAAAATGCTGATGCTTCCTTTTGTGTACATTTATTATACCTGATTAAAAATTAAAAAAACAAATGGTGCATTAGATTTTTGATTACTCTCTCTTCTCTTTTTCCCAGGATTTTGCCAAAACTGTCATGACAGTTCGCATTTTTTTCCTAGTAGTTCCTGGTTTAGATGCTGAGTTTTTCTCAGTGTTCCAAAGTCTTGTTGCTGTTACACTTTGTGCTTAAAATAAACTTGAAATTGCTAAAATTCAAAAGCGACAAGGAAAAGACATTTAAACAACGGTTGGTATGCTGTTGGCATGTGTGACCAGATAGCAGATTGCATCTGTTTTCCCTGCAAAGTACCCTCTCTTCTTACTCTCCAGGAATTTCAAGTGTGACTCCCTGGGGCATGGTGGGTTGCTGCAATACCATGCCCCTGTGGCTGGGGTGCTCCTGCCAGCTGCCTCTGCCCTCTGACCTTTGGTTGTGTACTCCCACTCTCTCCCTTCTTATGTCCGCCAGGTCTAGTGCAGGTTGCACCTGTCTGTGGGGCACTTCAGCTCACTAAAGCAGCAGGTTTGGCTTCTAGTGGAGAGGCAGAGGAAGGCCAGCAGTATCACATATGATACGAAGGAAAGACAGGGCCAAGACAGGAGCATGATGAGAAAGAAATCTCCTCCTCTGGGTACAATAAATTGTTGCTTTATGCCAGCCGCTTCTGAAATTATAAGGGTAACTTCGTACTCTTAATGTTCAACACTGTTTCCTTCCACGCTGGCCAAAGATCCCTGTTTCCCCCTGCCCTGTTATGCTCTGGCTGCTGTACTTGTTGGACCTTTCCTTCGGGTGTTTTAGCTTCAAAACCTTCCACGAAAACAGCACAACAAAACTAAGTCTGCAAGGTAAGTTAAAGTGTGCTGATAGATGGCTGATGTGTGAAGTTCTTGTGTGTTTGAGCTTTCTGTGGTGAGGAAATTGCTTTGATGGCCGATTCAAGTAAATGTTTCTTCTGTTGAGAGGGGTGATTATTGCTGCCCTGAAGGATTTCAGAAGTATCAGGTTGAAGAAGGGACTGCTGCCCATTTGCCGACTCTTCCTTTCCTATTGCCTGAGGATTTTTCTAAGAAAAGGTGCAGTCCATTCTGATAATGAACTTGAATTTCTCCTGCAGGAGCTTTTTTTTTTTTTTTTTTTTGCTTTAGTCTTGTTAACTGCGATGCTGTCATTGTAGGGTTAGCTGTGGACTTTACTAGACCCATGAGGGCTCTCAATATCACAAAGCTCTGAAGTGGGGAAAAAAGGTTGGCACAGAAACAACTGATTGTCTTTCAGCAGTTGATTTTTCGTTCACTGCATCGTATTCCTCTCTTGTTAGTAGCAGTATAGAAAGACAGGATGAAGGCTATCTGCTACTGGCCAGACTAGGAAAAGAATTCTAGCTAATAAACACAATACATTTGTTAAAAATTCACCTTCCTTTTTTCAGGTGGGATCTGTTACATCCACACAATCATCTGTAAAAGAAGGCTGCATCACTTACTCTTTCCATTGTCCTCAACTGGTACCTGCACAATAGCAGTAACTTTGTAAACATCTCTGAAAATAAGTGATTGGGAGTTTAAAGGCAGAGGTGGGAATTGTAGAATGGCTTGTAGTTGTTCAATTGTGCATGAAATAGTTGACATTTAAATGCATTTCACTGAAGCCTATTTTATAAAGTAAACAATTCAATGAAGGCAGAAAGTAGCAGAATAGGCAAAAATGCTCCATCCTTATACTATGGACAGAGGGATTTGTTTTAAAATGGGCTGGTGCTTCAACGGGTAGGAATTGAACCCACTTCTGGAAAGAGAAGGTTTGGCTTCCCTCTGTTGTCCCAATTTCCATTTTGCTGTGATAAGGTGTCTGACCTATGTGTAGTGTTTGCTTTTTTTTCCCTCATTACACCTCTGCAAAGTATTAGATTTCCCTGTCTAACTGGCACAGCTCAAACCGAGAGGTATGATTTGCAGGAAAAATTTAAAAGCTGAATACTCGGATTATTTCACGTCACACTGAGGGAGTCCTTTGTCACTGGCTTTTCTCCTGTTTCCAGTTACCATCTCCTCTGTGTTGTCACTAGCACAGTCATAACAACTGGCAGCAAAGGAGCGAAACCAAGATCTCCAAGAAATCTTCTATCTTGCTGAGATTTCATGTTCCTTCAGTTCTGTGTAGAGTTTAGGGTAGAGATGCCCTGTGTGAATTTTGAATGAGTTCTCTTACAGCTGAATAAAGTGACAAAGCAAATCCTGGTTTGAGTTTAGGAAGAAGGAAAGCAAAGTAGTAGCCTGGGTAAAATGAAAACCACAACAGTTCTAAACGCTTTTCAAAAGACTTCTGTTCCAAGCTTTTCTGGACCGAGGCAGTTATTCCTAGTTGTCCTCTTTTTCTTTCCTGAGACCTCTTTTAGGTCTTAGTCTATTGGCTTATCTGTTTCCCATCAGCTTACACCTTCATCGGCTAGCTTTGGCAGAGTGGAAAGGGATGTTTTGAGCGATGGTCTAATTTTAACAACCAGAACACAATCTGCTGAAGCATGTTGATGACTGCAAGTTCAGGTATGTAACTCCTGCTGTTTTAAGCACAGCAGGTTATTTACCATACTTTGCCATGATAATGATTTGTTTATAAATGAAAAAGAGAAAAACAGGATACATGACTCAAAAATATGATAGTAATTGCTCCTAGAGATTTTTCTTTGTGTTCAATACTTTCAATGGAAATTTTATCTTTGTATAGACATCTTTGACGGCACTGCAGCATTTTATTGTGCAAATTGGGCAGAGGGCCTCACAACAATGTTACATAGGCTGAGTTTAAAAATGGGCAAAAAAAAAAAAGTGTTGCAAAGTTGCTGTTTAATCAGCTGTGAAAACCTTGAAATAGTTGCCAAGGAAGGTCATCTTAAATATTCCTAAATTTAAAAAAAAACCTCCACATTTAAATAAGTTTTACTGAGAAGGAAATGTTCAATTACCTCTGGAGAATAGTTACATTACATTGTCATAATTAAATTATTGCAATAATTAAGTCTCTCCATAGTCCTCCTGCTATTAGTTCAGTTGACACTGAGTATCAAGCCTTTTGTTGTGTGAAATTATCCACTGATCCTCCTGTACCTGTCTCATCCTATTGTACAAGGAAAATAGATTGGAAGGCCTGGGCTCACACATTCCTGGAGCCTCTGAAAAAGTGATTGTCCTCTGCCTCTTAATTGGTTCTAGCGATCTTTTAGTTAGGGAGGAATACGGAGAATACTATCTGGCCAATCATTAGGGAAGGGATTGTTTGTTTGTTTTGGTTTGGTTTTAAACTGGTGAAAGACTTGAGCAAATCAGGCAGGCAGGCATTCCCTTTCAGTTTTCATTGGATGTGACCACTAAACATTCAGGGTGTGTGCCTATACCAGTCATCTCTACAAGAACTTGTGCTACAGTATTTGAGGCTGTGAAATATGTTGTGACTTCCTACTGGGACGTCTTCAATTCAATGACCTGGGACAGGTAATCCGGAAAAAAAGAGGAGTTCTTGCCTCCAGTAATTGTTTCTTCTTTTGTCATTGGCTCATATTGCAGCCCTCGGGCACAGTCCAATATTCTCCAGCCAAGTTCTTGTAGGTGTAACCAGGTCTTTGTTTTAGCAGAATGATACAGCAATATACTGAAATTGCAGTATGGACACAATATAGCCATTGCAGTATACAGGAAAATCACAATATGAATGTTCTGTACAAATTGCCATTACTGGTTTCTAAATGCTTGCTGTCATGACACTGTGTGCCCCACCTTGCTGGGAAGGAATATGCGGGTTTAACCTAGATCAAGCCAGCTGCTCTCTTCCTACTGATTTTGTGAGTTGTTTAGTTTTTGTATTTTTTATTGGGCTGAGTCACATACAGACTACCCTCCCACGCTGGTCTGGCTAGCTCAGGAAAACATTACTCCTGACTATTTAAGGGTAGGCTGTTTATGCAATCCGATGACTGAATGAGGCAGCTGTATTCCTAAAGCAAAGGTTACTATCCAGTCCCTCTTGTGCTAAGATAATTTCATCTTCCTTTATGACAGTTTGTTGTTTTCCTTATGTTCTTCCCTCAGCACATCATTCTTGCCTATATCCTCTGGGCCTTCCTCCATTGCATGGGTCAGTAACCCACCCTCATATACCCCTTTTTAGGAGTGTCCTCACACATGTCTTTTGCAGAAAGAAGTGAAATTTTTTACTTCAGGTGCTGTACAGCCTGGACTTGTGGCCCGGAAAGGAAGGAATTTTCGGGAGCGGTACTTTTTTTATGTTAAGAGGAAGGAATCTTGTTCTCATCTTAAGAGCTTAAGAGCTGAGCTCAGCAGAGAAGGGGGCTTCTGGTTGCCCACTTTCATAGCTCAGTTCAGATTTTTTGTCGTTTGTTTGTTTGTTTGTTTCTTCTTTTTTTGTGTTGATAGGATCAGACTCTTCATTTACCAGTTCACTGGTGTCAATACTGCCAAGTCCAGAGGAATTGCACCTGCATGTTTCTGCTCTACAGGGAAAGTTATTCCCAAGCTTATCGTGAGCTACCCAAGTGGAGTCTTCTGTTCCCACTAGAGCATGTCATGTGAACTCAGGCCACAGAGGATGACTTTACTGATAAATGTTTCAATTTCTAATATTTTAAGCTTAATCTGCATTTGCAGGCTTGTCTCATAGGTGTCCTGAGCAGATACAGTATTTTATTATGTGATTGGGTCATTTATCCGAGGAACTTCAGGAGTTGCTGCCAGAAGAATGAGTATTTGCAGTGTTACGTCAAAAGGTTGAGAAATAATTTATTTATCAATAACCTCAAATTCTGTAATCTGTACATATTTCTATTTATTATCTTAATTTCTTTATTTGTTGTTGCTTTTGTGGTGGAGGTTTTTTTGTTTGTTTGTTTGTTTGGGTTTTTTTTTAAATGACAAGGGACTGAAATTGCTCAGAGTTTATTTATCTGTTCAGCACGGTGAGGAACTGGGCAGGCTTTATACTACAGGTACTACAGCATGAAAATCTCCTGATTGTGGATGCTAGGAAACATGTCTATTCCCCCAAGTGAATATGCATATGGCTATTTCCACTTAAGAAACTCTAGGTATTGAGAAGTTGTCTATTTGAAATACAGACAGACACACAAATCACAATTAGAGTATCATTAGAGTTACCTCTGATACTGTCATCAGCTGACAAAATCAGATTTCCGTGTGGTAAATTTTCATATGACTAAAAAAGCTACATATATATATATATATATATATAAAAAACAATTTTACAGTCAAATGTTCAAGCAAGCTTATGATGACATAACTTAATCTAATTGTATCACTGTTGATAACCATTTTTCCATCAATGTTGACATTCACCTCTTGGCCTGCCTACTAAGGTTATTAGAACTTATATTTTTTTTTTCTTCATGTAGTAGCTGTCAGGTAATTTACATGTATATGACTTCAGTGATAAAATGTAATGAAAATAAATATATGCAAATGGTTCTTTCTTGTATTGTTCCCAATGCTGCCTGATAGACTGGATTCCTACACCAAAAAAAAGCCCAGCCTGCTTTGGCACCTTTTACTCCTTCAGACACAGAAGAAAACAGAAGCTTACACATACATTGGCCTTGATTGTTTTTCACATTATGATCACCACAAGGTCTTGCTGTCTAGTAAACTCATCATGTCAGTAATGCGGTATGACTGTAGAAGGAAGACTTTTCTCCCCATTACAAATCTTTTTTAAAATTGAATCATATATAATTTTCTCTGACTTTTTCTTGTGTGCCTTGACTTGCTCTTCTACAGCATCACTCTTCTCTCTTAACAAAGCTAATATTCTACTAGTACTCTAGGAATTTAAACATCTGTGTTTCTCAACACATTTGCCTTTTTGATCTTTTGTACATGGTAATTAGACACCGACCTGCTCAGTTACAGGGGTTGTCAGCAATTGAGCAGGGAAGTATTTGGAACGTGGGGCGATAACCTTTTCTTATGCACTGGTAACTTTTTGCTGTTTCATACTGTAAAATGCGCCACAGAGATGAAAATGCAAAACACTGTTGGAAACAGCATTGGAATGAAAAGCATGTCTCAGCTGAAGACTGCTTCAGGTTAATGGATGAGTTTGGCCTGAGGAAAGAGGAGGCTTGCTTAATATTTCAATGGATTTCACTCTTTGTGCTTTCAAGCTGAGTTTTTCTTTTATTCTACTTGCCTCTTGATTACTATATATAAGAGATATATAAAAGTGAGCTTAGCAATTCCCAGGAGACTATGGAGAGCTTTCTGAGCAATGTCTTCACCACTGATGTAACTTTCCTCTCAGAAAATCAACTGTAAAAGCCCTGCTTTGTGCTGAAATCTGAAAGCCAAACTGAACATTTTGGGCAAAGATCTGCTGAGTCCCATGAGGCTAGGATTTCTTTTCTGAATTCCTGAAAATGGTATGGTATCATCAGGAAGCTGACCATGGATTTTTGTCATCAGCCTTGTGCAGAAGAGAGTTATTTGGACAGCACTGTTCTGTCAGACAAGACTAAGCAGCATTGTTCTTTGTTCCCAAAGTCATGGAGTCACATATAGCTTCAGCTGCCAAGTGTTTGCTCTTGGTGTCACAATGGGAGATGGGCTCTCGGCGGTGTGGCAGGCTGCTCTGCTGCTGTCAGATCATGGTGATGTAAAATCCAGCTGCACTGATACATGTTTTTTAACCTGAGCGAGTAAGGTGTCTGTTGGCATTCCCATACCAACAGTCATCCCCATTACTTGTAGAGGAATTAAACTCTGAATTAAGCTCTGCAGTATTTTTATTGCTCCTTTTGATTTTGCTGATCAGGTTGCTTGCACATGGTATTAATGCATCAAGCTCACTGGGATTGTTGAGAGCCTCAAAACATTTCAAACCATATGAAGTCATGTCTGTGGGCTGATTGGCATTGAGAGTGAATGTGAGGTGATACAAGTGATAGTGTGGAGAAGGATGACAGAGCCCTTTTTTTTTTTCCCCCCCAGGCCTGAGGCTGTTAAAGGGCCTTTTTTGGGCCTTTGTGAAGCTTAGTGGGGGTGGTGTTTGTTCTGCAAGCTCTACAAGAGCCATGGCAAGTTGTCTCCTGGCACTCCTCCCCATCATCCCTTGACCTGCCAGGGGCTGACCCTGTACAGCCTTCCCTTGGAGAGCTGGACCTCTTCCCAGCCAGTTCCTCCTGCACCATGGAAGTAGTCAGCAGAGCCTTTTGGCTGTGATCCTGTATGTGCCTCCTCCCACTAACACACACAAACTGTTGGACTGTGCATCCAGTTCAGGGAGTTATTCCAACTCAGCCTTCATTTGCTATTGGGTGAAGGTACCTAAATACCTTTAGGTTAATTCTTCTGACTAAGCACAGAGAGGCCATTAAAGTAGTTACACGAAATAGGATATTCTAACATGGCTGAAGAGGCAAAACCTGTTTTTGCATATTTTTTTTAAGTAACATCAATTAAGCTTTTTAGTGAGGTGAAGCTGTAAACATTTGGGGTTTGTATTCAGCTTCCATGGCTTGTAAAAAGCAAGACAAATGACAGCTATCAAAGATGTCATGCAGTAGAGACAATGTTTTTGATCTCAAAAGTTGTCAGTCTGCTGTATCGTATATTTAAACTATTTGAAAGACTTATAAAGTTTTAAGACATATCCGTTGGTTATTTATTCCACCAAATAATTACAGAATATTCTACCCCCTTACATTACTCCCACATCCCTTTTGCTATGGTTATATATTGCCTAAAATTTAATTTCTGCAAATTATATGAAAAACATAGTCTGACCTCATTCAGCAACTGTGAAGGCATTTGATACACTGTACTTTGTTTACACTCATCATTTGTTTCCACAGTTCCAGGCTAGTTGATATTACTCAGAACTGCTCCATTGTAGGTACATGCATGCTTGTCAAAGGCCTTTATTTCTTCTATACGCAATACTTTTGCTTATGAAAACTGAAAAAATCTCCACCTAAAAACCCCACCTAATAGTCATAATTTTATTTGTGCCACTCAGAAGTGTAACTTTTGTTTGTACCTACTCCTGAGCACAGCTTTGAAAACTTTCACATAACAAGCAAATACCTGGAGGTAGACAGCACAGAATTTTAAACAGACAGGTAGGCATTCAAGAGGACTATAATGACTTTGTATAATAAGTTATTAGGGATACGAAATTCTGAAAGATATTGTGTGTGAAAGTTGGCTTCTAGGTCTATATTGAAGTGTACTATCTCTCTTTATGAGCAAGTGAAAATAGAAGCTCAAAATATGTCCCCGATGTTCAAAAATGATGGTATTGTCCTTGGTTCCTAACTGTAAATATTTCTATGTAATCTTAAGAAACCTGTAGAAAAATAAATATTATTCTTTATAAATTATTTGACATTACCCAAACAATATAGATTAGGCATAGCAGACAACTCTGGGTAGAAGGCTCACATCCCAGGTCAAACCCCCAGGAGACAGTCTTTAGAACAGCAGAGGGCCAATGAGCTCCGCTGTCCTAGAGAAGGACAGATGTGAGTTAGCAGGAGGTATTAAATGGATAACTGCTTGCAAACTCTCCCACTATTGTTTTCCCATGGAGAAAGTGGTTTTATGATACTGTGACAGAGGTGAGGTCTGGTCTGCTGAGTTGCTGCTGCTAGAGCAGTTTCTGCTTTTTAACCAGGCATGATCCAAAGTAAATTTCATGTTCTTCATAGGAGCTGTTCCACTCAGCTGAGTCTCCTGACTGCTAAAATTCCCACTTTGTAAAATTCTTGGCTGTAATGTAACTGAGCATAAGTCCTTTACTCTCATTTTGCCTTCAAATATGAGTCCAGACTGGGTCTGGGACAGCGCCAAGACCTACTTATTCCTGAGTGAGAGCTGAGATCATTTGCTGTCATGCAAAACATGGGTGCCTTTCAAACACAGAACTGTAGAACCTTTAAGGCTGGAAAATATCTCCAAGATCATCTGCTCCAACCTTTGACTGAATATTGCCATGCTCACTAAGCTATACCATGAAGTGTCACCCTACTCAATTTTTTGAACACTTCCAGGGATTGTGTCTCCACCGCTTCCCTGGGGAGCCTGTTCCAATCCCTTACCACTCTTTCAGTGAAGAAATTTTTCCTAATGTCCAACCTGAATCTCCCCTGGCACAACTTGAGACCATTTCCCTTTTTTCTATTGCTTGCTGCCTGGGAGAAGTGACCAAGCCCTACCTTACCACAACCTCCTTCAATATCACAGGTCTTGCTCCCAGGAGTACTAAGAAGCCTGAGTCCTGGTGGCTGAAGATGTTTATCATTGCCCAGGGCTCCTGACTTACAGAAGCCCAGTCACCGTTTGGAGGTGGAACATTTCTAAGCAGAAGATACTCATTCTCCCTTTGTGGGACTTCAGCATCTTCTCATTTGTTGAGCACCCAGAAAGTCAGTCTTAGCAAAATGAAGTGGCCATACTGTATTCAAATGGTTTGTCAGCCAAACAGGGAGCCTTTTGATGTCTCCAGCTCTAGTTTTTAGTGGGAAGGTAATGCAAGGGGTGACAAGGCATGCTGCTGATGAATTGTTGGCAAGGAAAAGTTTCTGAAAAGTTCTCAAGGTGAAAGGGAAATACTGTGAACAGATCTGAGTCAGCCAGGGAGTGTCCACCTGGGCACCAAAGAAAGGATTTAACACTTGGGTTTGTTGTTTTGGTTTGGTTTGATTTTTTAAGTCCTCCTGTCCTCTTCCAGTTTATTTCTGAAAGCTAAAGATGAAGGCACAGGCATTTGTCCTGTTGCTCAGTGGCAGGGTCAAGGAGCTATGTTTCTCAGAACCCTGAGTTTTGTGAGGCTGAGTGTGGCTGAGACAACTGGTCCTGTTGCATTTTCTGTGAAAATAATAGCTTTTTTTTTAAAAAAAAAAAAAAAAAAGGTAGAACAACTCGCAATTTACAGAAATTCAAGTAAGAGAGTTGTTTTCACAAAGCACAGTTTGGTAAGACTATTGTGTACTTGCAGACTTGAGTATATGATATGTAACATTTTTCCACAGAAATGCCATCTCCAGTACACAGACTGAAAGTGGAGGAGAACTTGCTAACTGCAGAAATCACTGTCTTTCTCTAATCCAACCACGTAGCAGGAGGCAGAGAACAGCACAGGAAAATGTACAACAGCAATTGCATTTCTTTTTATTAAAACATAATGAAAAAAGCCACAAGGACCACAACAACACACAGTTAGGTATGCAATGTAATGAAGAAGGAGACGAAAGAGGATGGGCTTCCAAACATTCCTAGTATATGCTGATGAAACACGATGATTGTTTACATATTTTGAACAACACAGAATTATTATCTGTGTCAAGACATATTTCTAAAGCTCAAAAAACCCCCGACCCTCCTTTTGAATCATGTGGACCCACAGAGTAGCCATCTCTGCTGATTCAGGAAACGATTATAAAGAGCAAATGCCCTCAACTGTAGAGAGGAACAGAGCTTGTAGATCTCATGCAATTTGTGACAAAGCATTTGATTTTGCTATGATATCTTCAAGGGAGTCCCCCACCAGATGCAGCAGCTCCAAAAAGAAAGTTTGTCAGCTACTACCATTCTGGCTGTGTGATGGGGCTGCCATGTCCAAAGAGAAGTGGATGAAATGAACAAAGCTGTGTGAGGATTCAGGCAGCTTATCGAGGCCACAGGATGTGGCAGGAATTTCCCTTTGAATTTTAAGATTGCCTTGGGGATAAAAAGACTGTATTAAATCCGAAGGAGAAAGTGGAACCTCTTGTTATGGAGCACTGCATATGTTGGGATAGAGGCTCCCAGGCAGCAGGTGTTACCACTGAAAACGAGAGGTTGAGAGCTTGATGCAGAGCTAGGCATGAACCAAGTTTCTCTGTTACTCCTGAAGAAATCATCTTTAAAACAGAGTTTTCTCTCACACCCTGCAAAATCTTGACCCTCTCTAGTAGTGTACTTACCCCTGAAGTCTTCCAAGCCTTGACATCTGAACAGCAAGTCTATGATGCTGCAGATGAAATCTGGGCTGCAAGGAACATTTATGAAGGCAGAGATGAGCTTGAGGAAACGGAAAGACAAGCTGAGAAAACAGCAGAACTGAGTCAGATCTTTGTTTACAATTATTAACTCAGAACAAATGGTTTTGAAAATTATCATATTCAAAGCAAGGTAGTGTCACCAAAATGCAGGAGTGATCACAGTGCCCTGAGACACAGTGCCACCTCCTGAATGAAAACTCACTGTAAAGTTAGAACTGAAAGAGGAAAACAAAGATCTGATGCAGAGGGCAATGCACCATCCACTAGAAATACTGATGTGCATACAGTGGTGAAGATCCTGTGCACCTCCGAAAGGCCCATATCCCCACAAGTCTCCAGTCCCAGTGAAGAAGTGGGGGTTTTTTACAGAGAAATAGGCAGCTGGCAGTTGCATGGACTGTGCACTGAGAGAAGACATAGGGACTCAGTGCTGTCTCAAATCTGCATTCACTCAAATATGGTGGAAACGGGAAGCAGGGCAGGCAGAGGTTTCTCATGGTAGGAGGCTGCCAAGAAGACCAAGGACTGAGATGGCTCTTGTTCTGCAGAATCTTGTCCTGTACTTGCAGAGCCTGGTCACTGCTGAAATAGCTGCCTGGATGCAACTTGACAGTGACTTCAGTTCTGGCAGCCTGTCAGCCCTTTCCGAGCCTGCTGTGCTAAGTGGCTGCTTGTTCCCTGGCTGACACACAGACAAATCCACCTTTCCCAGTACGAATTTTCAAAACTGCGCGTGTTACGCTGGTCTCCCAAACAGGGCTCACGCAGCGTGTAACATGCATGGCAGCTCCAACAAGTTCGATGCACCAGTTACACCCACGCCCTCCGAAGTCCGGGGAGTCCCTAAATCAGCACGGCCCCGGGCACCGAGCGCGATGCTGCCTGCGCTGCCCGCGTCCTGCCACGGCGGGGAGCTGGGACAGCAGGGATGGAGAGGGGAAAGGCACCGAGAAGGGCAGAGCACCTTCGCTCCCTGTGCGAGAAGAAACAACTAAGGACGAGAGGGAAGTGGAGAAGGAAAGTGCTGGGGCACTGCAGTAGAGGTGAAAGACGGTGAGCTGCGGAGCAGCTCCCTGTCGGAGGAGGAAGAGGAGAAGGAGGAGGAGAAGGAGAAGGAGAAGAAGGAGAAGGAGAAGGAGAAGGAGAAGGAGAAGGAGGAGGGGATTAGAGGGCAAACGGCAGTGACGGAGACACTGAATGGGGTCTACTTGGTGGGGCCTGCAAGCAAACCAAGAGAAAGCAGGATGGTGTTTGGGGGGACAGAAAGCTGGAGAAGGGCAGAGGGGTTTCAGGATGTATGGGAAGGTGGATGGCTGGCTCCAAAGTCTGCTCTCTGGCACATGGAAGTGCCTCCTGCTGCAAAATTTCCTGGTGAGCTGGCTAAAAATATGTCTTGTCCAGCAAAGATGCATGTTTTAAGAAGCTGCTGATGGGGAGGGGTGTCCACTGGTGGCCAGAACTGAGATCAGAAAGGACCCGAGGAGAAGTGCCAGGGCAAAGGTGAGGGTCTAGTAGTTCTACCCTTTCCCACCCTACCTTTGCTCCAGAAACCATCCCTCACCCCTTCAGGGCTGGTGTTTTTCTGCTGGCTTCCTGTGTGGTGCCAGATGGTGCAAAGGTTATTCAGTCCTCCCTTGGGAGCTCTGGGGAGCCTCGTTCCATCACAAATCCTGCTCTTCAGGTGTGTCTTCCTTGGCTCCTGGCATACCATTCCCAGGGACCAGGGAAGCTGAGATGGGTTTGGGAGAGAGAAGGCACATGCACCTGAAGGAGTTTTCTGCACCACAATTGCTGCAACAGCCTCACCTTTGAAACTTCTCTTTTCTCCTCACTGTAGCCAACAAACCTAGCAGTGCAGCAAATTCCACTTTGGCTCTTGGTTCGGGCCTTCACAGTTCTGTTTCAGAGCATCTCCCAACTGTGTCCTCCATCTCCACCATCCTTCTTACTTCAGTCCAGGTTGCCCACCCCTTGATTGCCAGCCACCACTGATGACCCTAACCTCTCCCCAGAATATGAGTTTTCCATACTTGGCTGCTTGATGTCTTCAGGTAACATGGCTTAGCACTATCCATCGTAACACTGAGTTTTACTTGCTCCTAATATTAACCATGTGAGCTCAAACTGGTGGATTTGTGTCTCTAGATGGATTTCTCTTTTTCTTTTTCTTGGCATTTTTGCAGACTAGGGGGTGAGGCCCATCTCCAGCATTACTTGTAGTCAGACAGTTCTCGGCTCTTTGCAGCCTGGGATTGCAGCTTTATATCTGTTAAAAATCCCATGAAACATGTGGAAAATTAAAGGCATGCTCTCAACAGAGAACAGCACCTGAATACTGCCACAAGTAGAGTTTTACTCAAGAATTAGTTTGCTATCTCAGGGTGAATGCTCTTCATGCTTCATGGCCTGCCTGGTAATATGGAGTACTTCTGTGTACCTCTCTTTCTGAAATGCTGGAGGTGCATGGCTGAATAAAGACTTGTAAACAGAAAAAAACCAGCAGCAGGCAAATAGAACTAATTTATCCAATACCCTTCTCTGGCTGTTGGATAACTCTGGAAGTCAAAGACCAGGCAAGCTAGGTCCTTACTTCTTGTCACAGTCTAGCAGTGAGTAGGGGCAATGGAAATGCAACCAATACTTCATATTTCCCTCCAAGCAACTGTGATGTAGTAGCAAGAAGCCTACTCCTATAGCCAGCAAGTAAATTAATTCCACTGCCTTAAGTCAGCACATTAAAACCTTATGAAAAACAACTTTCTCTTGCACTGTCTAACAGAGTGATGCCTGGACATGCTTTTGGTCAGTAACTACGAACAGAGGTGTCAGTGGGCAAATGCTGGGCCTTGCAGTCATGAAGCAAAAATGATGGATGACGTCTGAGGGTGCTGAGTCCTGTAGAGGACACGCTGGAAAGCATGGGCTGCTTTGTTGCAGAAAAATTTCATTGGGTGGAATAATTGTGTTTAGTCCTCACTCAGCTTTATGGGAGGTTGTGGTGCTGTCTGTCCACACCACTCCAACCAAATGACTGCTGTTCCCTTGATGCCAGCATAAAAAAAAAAAAAAAAAATGGACTCTTACTGTGTACCTCAAGGAGTTGTGTCCTTATGCCTGGCCTGGTTCTTATGGGTGAGCTGAGCAGTCTGGTAGTGACAGCAGCTGGTGATGACAATACACTTCCTTCAAGACAGTCTTGTGGTAGGTCTCTTGTTTTTGGGTTCTGTGATGAGGAAAGGTGCAAAGGAAGCCAGCTGCTCCTCTAGCCCTGCTGGTGAGCACTGGCAGAATCGAAGAACTAACAAGGGTCCTTGCAGATTTCCTGTGTGTAGCACAGCAGTGGAAAAAGCAAACTTACTGAGCTGCTGCCAGTGGCTCGCCCAAGAGCTATGGATGAGGCAGGCTGCAAGGCCACAGAAGCATGAATAATTTGATAGTACACTACAAGAACATTATTTGTAGCAGCAATGTGACTTTGAACCATACTTAAATGACAACTTTTTCACTACAGGAAGCTGAATAATATGAAAAGGTTACAGCTGACAATTATCAGTCCTCTGTGAGGACCTTAGATAAGGCAAATCTGAATCACATAGCGTATGACTATACCAAAATCTGGGTCACTACAAGAAATGGACCCAGTGTTGCTAAAAAAACCCCAGGCTTCCCTTATAAAAGTCAGCAAGAATAAATCAAAGCAGGGAAAGATTTGGGTCTGGGGGCAAGCTAAAAGAATTTTGCAGCCCTCTTCCTTGAACTTGAGAAGTTCAGGGGGAAAACTGCTTTTTGGAGAGTGGTGACAAAGTGACTTTCATTTGAGAAGAAAAGAGAGAACATCCTGATATCCTTTGGCAGAGCAATGGCAGGGGGACAAGAAAAGAGGAATGTGCATCCCTTTAATTATCAGGCATTTCTGAAAGGAGCCCTGTCCACGGTGTCACTGGGGAGGACTGACACCTATAGAGGAACAGGCTAAATAATCAGAGCCCCCATCACTCTCATTGCTAATCACAAGGCCCTGGGGCAACATACTCTGTTAAGCTGTGCCAATGGATAGTACTGTGCAAGCATTTCTGTGCTGTTGTCCGTGATATTGTGTGTACGAGTGATGGGATATAAATTTAGAAGTCAGTCTTGTTTTCCCACGTATATCTTACTGACATTTTTTTCTCCCCAAAATCCATTTTACCGCTATAAAATGGCAAGTGTAGTATGAAAAATGAATAAGCTAAGTTAGGTCTGTGGGGAGTCTGCCGCTATTATTAGACAAACTGATACAGCTGCAGCAAACACAATCTTTGAGGCATGTGATTTATCTTTGGGTCCGATCTGCAGCCTGGGTTTTTTCTTTTCTTTCCCCCCGCCCCAGCAGCTGTAATTAGCAGTATAATAAAAGACATTTCTCCTCCTTAAAAGACTTGCCTCTCTTATACTCCTAGACCTCAGTGTCTGTAGCCACACGAATACTGCCACAAGCAGATCAGTCAGAGTTTAGGACCCAGAGCCCTGTTTTAGTCTTACAGGACGTGACAGCTGACTGCAAATCAATGAAGTGTGATTCACCGAGTGTCATAATGAGGGCAAGATAAGACTAGAAAGGTGCTGCCTTGCCTTGCAGACTTAACTGTCTGTCTTGATTTTAAACTAGATTATTTTAGTCCCCTACTAAGATGAGACCAATTTGCTTATGAAAACAGAAGATCAGACTGAAAGGAGAAGCCACGGTGGTGCCCATGCTTTGCCTGGTGCTCTTTGCGCTGTGTCTGAGCCGCTCAGGTAGGTGCGATTTCTTCTTCTTCCAAACTGAGCTGCAGGTGTTCAAGGTTTTTTTTCTACTGGCCTGTTTGTTGCTGCTTCTGGGATAAGGTAAATGCTGGCTTCTCTTGGTTTTCCTCTAAACACTGACTAGCAAAAGAGGGTTATGTCAGCTGCTGCCTTTGTAGTGCAACCAGAGTCAAGGCTTTAATAGCTGGTGGCAGGGTCGTTCTGGACTAGAAAGCAACAACAACAAAAGAATCCTGAGCTTGACTCTCACTGCTAAAGGAATTCACAGGAGAATTTCCATCACCAAGAGGAGAAACTGAAACACCGCAGAGGAACTGATGAGAGGCTGAGTGTCCTGCCTGTATTTTTGGGGATGTTTTGCACATTTGTTTAGCGGGCTTCCTGCCCCAGAACTACTGTTCCTGCACCTGTGCGGAACTGCTACTAGCATGGACCACAGAGAGAAAGAGAAACCTTGGGGAGAGGCAAGACGGTAAACAGTGCTTGGGTACTTGCACACATGGTAACCTGCCACGGAGCTCCCCAGCTTTTGCCTCCTCTATGCACCATATGGCACATTCAGGGATGTGTCTGTCCTATGGCTGCTTCTCTTTTTTTTTTTTTTCTAAAGGCAGTGATACTTTGTTCAGTGTTTTGTCCCTGTCTTTAGCTAGCTTAATCATCAGATCGATTTTGACCAAAGGAACTGTTTGGCTATTTTCCCACTTGACATGCCTTACTTCTCATTAATAACTTCTGCTTTTAAATTGTCTTCCTGCAAGTACTGATTCTGCCTTACAAAGGCAACAATCCTCTTCCTTCTGACTTCATTCTTTTGAGACTTCTCAAGTCTTTTCTCTCTTTTATGTGACTTTCCCAGCAGATGAGAATCAACATATCCAGCCCCCAAAACCAGCTTTACCACCTCTCTTCTATACCCTCTTGGAGCATTAGGGTCCCTGAACGTCATTTGAGGTGTGACACTATTTTCCTATGAAAGAGGTTGTACAAGTTCATGGACACACAGGTTGTGTGGCTGCATATACGCATGCAGGAAGTCATACTCAAATAAACCCAGTCATGTGTTCTAGCATTACAACAAAGCTGCACATTTAGGAGTTATGGATTTTTCTGTTCAATGGTTTGTCCATTAAATTTCCTGGTTTTTAACAACTGTACGCTCCTATGAAACTCCTAAAGTGAAGGCAAGATGTTTAGGAGATGGAGTCTCTGCAGAGTCGTGTGTCAGGAGATTGGACCATTGAGAATGTGGGTAGTGAGAGGGGTGAAATGTGCTCTTTCTCCTCCTTTGGTTGTGGATGCAATACCTGTCTGGCATGTTTGGGCAGCCAATCTAGTTTCCTAGGACAGACCCCAGACTCTGCCTTTCATTTGCTGTGGTGGAGCTGGGATCATCTCTGGCATGTGAATAGGTCCTAGAATAAGCAGGAGGGACATTTGTGATTCCCACCTGGAAACATAAGACCCCAAGGGCTTGTGACAAAGGAGCAAGACAGAGGGTGGCCACAGTAGCTGCCATAAGCTGTTTTGACAGCTGCATGAGCCATACCTGGCTGTGGGGCAGAGCAGGTTGAAATGAGTGTGAAAGCTCCCTCTGACCAGCAGGCCTCTACCCCCACCAGGGCTTGGTAACCCCACAGCTGTACTCCAGCCATAGAGGACAAACACAGCTTGTGCTAGAACATCTGACAGTAAAGTTAGTTGTTACCTCTGTGAGTGGCTCGGTTTCAGAGTGGAAAAGTCATTTGCTGTGTCTGGAAGTGGGGGATGACAGTGTTCCTCAGTGCTATCTTAAGAGACTCCAGCCTGCATTAGGGAATGATTTTGTCCCATAGAAAGCTCTGTCACAAGAGCAGGTGCTTGTTTTAGGCAGCCTCTCAGCAGTGCTGCCTGTGGCCTGGTGTTGCCCTGACTAGAGCCTCAGACTGACCCTGCCAAGGCAGAGGAGGCTGCACAGCCTGTCTTACCCAGGAGATGGGCAGCAGCTGCTGGGGAAAGGAAATGGACTGAGATAGTGGTCAGTGGTCATATACTTTCCTCTGTATAGGTGACAGAGCACTACCCTCTGCTTTCAGTTTTCTCTCCAGAGGGGCTGCTGGGCTTGGATGCCCTTTCCTCTCTGCCTGTTGCACAGGGACCCTCCCGGGGGATGCCTTAACTCTTGTGTTTGCTGCACAGCATGTGTGAGCCTGTCGACAGTCCCCTCCTGCCAGGGCTGTCCCACAGTCCTGTCCTTGCACTGTTCTGCTGCCTGCAGATCCCTCCTGCACTGAATGGCTGGCAATCCAGGCACAGGTGTCCTGCTCACCCTGGGACTGCCAGGACACGAGCTGTGCTCCGGGCAGGGCCCTGTGAGATCCCTTTGATTGCTGGCACAGCGATATTAGCTGTGACCCCAGCAGTATGGGGTCAATCAGCAGGAGATCCTTTTTCCTTCAAGGTGGCCTTGAAGAGAGGTAAAATACTTCTCATCCTTGAGTGCTGTGTGTATTTGCAAAGGAAGAGGTGGTGTTAATATCAGGACCTCAGCATCACAGGGAGGAGGGTTGAAATCTAGGGAAGGATAGAGGGTCTGAACTGCCCTTCCCTTTTCACCATAGCAAGGGGAAGTGGGAGCATGGAATCAGAGACTATGAGAGTCCCAAGTCTTGCAGGTACAGACGGTGATGCCTTTGTGCTTGCCTGAGGACAGACCTGGCCCTGGCTGCATCATCCAGCTCCTGCTGCTGCCAGATGAGCTCCTTTTGCTTTTTGATGTTGCCTACTTACCTGTCAGCTGGGAGAATTCACCTTTCTGAATGATTTGCTGCTATCCCTTGGTTAATCGCAGAAGGTTGATTCATTTTCAAGTCCTGCATGAGGTTCCCTTAAGTCTGTCTTACAGGTCCTGTAGCGTGCAGTGAGGAAATCCCACTACCCCAAAACTTGTGCAGGGCAGCCTCCCTCTCAGAGAGGTCACAGAAACCAGCCAAGTGCAAGGTAAATCCCTGGACCCTGAATTGCTCACAGCATATTGCTGCCACAGCTAGCCAGCCAGGGTGTGCTCCACACTGACCAGATCTCCCCTGTGGCCCCAGCTCCCTGTGGTACAGCACAGATATCTGAAATATCAGAACTCTTTCTCAAGGTGGATTTTTCAGGCTGGATAATTGCCTCTCGAGAGTGAAAGAGGGAACCTGATGTTCTGTGTTTATGGGTCTTCTAAAAAGAAATAAACAAGAAAGACTGGGCAAGTGTGTTGTTCCAAGGCAAAAAGGCCACAGAAAATATAAACCTAGTACAAAGCCAGTGCTCTGGTCTGATGGGGTTTTTTTTGTATATGTGAGTTGGGCTTGGGCTATCTTGTCTCTCCATTGCCTTGCCCTGGTTCTGCTGAGCATTTGTGCATCTGAAGTCCTACACATTCTACTGTACAAGACAAGAGCTGCCCAGAGGTGAATTTGTCTCACATCATCACTCTGTCTCACTCCTTCATGTCATGGCTTTCTCCATATCTGCTTTCTGGCATGTCCTCGCTCTGTGTTGTTCTCTTCCAGATGTGGATGCCTTCAGTTCAATTGCTGAAAATGAGGATGCGCTCCTCAAGCACTTATTTGAAGGCTATCAGAAATGGGTCCGTCCTGTGGAAAACTCCAACGACACCATCAAAGTTCTTTTTGGATTAAAGATATCACAGCTCGTGGATGTGGTAAGTGTTGTGTTAGGAATGGTAAAACACCCCTTTGTTTTTAGGGAGTCATGCATCCCCTTGGAAGGGTTGGTGATGTCATTGGCTTTTGCCTCCTGATGCATGAAATGCACAGTGATGGTTGGGCAGCATAATACTGAGTGTGATATGGTGCTATGGCCTTCTGCCCCACATACAGCATGGGCCGTAGGACTTATTCATTTTGAAGGAAACGTAAAGGTCCTTTTCCCCCTGCTTTTCTCAGGGAATAAGGCTCAATTTCCATCAGGTTTTAATCGAACAACCCATATCACACAGTCCCTGGCATCTGTGTTTGCAGTTTAATGACAGGGAGCTACAGGACAGGGGTGAGAACAGCAGAGCTGGCTGGACATTATTCAGTCTAAGCAATTTGTCTCCAGACCAAAGGCAGTTCATATCTTTATCCAGCTGGTTACTCAGGAAAACTCTGCAGGCAAAACAGACAATCCCATGATTTTGCCCATGTGAAAATTTGTCCTTCCCTTTCCACTGCAATGCACAGTGGAATTTGCACAAGGCCCAGAGGTACTCACATCCCATGTGCTTCTTACATCCCTTGGCTCCTGGCAGTCTCCTCTTGTGCTGTGGAAGGCAAACTCTAATTTTGTGCTTTATTCGCATACTCAGTATGATGTTTCAGCTTGTATCTCCCCAAACTCCCTCTAGCCTGAGCAGTGTGAGGAGATAAGCCATGCTGTGAGCCCACAGCCGTGTGTGTGTGACCTGACAACACTTGCTAGCTGAGCCCTGCTGCTTCCCCCTTGGCATCTTTGGTATGTGATTCCTCTGAGCTCCTGTGAAATGCCAAACCTCCATTTTCCAGCTGCAGGAGCTCCCAGTGAGAGCAGGGACAGCACTAGAAAGTCAGTTCATTTCCCCCAACAGTGACTGAAGAGCCCAGCCTCACAGGGAAATAGGATCATGGGGATCTCCTCATCTTGGCACAGGGTTGGACTCAGCAGGCATAGGGTCTGTTTCTGCTGGCTGTTTTCATGTTGTAATTCTCTCTACCTTGTGTCACCTTAGGATGAGAAGAATCAGCTGATGACAACCAACGTGTGGCTGAAACAGGTAAATTAGACCACATCAGATCTCCCCTTTCCTCATGTGGGGCTACTGAGCCATTCTGGTCTACTGCCCACTGTGCCATCTATCCCATTTTGTGATGCTGCACTATGCTACCTTGCCTGAAATTTTTGCTTCACTCTTCTCACTTCACCAAATGCGTAAAGAGACAGAAAGGCAGGCAGATGGACCTTTAGGACATAGAGTACTTTCTTCTTCTGACCTGCTCTCCAGCTGTGTGCTCAAACCAGCTGTATTTCAGGGAAGTAACACACCTGATAGTGCAGTGGCTATCCCTGGAATGCTGTGTGTGCCCTGAGGGGCTATCCTGTCTCAGACTTAGAGGTCACACCAGTACTGTCTTCCTTGCCTGAGCTAAGAGTGCGTCAGATATATTTCTTCTTCTTTCTTCAGCATACGCAAAGAGAAAGAAGAGTCCACCATGTTACACACGCACCCACACACCCACACACCCTTCCCCTATAAAAGCTGTAGCAAATTTATCAGATCTCTCTAACATAATTGCTTCTGGAAGTGACAATAATTCATACAAATGCAGGAAAGGTGCAAGTTGAACTGTTAGGTCTCCTTTCATCTTCAGTCCTGAAGAACACTGCATTTGGTTTAGGTTACACTGCACCAGTTTATTGACCTTGTGACAATTACTTTCAGCCTCTCAGCCTGGTATCTACAAACGTGACAGCTGATCCTGGGCCAAGGACATAAAAAACAAGCTGCACTTGAAATCATGCCATGGAAAAAGGTCTTGGGGGTCTCTGAGCTGGTGGAGGAGAAATGTGGCTCAAATTCTGTCTCAGTATGGGTCCCGTAGTGCTACAGTGAGTGTGACCTTCTGGGTGGAGCAAGACCCCTAAAAACTGTATGGCTGTTGTGTGCAGAGGTGGTCTCTCCCTTGAAGAGGGAGAAGTTCAGACTTCCCCTTGCTACAGGGAAGACAAGAATTTCTCCTTTTGCTGGAGAAATTTGCCTCTGATCCAAATCCAGGTGCTGAGAGCCTGTCCTAAAATATCTGTGGTGTTACATATTCACCACCTTCAGCTGCAATTGCAGAGGCCCTTTTGTGCACAGGGCCAGATCTTGACTTCATTACTTTGAGTATCCACTTGGGCAGACAGCAGAGCTCTTCTATAAAGGTCACCCTTGTGCCCTCATTTGTCCTGCCCTCATCTGTCCTGTCCCCATTCCCACCCACTCTCCTTGCACCCACCTTCACCTGCAGATCCAAGCCTTACAGTCTGCAAGTGTGAAATCAGCCGCTCCACCCTCCTCATTCTCTCTGTTCCTGCAAGTGTCCCCAGAGAAATTTTACAGCCTTTTGCAGCTTTTGATAGAATATTCATGGGTTTGATTATCTCCTTCTTCTTAGGGAAGAGCTAGCTGCTTGCTCAATCCAGGACAGCAGTCTCCTGTGCCCTGGGGCAGTGTCATCTCTCTGGCTGGGTGACATCTTTACCTGCATTACAATGACTACAAAGGAGAAGGACCTTGACTCCTACTAGGAGGCCAAACACAAGTCCAGACTGTCCAAGGGCATTAGGTTTGAGATGCCAACTCTCTCTCCATTGCTGTTTAAACCTGTGTGGGAACACTTTGGTTTAACCCTCCCATGATGAGCACCCTGTCTGTATTGCAGCATGGACCTCCCAGAGTCCCAGCCTGGATCTTGGGTCACATCTCTTACTATGGGAAATCAGATTCTGCTGCAGTTTACTCCAAACATCCTGCAGACATTAAGAACATGCCACCATCCATTCAATGTTCTTGAGTGTGGAGGAGAACAAGGGTCACTTTTTATCTGATTCTTCTGCCTATGCTGTGGCAAAAAGAAAGATCTACCCTGGAGTCTGCACTGTAGACATGCTGATCTCTCTATAGGTCTTTGGAGGCTGTGCTCAGATTTTAGCCAGAACGGCTCCCCTGGGTAACTCAGCTTTGTGATTTTCCGGTTACTGAGCTGAGCTCTCAGGAGTTGGTACTGTTTCTAAGACCCCTTCTCGGTCTGATGGGCTGAGAACATCAAAACCCAAATGAAATGGAAATGGAGCAGAAAAATGAGGCACAGGCTCTGATTTTCACATATGCAGGTGCCCCTAGAAGGTCAGGCTGCACCCTAAATACCTGAAGCCTGACACAGGTGTCCTGCTCTGGGAGTTGTGCATTTCTGCAGGCTTAGTTTGAACTTGTCCACGTGCAATGCACTGCTTGGGAGATTATTAGATTGTATAAGCACAACACCTAGGAAAAAGTACATAAAGCCAAACAGGTTTTTTTGTTTGTTTGTTTGTTTTTGTTTGTTTTGTGTTTTTTGTTTGTTTGTTTTTGTTTGTTTTTTTCTTTTTTTTTCATTTGTGTTGGGAAAAGTGAAAAAAACACCAAAACAAACCAGAACTCTCGAATGACACAAAGACATTAGACACCGTCCTTCTGGAGGTTCTGGGTAGATCAGGGAAGTCTGCCCTTCACCCTGGATGTTTGAGGTTGAGTGGGAGTCACAGTCACAGAATCTCAGAATGGGTATTTTTGGAGGGGACCACTGAGGGCCATCTGCTCCAATCTCCCTGCTCAAGCAGGGCCATTCTAGAACACATTGCACAGGATCACATCCACATGGTTCTTGAAGGTCTCCAGTGAGGGTAACTCCACAACCCCTCTGGGCAGTCTGTTTCAGTGCTCGGTCACCTGGATAGTAAAGAAGTTCTTCCACATGTTCAGATGGAACTTCCTGTGCAACAGTTTGTGCCCATTGCCTCTTGTCCTGTTGCCTGGTACCACCAAGAAGAGCCTGGCTCCATCTTTTTTGCACACTCCCTTTAGATATTTATATACATTAATGTGGTCCCTTCTCAGTTGTCTTTTCTTGAGGTTGAACAGGCCCAACTCCCTCACCCTTACCTCATAAGAGAGATGCTCCCATCTAATCCTAATCATCTTTGTCACCCTCTTCTGGACTCATTCCAGGAGAAAGAAGGCACAAGGTGCAGAGGAGCTTTTAGTGGTTGCTGAGAGTTCAGGCAAACTATGGAGCCTGCCAGCAAAGGTTGAGAATCTGGGTCCAGTGTTTCTCGGTCTGCCCACTGTGGGTTAAGCCCTTGAGTGACAGCACTGTGATGGAAATTTGACAGAAATGGAGGAAAGAGAGAGCAATTAGAAGGTCTGGAGCAACTAGGAAGAAAGGGAGAAGAGAGGAAAGGACCTTGTGCATCTGCTACTACAGTTTGTGTCAGCACAGCTCAGAGAGAGATTCCTGTTTTTTCTAAACTGCTCGACTCCAAAGTCTGCACACAACCTATTTTCTGCTCTAGTAAGAAGACACACAACCATTTGCCTTGCAGACATGAAAGAGCACTTTAGCTGAGAGAGAAATCAATGCAGGGCTGGGGGGAGTGAGGAGTATTGCAGATGCAGCAAATAACCCAGGCCAAGAAGCTGCTCCAATTCAACTCCGGAGGGATGATTATATCTCCAGGTGGCTCCCATGGTAATTGCTGCTCTTATGTTAATGCAGGCTACAAGCTGACTGTGTTGGCTGCTGCTATCAGCCCTGATTATCCCTTTGCATGATGTATGTTTCCAGCCAACGCCCTGTTGCAACTATCACAGGAAGTGTCCAGGACATATATAAGACTGGGACCACTTAACAGCCCAGGCTGCTGGAAACATCTGTTAGATACCCAGCCTCGGAAAGTTCACACTAAAAGTGATGTTCTCTGTCCCTGATGCTGAGGCTAAGAGCAGCAATGACCCCTCTTTCCACACCTGATGAGCTCCCATCCCTCCTTCTGTTGTCACACTGTGAAAGGTTGCAATAACAAGTGTCTGTAGGTATAGCTGTGAAGAGCATGTGGAACGAAAAAAGTAAGAGAGGAACAATAGAGTGGAATCAGAATCAGAGAATATAACTTTTTTGGTTCTTCCTTAAGTCACGGAGGAAATTGCCCAGGGAAGGCTGGGGCTGGCGCATCCCTGGAGATCTCTTAATGCTGGAGCTTAATGGAAACTGGTTCATCTTCTGCTTCTTGGTATTGACTGCAGTCTAGAGGTCTTGCATCATATTGCTGCTGCTTCTGTGGACAAGTGAAAATCCTCATTTATAATGAACAGGGTTCAGAGAGCTGATTTTCCATTGCATTTCTGTGATAATCTCAAAGTTGCTGGAGCCACTTTATTATGATCTCCCTATCTGAAAAAACAAAAGAGAGAAAAATTATCTAAGAGTTCAGCATGATTAAAATGGACAGGACTCCCCCAGCTTTCATAAACAACTGCTTTAAAATAGCATTATTTTTTCCAGCAATAGTGTGCAGATCTTTCTGATGAAAAAACAGTGCTTTTTTTTCCAAGAACAATGTACAGATATTAG
>JAWWTY010000088.1:28908812-28924861 GCA_035222235.1 Margarornis squamiger | reverse complement strand
CTCCAATCAAATCCAGCTGATTTCAAAAAACTGGACACACAGACTACAGCAAAGCAAGGGTCCCAATGGAGCAAACTGCAGTGTCTTGTGCTAAGCAGGACAGAGCGGGTTATTTTGTTTGAGAGACAGAACGTAGAACTGCATTCAATGAAGTTGCTGTCATTTAAACTCTACCTTTAAACTTGTACTACATACAACAAACACTGTATCAGAAGAAAATTCACTCATAAATTAGTGACTGGTTAAGAGCTCTCTGCTGAGGGTTCTTCCACTTGCTTTCCCAGTTTCATTTTATTTCCCTCCAAGATGCTGCTGCAGCACTTCACAGGAAATAGAAATGCAGGAAGAACTTCAGCTGCTGTAAATGTTGCCACAATTTTTAAAGGACTTTTATTTATACAGAACTAGTGCATGGTATCACCCATACTGCTTTGTTTGTCTGGCTGAAGCAGAAACAGCCTCCAGAATAATTTTCTCAGTGCTTGCCTGAGAAAAAAAAAATCCCCTTTTTTTCCCAAACACGGATTTTTGTAAATGAAAAATACTGTTTCACATCCCTAGTATGTTTTGAAAGGTAAATGCAGAGCTGATGATGCATCCACTAGACTAAGAATACAATTTCATGTGGCAGGAGAGATTTGCAAAATGCAAGTCAACAAAACTGGCCAAGGAAGACCTCTCACAAGCTGTATAATCAAGACAGCATGTTATTTGGATTACTTCATGCAAAGCCTCTTCTTTTTTGGAGTGCATCAGAGAAATCAGCTGAATATAGTACATGGATATGTTTTAGGCACCTGGTGTGAAAGTGAAAGCAGGTCTGAAATATTTGGGTCACTCAAAGGGCACAAGTACTAAGCAAGGCAAGGCTCAGTCCCCATCCTCCTCTATGCCAATAGATTCCTGTCTTTTGCTTTGGTCTGGCATTACTACCCACTCATTCTATGAATTCAGTCACCATACAGCTTAACTGTGGTCCTTTATTCAGAAAGTTAAGAACTTTGTTTTCAGATGAAACTTCTTCAGGGCATAAAAAAAAGGGGGGAATAAAGGTAGTCTTTGGGTTTCACAGAAGCTGGATGAATTTCAACAAAATGTTCTGATAGAAAGCATAAATTTCAACATTTCCCTTACAAAGTTTTTTGTGGTTTTCAATACAAATAAAGCAGTACAAATTTTTGAAATGGATTTTACCATCAAAGAGCATATAAAAACTTCAAAGGGAAAAAGCAAAAACTTCATGAGAGATCAGAAATATATGTTTCATTAGGTTCTAAACTTTTTAAAAATATCTTGAAGTGCCAGAGAATTCCTGGTCCTTGTGAGGTCTGGATGTGGCGGGATGTCAGGAAATCTTTCTTGCAGCTGCTTTTAGTTACTTGTGATTAAACTTGAGGACGTGGCCCCAGAATTCTCTAAATTCCAATGTGCATAATTTTCTGACAGTAATCCCAATTAGGATGGAAAATTTATAACCTCACACAAGAAAATTCAGTAGTTCAAGTGCCAAATCTCACTTTTACACCCCTCTCTCTCTTTTCACTTTAAATAGTCTCTATTCATCTCTTGTCTGTTTTTATTCAGTCGTCTTTCCCCAAAGGCAACTTTTATTTCAATGTGTGTTTGCCATGGCTGAAAATACTGTATTGCTGAAGCCACAATTAGTCAAATCACTGTAAAAAATTGGAACATATCAGACTGCAATAAAGTACAGACAACAGCATTCTGAGTGGATTATCTTTGCCAGATTTATTACTGGCTGAGAGTAGTTCTTCCCCAGATCAGCTGCTGCATTGCTAGACAAGCCCTGTTTTTTAAAAAGCAGTTTCCAAATTTGCTTCTTCTATTACTAACACAGAAAAACATCCTGCTTTGCAAGTGGTAGACTTGGTATTGGGATGTCACTGCTTACCAGGGCTAAGCAGTTGGGGAGCTGGAAGAAAGTTATTTTTGAGGATCTACAGAAATAGGGTTGGAAGAGACCTCGGAAGGTCCCATCTAGTTCCTCCTCTGCCGTACGGCAGGATTGACTCTGTATGAACCACTGCTGATCAAAGTTCATTCCTCACTGTTGCAGCAGGCTAGTGGTCCTCCCCTGTTCCTTTGAAGGGTGAACTTTACACCTATTCTAGAACTGTCTTGCTGCCTAAACTGTCCACTAGAGAGAGAGAGGAAGAACAGTTGAAAATACTTTTTTTTGGTTCCATCTCCAATGGATCATTTATCTCCTCCCGTTCTGTAGGAAACTTTAACCATTTCACAGGTATAAAAATTTTCATTTCTAGACCCAACAACCCAAGCTCCTCTGGGCTGACCTTCTAGATCTTGTTTTCATTTGCTACAAGTGTGGTGCCATTACCATCTGGATCACAGAAACACAGAATCATCAAGATTGGTAGAGACCTTCAAGATCATCTTAGTCCAACTGTCAAACCAGCACCACCTTAATCACCCCAGGCCATATCCCCAAGTGCCCCATCCAGATGATTCTTGAAGACTTCCAGAGACAGCAATTTCACCACCTCGCTGGGAAACTTATTTAAATTTCTAACCACTCATAGAATGATTTCCTCCCCGCCCCACCCCAATACCTACTCTGAACCTCCCTGGTGCAATTTAAAGTCATTTCCTCTCATCCTTTCACTTGGGACATGACAGAAGAGACTGATCTCCCCCTTAATACAATCTCCTTTAAGGCAGAGAACAATGAGGACCCCCCCCAAGCTTTCTCTTCTCCAGACTAAACACCACCAATTCCCTCAGCCGCTCCCCACAGGACTCATGCTCCAGACCCTTCACCAGCCTTGCTGCCCTTCTTTGAATATGCTCCAGCACCTCAATGTCTTTTTGGAAGTGGAGTACTCAAAACTGAACACAATACACAAGGTGTAGCCTCACCAGTGCCAAGTACAGTGGGACAATTACTAGTGGGCCCTGGTCCTGCTGGCCACACTATTCTTGACAAAGGACAGGATGCCATTTGCCTTCTTGGCCACCTGGGCACACTGATGGCTCATGTGTAGTTGGCTGGACACCAGCACCCCTTTTCTGATGGACCAGTTTCCAGCCACTCTTCCCCAAGACTGTAGTGCTGTGTGAGGTGGTTACGACCCAAGTACAGGACCTGGCATTTCACTCTATTGAACCTCATGCAGTTGTCCTTGGCCCATCAATCCAGCCTGCCCAGATCCCTCTGCAGAGCCTTCCTATCCTCCAACAAATCTACACTTCCACCCAACTTGGTGTCATCTGCAAACTGACTGAAAATGCACTTGATCCTCATATGGGCAATTGATAAAGATATTAAACAGGACTGGCCCCAGTACTGAGCCCTGGGGAACAGCACCAGTGACTGGCTGGATTTAATTCTGCTCCCCACCACTCCTTGGGCTCAGCCAATCAGTCAGTTTTACACAGCAAAGAGCTCATCCATCCAAGCCACGAGCAGACAGTTTATCCAGGAGAACGCCTTCGGAGATGGTGTCAAATGCTTTATTGAAGTCTAGATAGACCACACCCATAGCCTTTCCCTCATCCATTAAATGGGTCACTTTGTCCTAGAAGGAGATCAGGTTGGAAGGATCTGCCTTTTGTAATTCCCTATCGGCTTGGCTTGATCCCCTGGTTGTCCTGCAAGTGCAGTGTGATGGCACTCAGGACGATCTGTTCCATGACTTCCCCAGCACTGATGTCAGACTGACAAGCCTGTAGTTCCCCAGATTGTCCTTCCAAACCTTCTTGTAGACAGGCATCACACTTACAAATTTCCAGTCACATGAGACTTCTCCAGTTGACCAGGACTGCTGATAAAGAATGGAAAGCGGCTCTTTTGGCAGCTCCCTCATTACTCTCAGGTGCATTCCATCTGGGCCCACCCATAGGTTTGTGGGTGTCTAATTGGTATAGCAGGTTGCTAATGATTTCCTCCTGGATTATGGGGACTTCATTCAGCTCCCCATCACTAACTTCCAGCTTTGGGAACTTGGTATCCTGTGGACAACTGATTTTGCTATTAAAGTCTGAGGCAAAAAACCTATGCCTTTTCCTCATTCCCTGACACTATGCTACTCTCTGTATCCAGCAAAGGATGGAGGCTCTCCTTAGCCTGCCTTTTGATACCAGTATATTTATAGAAATTTTGCTGTCTTTAACCACAGTGGCCAAATTAAGTTCCAGTTGGGATTTGACCCTTCTAATTTTGTCCCTCTGTAACCTCACAACATCCTTGGAATCACTCCACATTAACTGCTCCTCCTTCCAGAGGACGTAAACTCTCTTTTTCCCCCTGAGTTCCAACATAAGTTCTCTGTTTAGCTAGGACGGTCTTTTTCCCCAGTGCCTTGCCTTACTGCTCCTGTACCATTAAGATTTTCTTCTCAAAACATGTCCAGCCTTCTTGGACATCTTAGACCTTCAAGTCTGACTCCCAAGGGATTCTGTCAACTGATCTCCTAAAGAGGCCAGAGTCTGCCCACCAGAACTGCAAGGTGGCGGTTCTGCTGGCACCCCTCCTAACCTGGCCCAAAACTGAAAACTCTAACATTCCATGGTTGCTGTGCCCGAGACGGTCTCCCACCACCACATCTCCCACCAGTCCTTCTCTGTTCACAAACAGTGAGTCCAGTGGGGCACCTCCCCTGGCTGGCTTCCTCACCAGCTGTGTCAGGAAGTCATCTTCCACACCCTCCAGAAAGCTCCTAGACTGACTCTTCTCTGCTGTGTTGTACTTCCAGCAGACATCTGGCAATCTGAAGTTCCCCACGAGTACAAGAGCTGGCAGTTGTGGTATTTCTTCCAGCCTCCTGAGGATGCATCATCTGGCTGTTCATCCTGGCTAGACGGTCTGTAACAGACTCCTTCCAGGACATCTGTCCTGCTGACATTCCCCCCTGATCTTTACCCACACGCACTCAACCTTGTCCTCACCCTGATTTCAGTGCAATAAAAACAATCCCTAATGGGATGGTTACTTCCCTTACCTCTTTAGTTTCATTTTGAGATCTCATGTTCTCTGCGATGAACTGGACATTGCTAATGACATCCTTCACCTCTGGGGAGTACTCCATGTGCTCTGCCACCCATTTCAGAGACTGATGGCTTAGTCTTCTTTTGGTGATAGTGAGTTCAGTTGCCTTTTCACAGTGACTGCATCGCTGCTCCTTGTGCAATTTGGTATCTTTGTGTTTGCTGTGCTTTGCCTTGTCAGACTTGTCTGATACTTTCTTGAGTTTTTTGGAGACATTTTTCTTTTGCTGTTCTAGTGGCCTCTGCATCAACAGGACTTTGGGGAGCAGGCTAAGAAAGATGGTTTTTACCCATTTGGGCATTGTGTGTGTGGTTGGAGTCCTGTAATGTATATTCAGGACAAACACTGTGATGACAATTGACAGAGTCACAAATATCATAGTGAAGAGTAAATATTCACCTACTAGGGGAATTACTAAAGAGGTGGATGGGATTGTTTCTGTGATCACCAGTAAAAATACAGTCAAAGAAAGTAGCACAGAGATGCAAAGAGTCACTTTTTCACCACAGTCAGATGGCAAGTAAAAAACTAACACAGTCAGGAATGAGATGAAAAGACAGGGAATGATCAGATTTATGGTGTAAAACATTGGCAACCTTCGAATATAAAAGGAATATGTTATGTCTGTGTAGATCTCTTCACAGCAGTTATATTTGATATCGTGCTTGTAGCCAGAAGCATCAACTATTTCCCATTCACTATTTTCCCAAAATTCATTCATATCTACTTTGGATCCAATTATCAGAAGATCAATTTTGGCTTTGTCATATGTCCATGAACCAAATTTGAGTGAACAGTTCTGATGATCAAATGGGAAAAAGGTAATATCCATAGGACAGGAGCTTTTAAAAATAGCTGGTGGGGTCCAGGTGATCATTCCATCATAGCGAAGGAGAGCTTTGGTCTTTCCTTCGACTTGGAAATCTCCCACAGCACTAGAAAGACAAATGAGACAGAGGACATTGCCATAAAAGTAAAATGTCTTTCATGGACACTGCAAGAGGATACTTTTGAGAGAAAGGGTGAAATGAATTGATAAAATGCATAAAATGAATCATCATACTTATTATATAAGACAATATCTGGTTTCCAAATTTTATCTGCTGGTACCCGAACAAATTCAATGCCATCATATTGTCTGGGGTCCCATCGCAGTTTGTAGTCATTCCAAATCTGAAAGAAGAATAGACAAGGATTTTAAACCCTTGAGTTATCAAATATCTGCTTCTCAGGTCTTCATGTAAAATGACAGTCTATGATAAAGATGTAAAGTGTAGCATATGGAGGAGGGGACAATGGTCTGAAAGACAACAAGGCCACAACCTGGAGAAACACTGAGCATTGATTTGCTGCTTTGTTTTCAGTGAGGGGATGGGATGCCAGTTGTTATCCATTGCTGGCATGCTGAGATCTCTCCTCTGTCTTCCTCCATCAGTAAAGACCCTTGCCTGTGAAAGGTTACCTCCCCACAGCAGAGAGAAAATATGGGCTTTGATGCTGCACCCCGCAGGTTAGAGGAGGACAGCATCAAAGGAGGGCAGCATCCTAATGAGAAAGGAGGTACACGTGCACACTAACAGGCAGCTCCTGCCAGAGGACATTACTGGTTCCATAAGAGTTGCGAAATACCAAGTAAGGGCAGCGAGAGATGCAGGGCAGCCTCTTGCATTGCTGTCTAGTGGCACTATCATGGGGCCATGCTTCTTGGTCTCTCAGCCTATTATAAGTACAGCATCTTTTACAGAAACTTTGTGCCTGAAGGAAACTGGTGCAAGCTGCCTATATTTTATCAGCAGTTTAGGTCCTCTAAGGATCCTGATCTATGTAAAAATGAAAAAAAAAACCTACCTGGAAGAATGGAGGTATGTTCCTTTTGCTAATAAATGTTTTGGTGGAGATTACTTAGGATTGCAGAGCTGCATATTTAATCACCCTTTGATGCACACATCCAGATAGATTTTAAAAAAACCCAAACAATGATCATGACATTGGAGGAGAGTATACTACACAGGAAAGAAGGAAATAAGAATGAATAAATTACTTTTTGAGTTGTGGCTTTGGTTAATGGAAATTCTCCTTATTCACCCTTTAAATCTTTGCTACAAAAGAACTTATTCTATAGATGTAACACACAAGGTAACAGACATTTGATTATA
Organism: Margarornis squamiger; assembly: GCA_035222235.1. Lineage (NCBI taxonomy): Eukaryota > Metazoa > Chordata > Aves > Passeriformes > Furnariidae > Margarornis > Margarornis squamiger. Next base: position 28,917,679 of record JAWWTY010000088.1, on the reverse strand, counting down.
TTAATGCAAAATGCATGAGAAATGCAACACAGTCACTTACATGTCTTAGCCACACATTTGTTTCCATAATCTGATTGACTTCGTCCTAGAAAGAAATACAGACGTAACCAGTTACAGTATCCTGAGATGGCCAAGAAGTTAGTCCATAAAAATGGAAACTAGAATTCCGCATAAACTGAAACCAGATGTTTTCTGGCTACTTTTCATGGGCTTACATACTGTGCACAGTCATGTGCAGCTCTACTGAAAAAGTTTTAAAGCTCTACTGAAAAATTATGCTCCATAAATATCAGACATACAAAGAGCTGCACTGTTTTCCCAGGAGTCTGAGGACTTGAAGAACACAAAACTTAGAATTGCTCTGAACAGCACCAGAAAAATAAGGTTCTTCTGGTGGCTGTGCATTTTGTTCGTTTCAGTGTTTAAAAAGCGCTGATACACAGTACAGAGCTGGTCAAGATTCAAGAAAATGGCAACTGTATCACAGTGTTCTTGAATTCCTATACAAACCTCTAGAGGAAATGCATTCAGCCAGCACTAAACTAGGTCACTGTTATACAGAGACCTTCTTTTTACAGTCAGTTATTGCTAGTGCAATGAAGAATCAGGAAGGCACTGCAAAAGACACAAATATAAAAGTTTGGATCCTGCTTTAATGAGCCTTCAGCCTAAAAGTATTCAGAAATACACATATTAAATATATTTATGAATGCAGGCTGATATTCACTATGAAAATAACTGCAAGAATATTGATTTGGGTAGTTCCTAGTTTTTAAGCATGACCTCTCAAAAAATTTCAAATATTTACAAGAAAAAGGTAGAAAATGTTGTAGATTCAGCATTTCATACTAATGCTAATGTAAATACTGATGTAGTTTAATGTTTCTTACTAAAGTTTAAGCACAAACATAATTTTGAAAGGCCAGCTGTGCTCCTGTCTATGGGTTAAACTATCTAAGTTCTTGTAAAAACCATGACTCTCTTCTGAAAAAATTCAATTAATTTATTTATGGTGTTCAATTTTCTTCTTCAAAGCACTCAGAGCCAGGGGCTGCAATTTGAGACAGAATTGTAGAAAACTGGCAAGCTACCTGTAATAATGAAAGAGAATACCTTGACACAGGAACTTCAAAAGGTGACAGCACTCACCATGAGGACTTACAATGCCCGCATTTATATTCTCAGGTAACTTATCTCCGTGGTTTCTGTTGAATGCTGCCTGTCATTTCATTACGGACTCAACCAGGTATTTCAGAATGAAAATTATGTCTCTGTTCTGTAGATAATTTGCTTCACAGAGAGATTTCAGCAAGGGCTGAGGCCTTGCTTTGCTTCTTCTGCAGAGCCCTGTCCCGCCCAAAGGGTTTGCCACCCCAGACACACTCACTCTTGTGTACAGTGCATCTCAGAACATGCAACACTCATTCCCACCTCCATGTTTCTCTGCAGGCTGCACTTCTCTCATGTCATGTTGAAACAAACAGACTAAAAAAAAGGCATGCAAAAAAGGAGATTTTACCCCTCACGACCACTGGGAAATGACAGTATCCCCACAGGAGAACTAGCCACATGCTACACACAAAGTGGACACACCAGGTGTCTCTGGAGTGGCCTGTCCCTGAGAAGAGCAGGCTTGAACATTTGGCACTGCTGCTCTGGGCTCTGGAGGCTGCTGCCTGATGCCAAGGGGTTTGATTCTACAGAGTAAGCAAATGAATCTGTGTCATTCAAACCACTTTTTTTGAGCAACAGGAGCATCTCAGCTGACTGAAAGAACAGCAAAGGTGTCAGCATGTACACCTAGGCACACATGAAATGCCAGTTTGGAGAGTTGTGGGTGTGTGCAGCCATCACATTTACATCTCCTGTTTCAGCAATTCACGTGTGTTTACAACCATCCCCAAATCCCAGCAGTATTCCATAATGAGTCTTACCACATTTGTAAGCTGGGTAATGGCCAGTTCAAAATACACTGCGACAGGATCAGACACATTTTCCACTGGTCTGATGAACTGGTTGTACTGGGAAAAGAGTTTGTGAAATAACCGTTCCTCTGATTCGCAGGCTGTGGTATCTGTGTTAGTAAACATAAAGAATAGCTATGCCAGAGGCAAGGAAAAGGGAAAGAAGGCACTGGATAACATTCTAGTCTGTGCTATATTTCTGGATCTTGTGCTTGTGACCATATATCAAGCCACCCGCGTGCAGAGAGAAGAGGCATGTTGTCATTTGAAAACATTCGCCTGCAAGACATTGACTACTCCTTCTTGTTTCCTCAAAGCATAAGGTAATGGCCTGAATGGAAACGTCTCCTAAGCTGGATCCAGCCTATGGACCTCCTCTTGGCTCACCCTGGTATCAGACCAAAGTAGAATAAAGTATGAAGTAGAAAAAGTAGGAATGTGGTATATTTTTGGAAGTCTTTATGGTAAAACAGGGAGTTTATGAAAAACTTAGTTACTTACTCAGAAATAAAAAGTTGAGACTGCTACTACTGTGTCAAAATTTATGTGAGGGACTCACTAGGTGACTATAATGATGCCTCCTAGTCTTATACTTTATGACTACATTTTATTCACATGTTTGCTATTCAACTCTTTAGATAGCACAATTTTTATTCTGGAGAAAGTTAATTTATTCAGTTCTATGAACACAACAAAAAAGTGGAAATATTACAATTTCTTATAGAATAACATGCCTCTCTGTAATACAGAGCTGTTCTTTGGGAACAAAAAGATCATAGCTGTAATCCCCAGTCAATAAAGAATAGACAAGATGGCTTAGCAGGAACAAGGTATGTGTCAGGCACTGAGCTGGCTCACTGCAGAGTTAAGAAGAATGCTTATAATCTGTTACATACAGTCCATATTTATTTTCACAATTCCAAAGGCTACAGACTTTGATTTAAAAAGGAAACTATTCAATCATGTTGGCTCTGGCAACATCAGATGAGAAGAATAATTTTCTTGAATAACTTTGCTATTACAATTCACTACTATAATTCAACACTTAAAACGTTTTATAATGTCAAGATTTAGAACTTTCTTCTCATATTGTGCACAGCTGTGTTATCAAAGTTCTTTGCCAATCCCCAAAATGTGACTGATACCACTTAGGAAAAATTAGTTTTTCAGAATCATGTTCACAAGTTTTTTGCATTTGTTCCAGGCCGCACTAGAATGCATCAGGAAAGCAACCACGGTAAGCCTTCAGGATTGCAAATATTAAACACAGAATGGGTTTGTGTCAGGCAGCATAGTCTCTGGCACAGCATAGCACATAAATTTGCAATTTACATATCCTTCAGTGAACACAGGGCCTGTGGATGCACAGACATCCTACAGGATCCTACAGGGAGACACTTGCTCTCAGCATACTGCACTGCTTTCATGCTTAGGCTGCCCCTCCCCTGCTTGTGAAAAAAATATGACATTTTGCATCTAAGGTGATAAAAAGCATCCTCATACTGCTGCGGATTACTATAATTCCAAGCTGAAATGTTCATTACAGGTGACTTACATGTACGGAAAGAAAATTCTATTGAAAATTCCATAACTTGATCTTTCAATTCATCCTTTTTGCATCAGAGAAGATACACGAATGTCTGTAAAGTCTGGATAATTGCACATCATGTATTGTGCCATTCAGAAAGGAAACCAAAATTTCCTTTTCAGATTTCATCATCACTACTCATTGCACTGTGACTAGAAGTACACTACTGTGGGAACATTAGTTTTATACCAAAGTCTCATGACTAAAGCAAGTGAGTCTAAAATCATGTTTAATTTGAAATTCTCCTACTGGCTTCTTAACAGATGTATGCTTTAAAATAAAATAACAAAACCAGACAACTATTCAGGACTTTCATTTTCAAACTTGAGTTACAGATTCTCATCCCACTGGTGCTGCTTTAAGACAACACTTTATGCCTTGCTAACACAAGGACTATATTTCACACACCTCTTGGTCATCAGCAGAAGCAAAATTTTCAAAATGGATATAGGGTATTAAAAGCAAAAATCCTGCTAAACTTCAGTGAGACTTGTGCATGAAAATGACTCCAGCATATTTAAACACAGATTGCAAACAACAGTGAACAGCAATAGATCAAGTTCTCAATTTCAAAGTTGTGAGATGTGCACATCTGTAGCCTGCATTATGTAAGCACTTGCAAATTTAAGCACCAGATGAAATTACTAGAATTCCTATTCCATTTTCATTGTTTGCTAGAAACTGTTCTTCAATTAGCTATCAAGAAAAAATGAAGAGTTTTATGTGAAAAAAAAACAACTAGTATTGCTTTAGTTCTCTTAAAATACTGTTGAAATGTTACAGATTTAAGGCTAGGAATATCTGGTAGAAGCTTTACACTTAATTCATTCAGGAAAACAGAAGCAGAGACAGTGACTAGAAAATATTTTAGAGACTATTATCAAAGAGAGCCTACCTTTAATCATGGATGTGAACATGAATGCCCACACACAGAAAGCCAGGTAGCACGAACATAGCCACCTCTCCGCATGCATTGCTAGTAGAAGAATAGAACTTCAGGGAAAGAAACAAAAGGTCAGAAGACATACAAACCCCCTGGATGGTAAGCAGGTGGTAGAAAGATGGATTTCAGTTTTGTATCTGCAGCAAACTCTGCAGCCCGCTGAGCAGAGCAAAACCTTGCAGAGTTGCTTTCACTACAACTAGGCAAGGAGAGCTTATGCTGTGCAGAGAGAAGGGAGTCAGGCAGCATCCTATCAGGTGACTTCACATTTCCAGTCACCCGCACCCTTGCCTCTGGGGGCATGTATAAGAGTGCAGAAGAGAGAGGGAAGGCAAAACACAGGACGGCCGTCATGGAGCAGGGGAAGCAATTCACTCAGCCCTTCACCCAGTCATTAAAGAACTCTCATGCTGCTAAAGCAGCTGCTTCAGCTATTGCCTGGTGCTCACCTGAGTCTGTCAGAATATGCAGAGACGAAACAACTTCAGTTTCTTGGCTGCGGACTAATTCTGCAGATGATGGAAATGGATGCTATATGGTTTTAACACCTCTAGCAGAAACCATCTGAACATTGAAATAAACACAGCATCAAGTGATAGAATTGCATGACAGCATTCTGAGTGAATCCGAGGCAAGCAGATTCATTATTGCCATCTCACAGGAACAACCAAGCATGCTACATTCTTTTTAGAGAGACAAGTCAGCTCACAACATAATTTATTTCTTTTTCCCAGTCATTCCTATGCCAGGATCCTGATGCTGTGGACACGGAGGAGTAGAATAAAAGAAAACCTGTCATCAGATGATGTTACAGGCCAGGATGTCTGCAACAGTGTTCCTCTTAATCACAGAACTTAAAAGGAACCTGTAGAGGTTAATAGCTGTTCGCTCCTCAGGCATTCAGGACACACGTCCTTGCAACAGTAATGCCTGAAAAGGATCTGTAGGCAAAGGGTCTGGGAAACTGAGGGTCCTGTTTAACTGCAGTGAGGTGGAAGGCACCACAGGTTACTTGGTGATGCCCAATCTCCCAGAAAGCAGCTCGGACAGGGAATCTCCTTTATGTGTGTTCAACATAGCATGAACAAGTCTGAGTGACTGGATGAATGATTTCATCAAAACAGAAATACTGCTGATTTCCAGGCAGTTACATTGTTGTGTAAGCATAGAGAGAAGAAAAAAAGCTTGAAAATGGAAAATAAAAAAAAAATAAGCTCTTCACACTGCATAACACAGAGGCAATGCTGCAGCTCAGAATAAGAAAATAATTTATTATTCATAAAAGTTGTTAAAATATGGGCAGAAGGGAAGAGGCCCATCTGGAAGAAAGAGAGTTGGGAACGAGTTGGATGCATAGAGAAAATACCTGAAGTAGACAAAGTTGCCCATGGCAACTTTTGGGGGATGAAAAGAAAATCTTGAAGGATTACCAACAGAATCCATACTCCAGAGCTCATTGGAGTCGGGGAGCCTTGAGCAGAGAGATGAGAAAACAAAAGAATTGAATCACATGAGTGTTTGGGAGGCGGGGAGTCATTTTGCCCTCTCAAAAGCAGCAGCAAATTATAGTTGTCAGTGGAGACCATAAGGCATATCTATGAGGCATCTTTAAGCTGAAGTTAGATATAAATTCTCCTTACAAATAATTTTTAGATGAAAATGTGCGTTTCAGCACGGTGATTTTTATTGTAAATTTCCATTTTTGCCATTATTTTCCAAGAAAGATAAGTAAAAACCACACAAAATTTTTGCTTTCCAAAGTTGTAATGTTTATTGGAATGGTGATAACAGCCCAGGTCCATAAGCTTGCAGTTTCCTCATCTTACCTGATGAAGTTCATACTTTCTCCTTGAATTGATGTGCCCATGGTACACTGGGGCTGATAGAATTACACAACCATGCAGCATCACAGGCTGTAGTCATGGCATATCCACTCTTTTTAGAGTCTGGTGCTTCTAGAAAGCTGACATATGTTAACATGGTCAGATACAGTTTGAAAACAAATCACCCCCAACTTAAAATGCTTTGACATTTCCAAACTTTTTGCTCTAAAAAAAAATGAACAGGCCAGGGAATCGGGTGCAAGAAGTTAACCTATTTGCACATGTGTATCTGGGTTAAACCGTATGGTCTTCAGAGGTGAGGGTAATGAGTGTGTTTTTTCACCAGGGAGCAGTGGCAGGCCAGCTGGTAAGGAGATCCTTACTGCCACACTTGAGGTAAAGAGCTGTTTCGTTATGGGGAGGAAGGGACTAGGGAAGCAGGCTGAATCAGGAGGCAATATCAATTCTTCAGTGAGCAGATGGTATGAGGGATTGTGCTGGTAGGACCCTGCTGAAGTAGATGCTGCCTTTGCGAAAGGCTGAAGAAGAAAATGAAGTTCAAACTGAGCCATGATGAGCGGCTGATGAGGCACCCAGAGGGAGAATACAGAGAAGGCAGCTGAGCTACTGCCTCAGCACAAGGATGCCAGCTGGGAGTGGAGCAAAAGGTTTGTGAATCATTGCTGCTTGGAAAGGTACCTAATTTAATCTAACATGACCTGGACAGAAGAGGTCAAAATGCCAGAGTCAAACAAAAGGTACATATTGATGGGCTTTCACTCTTTCTTTGCCCTCCAAGTGCAGAAGAGGCTGATTTAGTTCCTTCACATGTGCTTTTACCCTCCAAGAACATATTGACTCAGAAAAAAAACGGGTCTCTTTTCTTCAGGTGAGGAGGCTCAGGAAAAAGAGGGCAAGCAACTTGAAGGAATGCACAAAATCTGCCCACTATAAAGGTTTCTAGCACACAGATTCACTTCACTACTGGAGCTTGATGTTGTAAAAGCAGCTTGGTAGTGAACATGAAAAAAATTACATCAGGACCCATTTGGAGGGTTGACTCTGTACCCTGGAACTCTGGCTGAAGACACATGTCCCAGTGCTATTTGCAAGCCTAATGACATATTCTAACTTTTGGAGTCAGGCTTAGGTTTGAATGGCAGATTTTTTCCTCTAGAGCCAAGTTGTTCACTGTTGGAGAGCCATATCTGAATTGTTTGTAGGCTTTGACAATGCAATGGGTTCACCTGCAGTGTGGCTGAGACTTAACACCTTCTCCATCATGAGATACTCATGATCATCTGCTGAGAAGTGTAGGAGTTTACTTCACAATTTGTCAACCCTTTGCTAACTACCACTAGGCAAGTGAGTTTACACTTAGATGCACCTGTTACTCTTTCCGTTGCTGATCTAGAAACACTATGGGGGAATGAGCCACTTCTTACTACTTTCTTGCTCAGAGCAACCCATACAATTTTTTGTTGTGCCTGCCCTGGAACAGCTGACTGGGACCTCAACAGCACTGAATTTTATGTCTACTCTTCTGCTTACTGCTTTTGCAAGCAGACAGTGATTAGGGAAGCAAGCAACTCAGCTAAGGCACCCTCCTATCTGTGAATCCATACACAGTGCTCCCCCAGGGATGGGACATCCACTACTAATAGGAATTATGCCAGCAGAAGGAAACTGTAATGGAATAGCAAAAACTTAGTCAAATCCCACCATCTTATGGACAGTTCTGTAGTCAACCTTGTGCATTAGCTAAGTTAAGGTAAAGAGGGAGCATGGTAAAGCTCACAGAGGGAAGCTTTCTGAGAATGGGAGATGCTTTAATTGAGCAGCCAATTAAAGGACAAGCTCTAAAGGCTGGGATATGTAGCTGTTTTGCAGGTTCTAAGTGATGAAGGAACAATTTAGCTTGCAAAGTTTGTTTTGAATAGTGCTTTTTCTGTGCCTGTGCTGCATGGACAATTCTTCAGCTTGTGAACACTGATATTTTACCTTAAACAGCTGTTCTGATTCATGGCATTTGAACACTGTCATGTTCCATGTCTTTCAAGAAGGCTGACTGTAGAAATAAAGCAGGTTTTTCACCCACTGAAAGCTTTGGAGACATTAGGCAGGAAGGCAGAGGTCATTTCTGTGACAGTTCTCTGGGAGATGTGTTCTATCTCAGTGAGCACTGGGCTTAACGTAGGAATCAGCAAGAGACATTTTTCACGTAAGTAGTTGGGTGAAATGGTCACAAAGATTTATACCTCCAGGAGGCACACCCAGAATTTATTAATTACCTTGCTAGAGTTAGTCTTCACTAACAAACATTCACCTAAGGCAGAGCAAATTATTGCTTCCTATGTTCTCCCATCTGACATAATTCAGATGCTTTCTTTTCTTGGCAACTTCAGCTCTGTTTTTGAACTACATTTGCCCAGTCCCACTCCCTCTCCCCCTTATCAGCGTTGGCCATATTGGCCACCATCAATGGTCCACTCTGGCCTCCAATCAGGAGAAATGGAGACACACCATCCATAACGCTGCTGCTTCCTTTG
>JAWWTY010000088.1:28891332-28908526 GCA_035222235.1 Margarornis squamiger | reverse complement strand
GACTTGCCTATCTCACATTGGCCTTTTTAGCCACCAGCGTGCTTGTAGCAAGCATGGGTAGAGCCCTTGTAAATCTTGGTTTGTGAAGCCTAGCCATGATGATGACTCCCTCTCCCCCAGTTCAGTAGGCAATGCTTGCCTGATGGGCTTTAGGTCTGCATCCACCTCTCACCTTCCCCACCCAGTATAATTTCCTACAGCTGCATAGAAGCAATATTGACAGCAGCACTTCTCCATCCCTTTTTTTATTCTTCTACGGAGTGAGGGCCACAAGGAAGTGAAGAGATACAGCTCTTTCCAGGGCACTGAAAACAAAGCATTGTACCACTGTTTCTTCTGATCTTTAAGTGCTGTACCTGTTGAATCTGTGACAATTACAGTCTCATCAGGGTAGAAAGTTGCTATTAATCTTTAATTTAAAATCCTAAGCTTTTGCCCAGCCCTGGGTGCTGTTGGGATCCCCTGTTTTGTTTGACTCCTGGATATCGCTACAACAAACCAGGGTAATAAAGCATTGCTAGGAATCTGGCTTTCACTGCTCTGTTGGAAGTCATTCAACTGCCATAGAAGCACTTCCAGGTCACTACACGTTGCTAAAGTGTTAGCACAGCCCTGCTTGCCAAGTGTCACACCCTGAGCAGTACATTCATACTCCACGCAGCAAAGTCTGGAACTCACCCATGTGTAAGCCCTGGTCTTTGGCCTCTCTTCTGCTCTGGGATCTCATGTGCCAGCAGTGTTTGCTCTCTGATCCACTAGACACTGAGCAGTGGCTTCTAATGTGCAGAAGGTATGAAGCATGGGTGAGGATGGAACTTCAACAGCTACTGTGTGCACAGTAATGTGCTCATGTTTGAGGATCTTCTATATTAAAGCTTTTTTGGTTGTTGTTAGTTGTATTTTAAATGATGGGTGGGATGAGGCCTAGAAGCTTGCACTGCTTAGGGCATTTCCACAAACTGAACACAGATTCTCTTCAGTTCAGTAGCTGCTCTGTAATGAAGTCCTTTCTTCCTCCTTCTTTTGTTCTAAAGAGATTGAACCACAGTACTTCTATGGTACTGCTCCTGCTGTCTCAGCTATGAAATAGGCAGTCAATAAATTGGGCAGTTAATACCCACTAAGTAGCCAAGGACATTAATGGTGACACCTATACAAATGATCCTGCTTGATAAGCAGCTGCAGTAAGCAGAGTACAACACAGAAATCCATCTTTTATAAGTTAAAGCATCACTGCTAGCAACATCCCCAAAGCATCTTCCATCATCTGTATGGGGTCAAACAGCATCACTTTTTGTTTAGCTTCAGTGACCTCCAGTTTGGATGAACTATTCTTGTAACTTGGTGGAGATTACATAGATTGATAAAACCTGACACATTTCAAGGAACTAAACTCCAAACTGACCACCTCTGTTCAGCTTTTTGAGAATTCTCACTAAAGGAACAATTCCTGGAAGTAGGTTCTCAACGTGCAAATACGTTTCCACACTTCACTAATGGAGATACCTTTCTTTGCTGCAAACATACTTTGACATTGTAGGGAGGGCGTACTGGGTATTTCTGTACCCTCTTTTGACGTCTTTGGCATAAATGTTATTTCTCTTCAATCCCAAAATGAAAATCGCAATATATTTTGAAGCAACTCTAAAGAGATATAAATGGAGACAGACAAGTAGAAATCTCTTTTTTTTAATGCACATAGTTGTGATAGTATAAATAACATAAAACCCACACAAGTAGGATCTCTTGAAAGCCACCTAATTCTATACTGACATCTGCAGTGCCTCCAGGGATGCTAGTATAGCCAACAATTTATTTCTAAGAAATTTAGCATTTCATAAGTAGGGAAAAAACTGAATCAAATAGAAGCATAAATGGGAATGCTTAAAGGGATGCTATGACATAATATCACAAAATTGTTGGATTCAGTGACCATTGGGTGGGGGGTCATGAAGGAAATGGGCTGGTCAGTGAGCTGGAGGACTGATGAAACCTTATTTTTTATGCATGCATCTTTTGCCTCCAAACTTTAATTACCTCAACAGCTGTAACCATTCTTCTTGCTCCTTTTTAGATCCCCAAGGGATGCAAAAGAGCATGTGTAGAGGCCAGGCAGGAGCTATGTGTATGTATGTTGATACGTGAACTAACATATATCTGCCGGCTGACCATGCGGCTACTTTCAAATGAGACACATTGTCTGTCTGTTGTTCCTTTAGATGGGACAAAGTGGTAATCTCATTTGGATTGTTCCCTTTATGCAGTTTTTGATTCATAACAAATTTACAGAAACTTCAATCTCTTTAAAATTTGTTATCAACTGACCTTTAGAAGGCTCAGTGAGTAGACAGAAAAATATGTGACAACAAAACAGGAATCAAGGCTGAAATATAGAACAGTTTTTCTATTCTTGATTTAACCATTAGCAACAGATACATAGAAAACAAAACCCTCAGACAGAAAATAAGTAAAATACAGTACCTCTTGTAATTGTTATTACAACATCTGAAGTAGGAAGAACACTAGGTTGAAGATGGAGGATAAATCTTCTCAACACAGGTTTATCTCCTGGAAGCTCTGGGCCCCCATCATGTCCAAGTGCAGCAGAAATAAGAAATGCCTGACTACACGCTGATAAACACTGTATCCATTTATCTGCTAAATGTCAGATTCTCCCTGGGATAGAAACCTCAGAAATACACCAGAGAAATCTAGACCAGGCAGCTTGGCATTCCTCTGTCTCTAATGTTCTCTCAGAGCACAGAAGCTGAAGAGAAACTAAGTGTGGGGAAAGCTTTTGTCGGGTTGGATAACCTTGGCAGATGATGGAGGAAAGCTTTAGCAATGCAGTGGGTGCTCTGAAAGTCTAGTTCCCAGCTGGCACCCAGACAATATGAAAAAATGTGCCATTTGAGAGAATTTGTAATTCACTTCTCAGATTTCCACTGCAATAAATCTAATCAATGCCCCTCTAAAAAAGGCCTAGGGTAGCTTGGCCTGAAATCTGAAACACTTTCCCAAGTGATGAAGAAGTTGAAGGACACAGCTTCTTCACATATCATAAGGTCACACGCTTAGTTCAAAAGTTGTCAAGATTTCAATCCTTACTCCTTATTCTGGAACACTGGAACAATCTACAAATGTTTCTCTTAAAAATTATTCATGCCCAACTCTCCAACATTTCCCAGGGCACTTCAACATTTTATAGACTCTACAAGGAGCAAGTGGTAAAAGGGCTCAATATGTTTAAGATGTACTTAAAAAGTTTGTGTTGGAACATGCCATATTCAGTGCAAATGAATGGAAAATAGCAGAAGAGGGAGTTGGAAGTTTAAGTAATCCTATTCATTTCAGAGTCTGTGAGATGCTCTTACCTTTAGTGCCCTGTGGCTTTTGAAGAAACTGTCTTGTTTGGGATTATCTGTGCTTAGTTTTGTAAGCAGTTATGATCCCTTGTGATTAGTGAAAATGCTATTTTTTTTTAACCTGGCTTATTCCCTCTTTGCTCCCAAAGATCATACCACCACTTTGGAACAAAAAAAGAGTAGTAATAAAACTGTTTCTGTCTGAGAGAACCCAGTACTTCCCTCTCTGCCTGTTTTCCCAGCCCATCACTAAAGTTTTCCAGAGTTTCTTACAGCCAGTGGGCAGTGAAGATGAAGTCCTATAGTGCACAGGCAGCCAAATTTCAGTGTCAAAAAAAATCAGTGTCAAAAAGAACTACTTTGCAAGAGCTCTGCACAAACACACACACACATAGCCAATCTTCAGAGAAGTAAATATCTAAACTGGCACAAGAGCCAGGGCATGAAGGAAAAAACCCTCAGTGGTCACATGAACACCTGGAACAGCCAAAGCACTGAGGAATTACGAAAGTCAACAAAAACTGAGCACAAAAATGTGGGCTTCAGTGCGTTAACCACTAAGGGATACTTACTCAACAATCAGGCACATTCGCAATTATAATTTAATCTGGAACTAAGCCTCTATTCCTGCTTTTCATCAGATTCCACTGGAAACTGGTCAGCAGGAGCCCTTCTGGCAAAAACTAAAGACACAAAATCTTGGGAAATTTCAAAGCAAAATCAGCAACAGAAAGAGGCAGCAACTCAGCCCGTCAGACCTCAACAGTCCTGTTAAGATTCCATGTGGAACTGAGAAATTTTGTAAATGTTTGTCTTTAGAGTCAACGAAAACCAGTCAAAGAATGCAAATTTAGAGCAGCATTGATGTCAGATCCTTGATATGCAATAAAACACATTAAGTGTGCTTGGATTTCCCATCAGATGAGACCTCTGTCAAAATTTTCCTCATGGAACAATTTTCTTCTCCAGAAGGAACTGGTGCAAGTCTCTGGAGAATTTTGTCCTTTTTGAAAAAGAGAATTCTTATCTCAGTGCTAAAATTGAGTCTGCCCATGCCATGGAACTTGTACTCAGATTGTGCCAACATGTCTTAGCAGTGCCATTTCAGATAGCCTAGAGCTATTTACCTCAGCATTTTCTACAGTTTATCAGAAAATCAGGCAGATTTTCACAGGAAATTTTAATTTCCTTTTATGAACAAAAGGAGTATTTGGCAAAACCTAAACTCCCTGACAGAGCCCTGGTGAGGGGAAACCTGCTATGACTGTAGTGAAGTACAGTAGCCTCAGAAGAGCAAGCAGCCAAGTGACATCTCCCGTGAAATCTCATCATGACATACCTCTCATGTGAAATATTTCAATTGTCAGTTGATTTATATGAGAGACAGGGTGGGGACCCTCTTACCTTCAGAAAATGGTGCCATCCTTCTACAAACAGAACCACTCAGACAAAAATCCAGACTTCAGCTGAAAATATTTTTAATCCTCTTTATTACTCACTTAATTGCTGGCTCTCGAACAAAGTGTGCTGAGGAAGACAGCTGTGGGTCTGACAGAATTTAAATCAATCACCATCTGCAGAGGCATAAAGAGCAAAGGCACTGCAGTGTAAGCGACCAGAGCTCCAGAGGTTCTGAAACATGATTTTTTTAAACTTTTGGGGCTGGCCTAAGCTTGCATCTGGAAGGAGAGCACTTCAGGGCTGTCAGAGGAGACTAGCTGCCCACTCCCACTTCAATGGATAATAAAGTAAGATCCAAGTCTTCTGGTAATTCAGAAAGAACAATAAAACCCATCTTATCCTCTGCTATTCAAAGAGCAATCATGCTAAGAAAACAGTAATTTTGTAACTGAAGGCACAAATGGGAGCATTCAGGTTAACAAGAGCTGAGTGGCAGGATCTTGCTTTTGGTAGGATGGTGGAGTTGTCCATTTGTCCTACAGATACCTTTGCAATAGTGAGGGAGGCATGGAGGCTATCAGCAAAGCTGACTGACTCTTCTTTACATAGCAAAGCTTTACTTTTGTTAAATTACTGTCTGACAGCTACAGAGTTCTGTACACTTCATTTAATGCATGGCTTTGTGAACCTCATGAGTTCTGACGTTTCTAGGACAGGCTGAGCCATCAGTACCTCTTGAGCCTCTGGCCAAAAAGAGTAAGGAGAAAGCCTGATGTCATTATGGTTAGAAACCATCTTTTCTTTTGTGCTCTGTCTGAAAAAGCTTTTGGAAGGAATATCAGCAACCTCATAATGAGCATTGTGACTGAGAGAGGGAGGCAGTGGAAAAATTAATTAAAAACATCATCTGCTTTAGTTACACAAGTACTGCCACTGGCTATTATCTATGAGTAAGGCAGTATCTGAAAGCGAAAGGCTTCAGATTTTGTATAAAGGCATAGGATTAGACATGAGTATTTGATGATCTGTTGCCAATGCTACAGTCTTTCTGAGGGGGTTTTTGGTACAGGCAGAGCTGAGATATTCCTGTCTTTACTTCAGACAGAAGTAGATAATCTGATTAATGGGGGATTAATTCCATCTAACTCTAGCTAACCAGAAACAAGGTGTCCATTTCAAGGTTTTCTCTGCTATCAGTGGAAGAAGATTTGCTGCTACAGAGCTTGACTTCAAACAGATATATCAGCCTGTTTTGCAGGGACTAGCTAGCTGCATTCTGGGTGGTTTAGGCTAGCTAGATCCCATCTTTTTTTCGTCCCCTTGTTTCATCTGGCACAACAGGATAACAATGTCTCTAGACTCTGAGACTAGCATGGAGTCTCCATTTGCTGTATGCTTGTACCACTCAACACTCTCCAAAATTTGAAAAGTAGGCAGTAACAAGGAAGATGTTCAGATGGATAATAATCAGGGCTGGCTTACATGAATAATGAGTATTTGCTTGTCTTTATGCAGGAAACTGGGTGACACAAGGGTGACACAAGCGATGAACAAAGTGACAATTCCTTTGCAGCCCTCCAGAGGCTGTGCAGCAGGTCCTACATTAACTTCAAGTGATATATGCCTTAAGGCATTGTAACTATAATATTGGTATATAATATAATACATAATCTGGTAATTGAGTTCATGACACATCTACATGAGTATCTAATGAAGCAAAGATTGGCGCAAAATATATGACAGCAATCACCAGTACAGCTGGGCAGCTGAGTGCTGCCACTAACTATCGTGATTTGCTTTTTTCAGAGCACCCAGTAACACATTATTAAGAGCATCTTAAATCAGCCTGCATTACCTGCTTAAGGAGAAATGTAAATACAGAGATATAATCAAACCCAAAGCATGTGTTGAACTGGAATGTGTATAAAAGGCCAGGAAAATTTTGACTGTCATTCAATCATTTGTTCATTCATTCATCCATTACACAAAAGATGCAGAAATTTTGAATAAAAAGTGGCAGGACACCTCTTGGCTTTAGGGTGCAAATTCAGCTAAAACTTTCCAGAGCCACAAATTAAAACATTACCGGAGAACACAATGAAAAGCAAAAACTGACACAAAGTGGCAACTAGGCATCACAGCAAGACAGTGCCATGTCAAACAGCGGCACCACACCAAGACAGGCAAGAGCCTGTCAGTGCTTGTCTGACGTATTTACATTATCAATGAGCTGCAGCTTGACCTGGAAGAGCAAAGAGAAAAATTCCCAGAGTAGACCCATGAGGAGTGAGCAGCAATGACAGCTTACATCTGCTGGAACTAAAGTGTTGCTGGCTCAGCCAAAAGGACTCCCTGTTTAAAGTTTAAAGATGGCTAGAAGACTTGCAATTCAGAAAAGGTCAAAGTCTGTGAGAAGGTAAAAAAAGGAAACAAGTGACACATTTTTTGTAAAGACACCTCATTTTCCTTGGCCACCTTTAAGGTCAGTAGAAATTTTTCAGGTTAACTAATTTGTGTTTAAGTTTACTAACTTGTGTTTTTTCAAAGTTAGATCTCTCACATAGAAAATGGTTAATTGTGAGAAGGTAAAACAATTAAAATTTACAGCCAGTTTGATAAATATTTCTAGATTTTACTGCTGTGATAACCTGTACCCAGAGAGCACTTTGTTACTTCTTATACAAAAAGCTATAAAAGACATTTCTAAGTTCTATTTTACTTCTTGTTTTTATAGTTTGTTTCATCCTTCCACCTTCAACACAAAAATTCCATGGTGAAGAAATTCTTATCAGTGTGCTTGAAGTTTGCAAAATATAAGCCGAAGAAGAGAATATGGTTTGGAAAATATAGATTTCAGTGCTGTTCCTTTGTGTATCCTTTCCTCCCCTAAAATCATCCTTTCTCACACATTTGGCCAGAGAGAAACTCTAAGACGTAAGACGCAAATCTGGCAATAGCAGAATATGCCCCATGAAGAAAAATGAAACGACCATGCAGAAAAAAGATAATGCAGGATGTCATCACTCTAAGGAGACCTGTTTGCAGACAGCAATTGCTGATTGGCAAGATATCCCCCCTGAAAAGGGGAATATGTACCTGCCTGTTTGTGTCTATAAATGCATATGCATTTTTACTAATCAGTTTAGGTAAGGAAGGCCCTAAAAGAATAAGTGCAAGGCATATTTGAAATTGAGATACTGTCTTAATCTAAACCCCTTGGTGATCCTGTCCTGTCCAGATTAGGCTGCATCACAGCATGTAATGGTACAGAAGCACATACCCATAAAATCCCAAATGAGTATGCAACACTCATATCTGTTGAACTGCTAAATCCGTCTTTGGACTCTAGAGGAAAACAGTTATGCTCCAGTTCAATGAGTTCACCACTTCATTTTCAGAAAGAGGTAAAACTGATAATTCTAACTGGGCAAAAGAGTTCACGTGGTGTATGTAGGAAGCAGCTGCAAACCTTGAATGACCTATTAAATGTGCTGTTTTAGTATGTTGTCTGAACTTCAAAAATTACCCATTTTAACATGAATTATTTTAAGTTTCGTTCAGTGAAAAAGAGTATTCAGTTAACTGGGGCACAATGACCCTTCCACTGTGCAAATGAGAAAACCTTGCCTGAGAAGTTTTCCCATGAATTATCTACCCACAATTTCAATCTACACCTTCTTGGGTGGAAACTGCGGGCAAGCGTGGCAACAATCTTTCAAGCCATGCAACAAGTCCACCTTACTCTAGCCTGTGTTCCACTGTGCACACATACTTCTCAGGATTACTTGTTTTTTCTCATTCTGTATTAGGCTAAGCATGACTCTAAGTCTGAGGTGTAAACCCCAAGCTTTTGACATGAATGGACTCTGTGTTTTAGCAGACTCCTCCTGCCATTACAAAAAGCCTCCAGACAGCACTGCATAAAAGGGTGACACTGCTGGCAAGTGGTTGTTGCTCTGGGACTGGTCATTGCTCTGGTAGAAGAATGGGCTTCCTGGGGAAGCTGTAGGAAATGCTGACACAAATATTCTGCATTATCATTTGGAATGGCAATGAAATGGGAATGTTATCACCAACTGTCACCATTCATTTATGGCTTGTGAACAACTATGACCATAGGTAAATCTGTCAAGATATAAGGTCTGTTATGAGTCTAAGACAGGTGGTGCAGGAGAGGGTATATGCCAAAGAACTATAAAGAAGTACGTAGAGAGACCTTTGGGAAGCATGGAGGAGACACACAGCCATTTCACAGACAGCTTGAGATTGTCCAACTCCGGAGGGCCCAGGGCACAGATTTGTTCCAGTCTTGCAAGGCAACGTGCCTACAGAGCTGCCCAACACCTGAATTTGTTGACGTACCTTTCTTTCTCCCTGCTGGTGCCTTACCAGATGATGCCCAAACACATAGAGTGCAGAGAGGCTTTTACCAGCCTTCCACAGTGAATGGTCAAGGCCATGCGAAGACAGCAGAGGTGTCTGTCATCCCCTACACAGTTTCAGAGAAGAGAAAGTGCTACTTCTTGATGGGGAGAACTGTGTAAACCCATGAAACAAAAATATTCCAAGTCCTGCACCACTGAGATTTCTCTGAGCAGAGTTCCACTTGTAATGCACTCGTATTAAACCTTGCAAAGCAAGTAAAACAACTTAATAAATCATTAGGTGAGCTATTTCCAGTGGCTTTTCTGAACATTATTCCTTCGGTTTCTAAGTATCACTTAGTGGCCTGTTACTCTGCTCTGTTCTGCAGTTCATGACTGAAATAGAAAGGCTGCAAAGCTACAGGGAAGATACTGATGGACAGCTCTGCAAATTGTTCCAACCGAACCATAAAACTGTCAAACAAATGATACATGTTAGTTGTGATGGCCCTGTGCCTCCCAGAAATAAAGTGAATCCTTAAAGGAAGACTCTAGTAAGGAATTAAACATTAATTAGGGCTTATATGGGATAGATATAAAAGGGATTAGAGTCAAACCACAGGTTTTCTGTAGCAGTGGTAGAATGAAAGAGCAGTTATTTTTGAACTTTGGTTTCTTGACTGGTTGTGAGCAGTAAGGCTGAGAAGATCATAAGGCAAAGGAACACATCTGTATTCCTCATTTTGAAACTGGTAGCGGCCCAATGCCCTTAGTTCTCTTTATTTGCTTCACAAGCACAGTGCTGTGAGAGTACTTACCTTGTCAGTTATTGACATGATTTCTAAGTGGAAGAGTTTTTAATGGCTTGACTCACAACCTTGTGTGATAGCCACAGGAGGTCTAACACGGAAATTACGGTTATACTTGGTCTCAAAGTAGCAAATAGCTTTGTAAGGGAGAAATAGTTTTAATTGAGTAGGGGCAGGTTGACTTGTTTAGACAAAATGAGACAATGTAAGCTTTCCAAAGGACTCACCAAGTAAACATTCTGATTTTTCTAGAGGACTTCCTGATTTGTTATTATTTTTGTCTCTGTCTCTCCAAAGCCCAAACAAAACACCAGCTACAAACCATGTCCTGTGGAAAAAACAAGTGAGGATGCATAAATCCTGTGCCTTTTCATTTTGGAGGCAGGCTTCCAAATACAATTCAGTGCTGTAAAACGTCCACTGGTTAATGTTCTTTGCATGGTAGCACACAGCACTACTACTGCTGAACCACAGTTTGAAAGTTTCCACTATGGTCTTCAGTTACTCCCACTCACACAGAAGAAAGGTGCTGACAGAGTCAAAAACAGATTCACCACCTGTGCCTGTTCAGATCCAGTGCACAAAAGGAATCAGAGTTGCAGGCAGTCTGATTTTCTCCTACAACTATTCCCTAGATCTTTCAGAGGTCTTGGTGGTCAAGAGAGGTGCCTGAGGACTGAAAGAAAACAAATGTCACCCCAGTCTTCAAAAAGAGCAAGAAGAAGGACCCAGGGAACTACCAGCCAGTCAGCTTCATCTCAATCCCCAGGAAGGTGATGAAGTATCTCATTCTGGAGATCATCTCTATCCACATGGAAGACAAGAAGGTAACCAGGAGTAGTCAGCATGGATTCACTAAAGGTAAATCATACTTGGCCAACCTGATTCCCTTCTACGATGAAACAACTACCTGGATAGATGAGGGGAGAGCCATAGATATTGTCTACCTTGACGTCTTTTAAAATGCTTTTGGCAGAGTAAGCTGTGCAGATCACCTCCCCATGCCCTGTCCACCCTGTGTACTGATGCCAGTTCTAGAAGCAAAGATATTACCAAAGACTGTTGAGGTTTGAGGGATAAATCTGTTCTTTCCTCCACAGTCTCCCTTCCTCAAAGCAAGAGGTGGAACATGCTCTGACCATAGGTAAATATATGCAAATCCTCATTCCACCAAAGGACCTAAACAAATTGAAAGAGAAGTAACAATGTGGGCTGCCACACAAGTAAAGGGCAATTTTTGTCCTGTGGAGATGATGTAACCAAAGAGGAAATTGAGGAGATGGCTTGTGAGAAGGATGCAAGGCAGTGTATCATCCTCAGTTAACCAACACAGTTCTGTCTCCTCTGCATGACCCCAGTCATAACAGATGTGTATGTTACATCAATGCCATTGCTTCTTGTACCTCTGCAACACTCTTCCTACATTACAAAATAAATTTTGCTATGAGCAAAAGGGAGTACAGATTATATGGGAAGTTCAGAATTTATTGTTAGTTTAATTAAGGTCTCTACAGTCTAACTAAAATAGAGGAGATTACTATATTTAGTTGTTACAGCAGAATCAACATCGTGAAAATAAGAATAAGACTGACATACAGTAAATTCCTACTATCTAACCCTTTTCAATGTCTTCAGTTTAGTTTGTCATTGTCCTTCTGAGTCCTAAGACTCAGAGAAAACATAAACTCTTCCTAAGTGGACATCACACTGAGTCTTTGGCATGCCAATTTCTTCACCAAGTTCAGGCTTTTGGTCAGTGTAGTGTGGCTGTCTGAGCCCCATTTTGGGCTATTTTTGATGTTTTTGTAGCAAAATATGTTTTGTTTTCATTAGTTCCCAGCTAAACTTTGACACTTGGACACAGGGTACCTCTTTTCTCAGGGACTGTGGAGTAAACGCAGAACAGTACAACTGGCAGTAAAGTCTTTCAGATTGATTTACTGGAGCAAAGCAACCCCTCTGAGTTATGTTGAATCAAGGTGAGTTAGGAGGTGACATCTGAGTGATAAGATGCATGTCCCTGTTAAAATGAGAAGGCATTTATCAAGCAACCATAGGCTATATACACTGGGTGAAAGCCAGGGTAAAATGATAGATATTATAACCATAGGGAAATGTCAAATCCTGGACTCGAATGCTTGAATGTATCCAGCCTTGCTATATTAGAGATGGCAAATGGATGGAGTCTAAAATTTCAAGCATTCACATAATACTTGTTAAGTTTGTTGTATCCAGCAGAGGTGACAATAAGACTTCCTAATTACATCTTAGGTAAACTAAGTAATGAGGAGGAAAGTGCTTGTGAAGGGATGAGAAGTGTTTTAATCACTCTGAGTCTGTTTGAATTCACCCAGACTACACTGTATACCAGCAGTTTATCTCCTCAGAGTGCAGAGGACCTGCACCTCTGCTATGCAGTCCAGAAAGTCCACTGCAAGACTCATAAAACACTTCTAAACTTGTCAGAATTGTACCTCTAGACAAAAGTGGAAGTTGGGAAAAAAATTACAGTGTCACACCAGGAAAGAAGCAGACACTAAAAAATCTGAAACCTTTGGAAGGAAACAGCACATTCCACCCTACACAGGGGAGTAAAGTACCCTATTCCCTCCTATACAATTTATCAACCCTTGCTAATTCCAAAGAGATGACCATGCAACTCTAGGTTGATATCTCCCAGGCACCTTCAAGCGTTCAAGCTCCCTCAGGAGTGCACCCATGTTTCTGCATCACTTCCTGCTTCTATATGGGGCTGATCACTTTAAGAAAAGCAAGTCCCAGAACAGTCAGTCACTACCAGGGATCAGGTATGTCTGTCTGCAGCACGTACACTGACACAAAGCTGGTGCTAAAAGTACTGTAGGTCTTGAGGCAGCATATAAGACCATTTCATTAAGGGGAAACACAACAGATAGCTGCAGGCCACATCCAGTTCAACTACTCATCCCAAAGGCTGGAAATGAATTAGTCCAGAGGAAGAAGGACATCCTGCGGCTCACAAGGCCCACCACATCACAGGTAAAAGCTGTAACATTTTCATAAGCTGAGCTTTAGAAACAAGACCTCCAAAAGAAAAGCAGCACAAAGATCCATGCTGTGTTGCTGATAAGACTCCCAATGTAAGGTCTAAATGTCTGATACTTTTAATATGTTGCAGACAAACATGAGTGCAGCAGCAACTAGGGAGATGGGTGTATAGAACTGCTAGAGTCCTGCAAGAAACAGGATCATTTCAGAGTTAGATTTTACAAGATTGCCCATGTTATGGAAGCTATAGAGATACGAGTCAGAGCACAATTTCATACTGTGCTATCCCCAGCCTAGAAGCAGCCAGTTGGCTCAAGGCTGGTCTCATTCTCTCCTGCCTCTGTTCCTGTATTTCTGTTGTGGACTACCAGGCACTGGAGCCACACAGTGTCATGTCTCTGCGGCTTACCTGTCCACAAGAAAACAAACTGATCCAAAGAGGAGATGCTTCCCACCCAGTCAGCCAGATGACTTATCCTCGCTCCAGTTGCCTTGCTCTTGGACCTCACATATAGGAAACATCAGCAACAGGCAAGCAGTGGCAGGGAAGAAGAGCAGGACCAGCCCTTCTGGAAGAATTTCTGGTTAAACTGGACTAGATGTAACAAGAAACTTGAGACTATGCAGCTGAGTCCATCTGCCCAAAGACCAGCTGCTACCATGTGGAATGTAGAGTTATCCAAGATGCAAAGGCTGTTATAGACCCTGGAATGCCCCACCATTAATAATAGTTAGTTACTATAAAAAATACCCATACAGTTCTAGATGATTTTCTAGGCTTCTGTTTCCATGTGTTATAGCAAAATTCTTGTTCCTGCCATGTGGCATACTTAGATGGCTATGTGACAAAGCCATCTTGGCATTTCCAAGGTTGTTCTTTGAAGACAAGTTTATAATTCAATTAAGTGCTGAAGGAGATGGAGGCATCTCTGTGGAAAAGCACGAGCACATGCACACACACACACACACACACATACAAATTTTCCAAATTGTGCAAGTACCTCCTGACAGAGAAAGAAAATCCAGCAGGAAGAGTTACCAGCTCTCTGACATGTTTGAAGGAGTCTGGAATGTCTATGTTCCTAAAACATCTGCAGGGAGAGCAGCTGGGTCCGACTGCCTTACAGAGTCTTTCTCAGAGGAGCGATTCAGCTCAGGAATAACAAGTTTTACTTCTCTCATCTGCCCAGCTGGAAACACTGGAGGTTTTTACACTGCCTAGATAGCTGGGAAGGGTCGGCCTCAATATACTGGAAAGGGCCAGTGCACAGTGCTGCTCTTCATTCCCCATGCCTGTGTGCCTTCTCAGGAATGCCTCGAGACAGGAAGAACTCTTGGTCTTTGTAGAGAGACAGAAGGAGGCTGCTGTAAAATGCCCAGTATACTTTGAACAGGAGTGTCAGCTGTGGGAAACCTCCATGGTAAAACACCCCAGAAAAAGTCCCGGACATTTCCCAGCACTAAGATGACCAGGAAGTTGGGGAACTTCCCTTTGACTATGGTCTTTATCATGGCTCTGCCATGATAGAACTAGAACTATGCTCAAAGCAAGCTGGATATAGGTGTCCAGCTCTGAATCAAGTTTTTACACCTCATAAACTGTTTGCTGGAGATCATCTGTGGTAACCCTGGCATCTACCATGCCCCTGGAAGAAGAGGCCTGGGAGACTCGCAGAGCAGAAACCAGTCGGTTTCAGAAGTGTAGCCTGGCGTTTGACCTGCAAATGCTGCCAGGAACATGTTGGCCCAGTTGACTGCCTTGGTTGGGAAAAAGCAAGCTGTGTGGTTCCAGCTGTTCTCCCTGCAGCAGCCCTGAGATGTTTTTGGATTAGAGGCACACCAGACTCCTTCACAGGGAGCAGGTAACTTTCCGCTGCATTTTCTTTCCCTGGCAGAAGGAACCAGAGCAGCTGTGCTGAGCAGAAAAGATTTTCTGCTAGGAATTGCAGTTATTCAGAAGTACCTGTAAAAATCTTATTAGATACTTTCTCAGACATGGAAGAGAAACCTGGGGGTGATGCAGAGATGCCTACTTTTGTGCCTCTCCTCTGGCAGGGGTTTTGTCTTATCTTTTGTCTCCCAGCTTCAGGTCTGATACGACTGGTGTGCTACATGTAGCACTTGCCCATGTCTAGGGAAAAGTTGTAGAAAACAAGGGAGACATTCTCTTCAGCCACTGCCCCAATCTCTGAGAAGTACCTTCTTGAAAATGCTCTGCAGGTCATGTTCTTGTCAGACTTCAAGAGAAGAGACTTGCCCTGAGCTCTGAGAAAGACTTCTTTAAAATATCAACCAGCTGCATCCATGGCTCAGTCGTGTTTCAGAATGTTGTACAACATGACTGATTTCATGTCTGAGGACAGGCCAAGTTTCCTAGACAGAAAAGCATTGTATTGGTTTGATGCCTTGTCATCCAGATGGGACTTTGAAATCTGTCAAGCAGAATGCAACAGTTCTGTTTTAGCAGTCTCTCAGTCATCATGGTCTCCAAGGCTCAAGCCTTCCTGATGCCAATAGGGACGTTCTGTGGCAGCAACCACAGGTTTCATGGGGTTTCTCCCTTGTAAATAACTTTTTTCTGATATTTGCTGACAGGTCTTTGGTTGGGAGCTGAGCTTTTGGCTTGTATCAAGAGATAGCTTCCACATGCACTGCAGTTAGGTGCTGGTATCTTGTGCTGGCCCAAAAATGAACCTTCCATTCTTAAAGGCAGCAAAGTACAGGGTTGGTGTTAAGAACCAAAAAAATCACAGTATGACACAGCATCACATTTAGTAGTCTGGTGTTCAACTCCTCTAATCTATCTCTCTGAAGGGGAAGCTAACAAGAGAGCCAGCATCAGTGGGTGTGAGGCCCTTCTCCCACGGACCAGCCTTTACAGGCGACAAAGTGCCAGCAGTCCTCACTGAAGCCCAGGCAGCGGCGCTCATCCCAAAGGCAGCTGTTGTCCCAGCTCAGGGTGCAGCTACCAGCACAGAACCAGATTCCCTGCCTGTTGGCGCCCAGATTGTCAGATCCCACTTGAGTTTGTGCTTCCACTGCCTGCTTAACACTTTCCTCAGGTCTTCTCAGGAAACAGAGTCTGGAGGAAACAAGTCTCAACTCTGCTAGCTTTGGCCCATCTGCTTCTGGGAGAGCTTTGGTGGGGGCTGAAACGCCAGAGTTTTTAGGGTGGCAAATTTTCTTAGCTCAACTGGGATTGGTACCCTTGATTTCCAATGAACACAGTTGTCGCTTTGTTCTCTTGTTGGAGATCATCTACTGCCCTGTTCTTTACCTGTCTGCTATCTGCAGCTTCCCTGGTGTGGGCATAGTTACAGAGGCCCACAATTTCCCCTGCTAAACCCAAAGCAGACTGCAGTACCCCATCTAGCCAATTAATCAGAACTAATGAACACAAAATGAGATACTACCATGGTATTTGGGGATGTGGAAGAGTGGCTCAATTCCACATTTTACTTCAAGTTGGCAAGGCTTCATGAGATACCCAGTGATACAGCAATAGGTAAAAGAAAGGGATCCTCAGGAAAAGCGTTTTACCCCCACAGAAAACCCAGTCCTCAGGTACAAGCAGTAACAAACAAGTGTTTAGAAAATCAAGCTACAGACTGTGTATGATAGAGTGCATTTAAAGCTCTTCATCGCATTATAGAATGTTAGGGGTTGGAAGGAACCTTGAAGATTGCCTAGCCCCAGTGCTCCCTGCCGAGTGAGCAGGGACACCTCTCACTAGCCCAGGTTGCTCGGAGCCCCATCCACGCTGGCCCTGGACACCGCCAGGGCTGGGGCACCCACAGCCTCCCTGGGAAACCTGTGCCAGTGTCTCACCACCCTTCAGGAAAGAATTTGTTCCTGACACCTAAACTTCTGCTCTTCCAGTTTGTGCGCGTTACTCCTTGTCCTGTCACTCCATGTCAGACCAAGCGTCCCCCTCTGCTTTCCCCGCAGGCCCCTTCAGACACGGGAAGGCCGCTGTGAGCTCTCCACACAACCTTCCCTTCTCCGGGACGAACTGCCCGAACTTCCTCAGCCCGTCTTCGTGGGGAAGGTGCTCCAGCCCCCTCTTGTCGAATTGGCGGGCCTCCGCTGTGCTGGATGCCGAGCTCCGGGCCGGGCCGGGCCGAGGGGCGCTGCGGGGCGGGGCGGGCCGGGGGGCGCGGCCCTGCCGCCGATCCGGCTCGGGAGGGGCGGCGGGCCCGGCGGGACAGCGGGGCCGGGGCGGGGCCGG
>JAWWTY010000088.1:28843239-28881676 GCA_035222235.1 Margarornis squamiger | reverse complement strand
TAAAGTGGGGCCTCAAAGCGAAATATTTTGACCTTTGGAACGGTAGAGAGATTTTCATATTCTAAGTCATCCTCATAAAAGCCTGTGTCTTGGATCTGACCAAGCAGGGCTGTCCGTGGCCGCTGTGTCCGAACAACAATGCATAACATGGAGAAAACAATACCAACCAACAGCCCTATTTCTGTGCTGACCAAGGCAGAGGCAGACATGGTAACAACCCAAACAAGTGTGTCCACCTTATTCACATGGTACCGTGCTGGCACATCTTTGAACTTCCTCAGGGCTCCTCGGAGGCTCACAATAATGATACAAGCCAGGACACATTTCTGCAGGGAGTAGAAGAGAGGTGCCAGGAAGAGCAGCACCAGCAAAACCACCATTGCACTGATTACTCCAGAGACTTGAGTCTGGCAGCCTGTTGATGTTTTGACGAGTGTTTTTGCCAGAGCTGCACTGGTTGCAAAAGAGTGGAAGAAAGAAGGGATGATGTTGCAGAACCCCACAGCAAACATCTCCTGATTGGCTCGGATGGTATAAGAGTATTTCTTTGCAAACATTTCTGAAAGGGATACAGTGAAGACAAAACTGACTATGGCAAGAGGCAAAGCATCTACAGCGACTCGGAGCATTAAGTTGAACTGTGGTACCTTTGGAGGAATAAATCCTGTTGGAATAGCTCCAGAAACACTTGATGCATACACTTCATTTAACTTCCCATAGTGTGACACCAGTGTTGCCACAACAATAACGACCAGTTCTGTGGGAAGAGGAAATTTCAGTTTATGCTTATACCGATCCCCCAGTTCCTTAGCAGTGACCAGCACCGCAATACAAATGGCACTTGTGATGACATCACAGAAGTTAGCCTGAGAAATGTTCCGGAAAATGTTAATCCAGGTAATAACAAGCATCCCATGCCCTTGGCTACGTGGAATTTTTATTCCAATCAAATATTTCACTTGAGCTGTTAAAATAGTTAAGGAAGCACCAGTTGCAAAGCCATCTAGTACCGACTCAGATAGGTACATAGATATGAAACCCAGACGAAAGATCCCCATTAGAACCTGAGGAGGAAGGAAAAAAAAAACATGAGCTGTAAGTCTTGCTGCAAATAATTAAGTACAGATGGGAGAGAACTGGCTGGAGGCTGGCAGAATTTGGCTATTTCAGTCTTAAGACTGGAATTATCCTTTGTTTTTTCCAGTCTGCTTTTAAAACATTCCTTTTACTTTTGTGGGATGCTCCAAACCCAAGAGGTGAATGAGGAATTTGAGACAGTCAGACATTGATCTGAAGGGACTCCACTGAAGTGGCTTGTCTGAATTTTATTTCCGATGCAAAAGAGCACTGGATCAAAAATGTGTCTGTTATATCAAAGCAAATTTTCATTTTTCCTGTCTTAAAGTGAAAAAAGTTAAAATGTACAGCCTTTGTGCTGTAAACAGAACTTGAATGACAACAAGTAAGATCCCTACTTTAGGTGTTGTATTAAACAGCATTTAATTTTAGCCAGGGAACAGAAGGGAAAGTGGAGCACAGACAGCCTCTGTGGCATGCCTAAGGTCAGAAGTGGCAGAAGTGCTCACAGACTTTCCCGTATCTCAGGGTACTGTCCTTACCTAGTTGCTTCTCCTTCCTTAGGTGGCTTTGAAAATACAGCTTCACGAGGTCATTTTTTTGTTCATAAATGTGATCTGAAATTCCTTAGTAAACTCAAAGATAGCTAGTTCTTTCTTAATTTATATCTATATCTACATATAGATATTTACAGTTAATAGGTTAAGTGTGTTCCTGATGCATCCTTCTGTGTTTCTTGATATCTTTGTGATGGGCAGCATGTTGGCAAGTCTCAAAGAATCCAGCAATGGCATTGTATGAAAAGTAGGCTAGTCAGTCTATTTCTCCTCTTGTCCTTTCTGCTTTTGAATTATCTTTGGACAGCAGTTTGATAGAACATAGCACCCCTAGCAAAACACTGAGCTACACATTCTGAACCTGTAGAATGAACAGGTCTGCAGCTTCATTAAAATATCTAGAGAAACAGAATTATTTCTTAATTGTTGAAGTGCACGGTTACCTGGGAATTTCCCTCACAGTAAGATCTGTAGTGGGAGTCATGGTCCCATAAAAGCAACAAGGCCAAGAAGCAGTAGAGTATCAAAACAATGTTAATGGTCTTGCAGAAGACTCTTGTTTTATCTGTGCTTGCTAGCAGCTAAAAACAACCTGCCTGTTTCAAGCTTTCTCTGAGTTGCCTACAGTTAGACTATCTGGAGGAAATAGTCCAAGGTACATTCTGGTGAACTGATGCTGTATCTGTCACTGAAGGAATGTCAAGCCAAAGCTTAGGTCATGCAATGAAGCTTTAGAAACTTCATACCTTGCCTCTGGATGGCAGCAACCACTTACCTGATACACTCCAGCCACAAATGTCAAAGCTGTAGCAATGCCAATAGCATAGCATTCCTTCCCACACTCAGCATTTATCCCCACAATTGTAAGGTTGAAGGCAGTTGTGTTGGACAGACTATCATTCTGCAGAGAGCCGTCACCTAAGGCTGGTGGGGCATCATCATTCAAGTCAAACCCAGCCAAGAGAAGCTCTCGGTCCACAACTTGTCCTACCATTAAGCTTATCAAGCTGAATATGCCAACTGACACATGACGTGATGTGCCCATTAAGAAATAGATGATGTTGGCAAAGAATGATGTGTAAAGACTATAAATGGGCTTCAGACCTGCCAGCAGTGAGTATGCAATTGCTTGAGGCACCAAAATGATCCCAATCACTAAGCCAGACATAATATCGCCCCAAATGTACTCTTTGCACTGATACTTAGGAAGCCATCGTAAAACAGGAAAGAAATCCATAACAAAGTTCTTCAGCTTCTGTGGGGTGCAGGAGCAGGTCTTTCTCAGCTTAGCTAGCATGACTTCTTTCCTATTAATCTTGACATGTGTCTTTCTTTCCATGAGGAAGCAGGAAGAGGTGCTGTTTTCCATTCTAGTAGCCTCAAGTTGCCTTTCCATTGTCCCAGTTTACTTCATTTATGTGTTCCTGCAATGTGAAGAAAACATCTGTTAGGTTGCAATTCATGGAAGTTTTTTTTAGCACAGATTCTTTAACATTAGAAATTTGTTCCCTGATTTTGCTTTTAAGGAGACATCATTCCAACAAGAATACTATCATAGGGCTGCAGTGATATGTAACACTAAGAAATAAGTCTTCAGATTGAGCCCTTTTTTGCAGACATTGAAGAGTACATTCAATTTAATCCAGTTTGTTTTACTAAGGAAAAATGGGGTTAAATTAGTAATTTCTTTGTTCAACAAAGATTTCCATTATCTCTTCTAAATGCTCCATCGCAGAGGTCTCTGTGGGCAGAGGAAGCAGTTGACAGTGTGAAAAAAACCATGTTCTAGTGAGGTAGGCTGTAGTTTTTCTAATGGTGAGTGCATCTTGTAGTCATGTGGTGCAGTGATCTGTCACTGCACCTGTCACCAGTGCACAGGAGAAAAATGTTGCTAGTAGAACCTATAAAGCAGAGTTTTCTGGAGAGCGACAGTTCAGTCTTATGCAAAAATTTGTACAGAAGCCTTTGATGAACTGTTTGTAGCTGCTACTTAACACCAACTTGTTGAGTTGTAGGTTGTTTTGATATGCACCTTCTGTTACTAAGCACAAATACCACTTTGGCCACATATGGACCGTGCACCATGATGGAATCTGTTACCATGTCAGAAGAGTGCTATATGTTAGTATTTTCTGGCTTAAACCCATAGTTACCCTAGTTTTGCTCTCCGGAAATAAGATGTAACAAACAATTCTGTGTAAAGCAGAACAAACACGACAATGTTTCCTACAGTTCTCCTGCATGTTAGTTTTCTAATACACAATGACTAGGAATATTTGCATTCCCTGGATGGGGATGCTGTTGGTGTCTCTTGCCTCAATGGACACGACTCTTTTCTCCAAACTCAACCTCTACATTTTCACTCAATTGTCAAATTAAGTTTAAATTAGCTTAGTGCATTCATAAATCATGTTGGGGGTAGGTGAGGACATCACTGAGAGGCAAAACATGCAAGTGGCCTAACTTACACAGCTAAAAAAGTAAAAATAGGAGCAGACACGTGGAAAATTTCGAACAGACTATGCCAAGTGGCAAATCTTGTCTTCTGGTTTGCAGTGGAAAGAAGAGACTTCTGAGTATGGATGCCCTTATATGAGTAGTGGGAGATAAGGAATGACTCATATTGACCTAGATGAAGATAGGTGCTAGTACAACAGTATACAGAATCTTTAGGAAAGCAGACGTTCTCCAAGCCCAGCCTCTTTCAGTGTCATAAACAGCCAGAATCTCTGCAACAGAGCTTTTTGGTGCCAGGAGTGACATTGCAGTAATGTCAAATCCTGTCTTCACTTACAAGGAAAAGGTGTTCCTTTCCTCTTTCTGTGTCCAGAGACAGAAGCCATACTCATCAGTTTCCTAAAACTTGAAGTACACTTGCTCACTGGCACAGTACTCTGTTGTTATATTTTAATGATTTTAACAGTTATTATTTTAATAGTAAATTTCATATATTTTTGTTGTTGTTGAATATTTTGATTTGTTAATGTTTGCCAACACCCAGTGAAAGTGTAGAATTCCAAGCTGAGAAAAAGCAAATGATTTATGAGTCCAACTCATAAGCATAATTCATAAGCAAAAGAATTGACAGCCTGTAAGCTTTCGATCTGGAACTGTCCAAATAGAGAGTGGCTTATTAAAAAATCTTTTGTCTATCCTGCTTAGAAATTTTTTTCAAGATCTAATAATTACATTTTGCCAGCAAGTTGAAAATAATAATAAGAGGCGTATCTGTAACTTCGTGCAGAAGTCTTAAACATGTTCCCAGGTATTATTGTAAATGATACAATGTGATTTCTAAGGCCATGCAAAATTTAATCACAACTTGAAGCAGGATGTTTCGGGGTTATAGATAGGTAATTTATAATTTGATAAAAGGCAGAAAAGAGATTCTTGTAGGTGATATGTGGACTGAGTGTCCAAGTTGAACAGTAGTTTAAATACATTAAAAAAATCTATAAACTGCTATCCATCCCAATTACATAAAAACATTTTTAGCTCCCATTGTACAAATTTCTTTATGTTTGCAAGTAAGGTTTATTTCCATCATAAGGGAACACTAATTACAATTTAATGAAATTTTTTAGAAAGATAAAAATCTATTTTTTATCAATACCAAGTTTACTTTAGACCTGTGTGATTTAGTAGTGCATGGTTATGCTAGGACATACTCTAGCATATTTCTGTCCTGCTTGTACAGGAAATAGGTTGGATCTCGTCTTTGATAGAATGCAAATGTGAGAGAAAAGATAAAAAAAGTTAGAACATCAAGAACTTAAGAGCATACAAATAAAGTTTACCAAATACAGAATGCTAGCAAGTGTAATAAAGACATTAATTTTTAAGATACAAAATGCCAGTACTTCCTGTCTTACCTAAATTAGTTTGGAGAATGAGAGGCTTATGTGTGAGGACAGCAAGTCCTTATTCAAATGCCATTCACTTCTTACGGCCAAGTGAAGTCAGAGAGCCAAGAAATAAGTACTGTGCCCTTTCTTGCTCTACATACTTAAAAGCTAGTGGGCAGTTCAATATCCAGTGAGTGCTTTTTATAGGCTACATAAAAAAGATTGCATCAGCTTTTGTACACTAAGTTCATGTATTTAATTGCACAGTTGCTGCCCGCCTCTCTCTAAAGTCATACAATTCACCTGGAAATAATTTGGTATTTCCAAAAAATACCCCGTTAAAATTCACAGATATGTATTTTTTGTGCAGCTTCCTGAGGGATTATAATAATTTTTAATACATAATATTATTGGAATGTGTTTTCTATGGAAATCTATTAAGAGATCTTGTGTATGAATGATAATTTAGTAATACATCTTGGCTATACTGCCTTACTGGATAATCAGAATAGTAGCTTTTGGCAAAAAAACGCCAACCAAAAAGCCTCCAAAACAAAACTTAGTGCAATAAAGCATGGATCTTTTGTGTTCTGGAAGTAATTTGCTTCAGTTCTTTTTTTCTCCTGAAAAGGATTTCCCTCCTGTAAGTAACTGTTTATTCTGCTATATATACTTTTAGATTCCATGTCAGGTGAGCCTGGTAGTTGTAAAACACTCAGCTCTAAACCTGGATTCGCTTCCAGAAACTGTTAATGTTTAAAGTTTCCTTGTTGCTTTTAGAACGTAGTAAAGCCACACCAAGTAATGGAAGGGACATTGTTATCAGCAACCTGTTTTTCAGCTGTGTAACCGAAGAATTGTCAGGCAGTGATGCCTGTAGCTCAGTAATAACTTAGTTGCTTCACTTAAAGGAAATGGGATTCCACCTTAGCTGCATGCTACCCCCTGTATATTTGTGCAGCCTAGCAGACCTGAGAGCTTCCAAAAGTCTTGCCATCTCTAAAGACAGAATGGTGGAGAGGAGATCTGTCTGCTTGACCATATGAGTAAAAACAATTGAGCAGAACCACTGTCTGAACCACTCATTCCTTCAGGTTGAATGGAATGACTTCATTTATCTTGTGAAAAAGAGAAACAAAGCAAAGAACCATTCAAGCCATAAAAAACTGCCAGCTTTCCAACTGTCCTTAGTCACACCTTTCTGCCTGTCTTTTCATTGTGCCAGTGACTTGATAAAATCTCCATGCAGGGGAAGAAACATTCATCACGATATGTTCTGCAAGATTTCTCTGCAGATTCCTTGGTAAGCGGTTTCTGCTGGTACATACATAACCATTCTGACTGGATGAGTTGTTCTTTGTGAAGCAGCATAACTCCAAAACCCTTGATTCATTTGCACCCTTTTGCCTCCCTGACCTGTTTGTCCATCAGAAAATCTGAAGCTCTATCTCTAGAATACAAGACGGAGTAAACTGAGCCAGGATGAACCTGCCTTTTTATGCTAAGGAGTTCTCTTAAATTCTGTGTTTGGGACAGAAGTTCAGATGGTATCACAGCTCTATACTAGGATTGCTCACTCTTGCTGTAATAGTGATTTCAAGTGTCAGTTGGGATAGAGCCCTTTAAAAAGTCTGAGCCAAGTGAAGCTTGCGGTTTTCTTCATGTTTGAACTGTGAAAAATTAGGTACAAACTAATGTTGGTAGAGCACATTTTTTACTTCTAAATTGAAGTTTAATTGTATTTTTGTTGCATACATCATAGAAAAACAGATGAGACATCAGTTTTGTTAAGCATTTGCTTGAAAACACTTGTAGGTGTTGAGTTAAACTGTTCATATCGTTCATGTTTCTTATCAGAAATATATTCTGGCTGTAAGAAACATTTCTTGGTCTCTAATGGCTGTTCTTACCTTAGTTTTCTGATTTTGAGCATTGACACAGTTTTGAAAAAAATCCCTGGTTAGCCTCATTTATGGTGCATAGATTCAATGTACAGAGGTGTCTTATGGCTGCAAACCAGATTTTTTTCAGAGGAAGGTACCTGGAAACTCTGCCCCAGTGCACTCTGACCCTTTATGGTGACAAAAACCTGAGCCAGCAGTTGGTGCTTTGGACATATTTGAACAGATGAGGGCAGGACATTTAGTTTGTGGGACCTAATTAGTCTGAAATAAAATCCCCTGAGTTGCATATAATATAATACAATACAATACTGCTTTAGTATCGACTGCTTTGATTTATTAATCTGCTTTTGTTCTGCAGGGTTCCTTAGAAATGTCAACATAACCTTTAAGTTTTAGAAGTGGTCAAGTGCTAAAACAGAGCAAGTGACATGACATAGCTTTAGAATTAAGATGTACTTGGAAGCAGACTTAAGCAAGGTGCCAGCAACTGAAACCATTTACTGAAACACTGACCTAGCAAGCTTTCAGGCTATCAGCACAGAACATGGCAGTGCTTTTTAGGAATATCGTGTGAAACTTTACGGGCTCAGTTAGTTTTTTTACTATATCTGAGGAAAATATTTTTGCTTCTGAGCATTTTCCCATTGAGTTTCAGTGTTAGGCCGATCTAAAAGTGAGAGGATAAAGCACTGCAGCTTACTTGTCTCTTTGAGTTAGGGAAGCCAGAACAACTTCTCTGCAAATTAAAACTGCTGTACTGAGGAGAGATTTATTCTGAGAATCAAATGGTCTTTCAGATTTGTGAATTGAAATCTCCAGTTCACAACTTTTATTTCCAACTATAAGTTGGTCTAGGATTTTCCAGGCAAGTTAGGCTTTTTTTTAAAAAAAATGCTTGCATTCACCAGCATCTGTGATTCAATTCTTACTTTACCAAGGATTCTCAGTTCAGTATACCAGTGAGTAAGATAGCAGCCACTGACATGTAGTAATGCCAGAGCTGATGAGCAGGCTACAGTGGGACTCACACAGTCAGCCAGCATCTGTTGTTAAGGCTGACCCATCAGATCATCTTTGAGAATGATCATACCTTGCAAATAAATGATCAAGTAGTTTCACTGGTTTTCCAGAGACTCATTTTGTTCAAGGATTCCAGAACATGTGCTGCTCAAAATATTGACATGCACTTGGGGGCAAGACAGCATTATTCTTCTGGAGAGTCCTAGGGCATGACCACTAAAAAGGCTTTGTGGAGTCAATAAACATTCCTAAAAATCAGACTTCTTGCTTTTGGAAAGGTAACTGTTTCAAAGAGAGAGTCTGTTTTTTCAAAGAAATCTTTCAAGGTAGATTTTCAAGACCTTGGTCGTCATTCACAAAGTTAAACACTAAACTCTTGTTTTGTGCCCTGTGGTTTTGCTGGACATTGTTTAGCCATATGAAGCTGTTGAAGAGAAAACCAAACAGATATTCCATTCCATGGTTACTCCTGTTGCCTTTCCTGGCATTTACTACAAGCAATAAAGACAACATTTTGGAAACTCTTTTTGATAGTTAATCACTAAGAAAACGCGCAGTTTTAATAGTAATGTAATATTTTGAGAAACAAATAAAACTCATATGTGCCATTTTCTTAAATACAAATAAAAACTAGACAAATGCCTGGTCTTGAACCCTTAGACCAGGGTTGCAAGAAAGATAACTGCTATACCATTTTCAGCTGGCTGCATGTTTTACAAACTTTTGCCCAGTATCTACCTTATAAGCAATATTTATGAACAACAATGTACTGACAAAACTTAAAAAACAACACCAGCGTGCAAAATAAGTGAAAAGAGGCAGTTCTGCGCCTCTGAAAACAGTCAAGAAACAAATAAACCTGAGTTCAGAAGCGTGGGAAGGGAGACAAATCTCTTACCTGGGTAGCTTTTTGACAGGAATGTATCAGCTTTGTTTTTGCACATTGGAATGAATGAAAGTCTTCAGTCGGCCATTGCTCTATTTGCATAAAGGATAATTATTAGCTAAAGAGTCCTCAAGGTAAAAATGAGTAGTTATGGAATCTTGAGCTTACTGCTTGGTAGTGTTTTGTCACTGGTATCGCTCTGTAAACATGTATACTTATGTAGCACTAGCCAAGGATTTGAATTTAAATAATGCATAAGATTATTAATTAACTAACACTGATCCAAAAATTATGCTGAGTTCAGGTTAGCACACTTCTGACCTTTGAAGCTGCTTCTCATCTGAGACTTGGTCTGGTTTATGCATTCTCGTGTAGCATTAGCTTTTGATTTTACATATTCAGGGTGTATAAAGAGAACAGCAATCTTGCTTGAGATTTGTGCACTTTGCAGCTTGGAATAAATACTCTTCTGCTCAGTGCACAGGATGGGACTGCTGGAGGTCAGAGTTCCATTCCTACATATCAGCACATTCAGATCACAAGATCTGTTGCTTCTGTGTCAGTCGGAGACTAAAATGTAGGCAGATCAGCAGGACAAAAACTGACTTTCAGTTCATTCTTGTGAGGTATATAAATTACCAAGTCCCCTGTCGGTTACCTTAGCTCTTTGGAGAGGTGCAGGCCTGTCCAAATGACACATAAACACCCATCTCCTCCTCTCGACAAAGGTTATATATAATGTTTAATGGTTACTAAGCAGTGCAGATCAACAGGTTGGGCACAAGGCCATGAGTCAGGAACTGTATTCAGCTGTCCTACAAGCTAAGGGGTAAGAAGATGTGTATGTTTTTCAGCCAGGGAAGAACACGAGCATGCATGCAGTAAGAATCTGAGGTGGGAGTTGCAAGGCCTAAAAAATGCTGTGTTGCTGTCTTGCAGTGGGGTGCAGTGCAAAAGCCCAACTACAGAAGGCCGGGTTCCAACATTGCCTTTTATCCCAATGCAAAAATTTGTTTGCCACTCTTTAAAAATAAAAAGGAAACATAAAAATTACAGAAATGTCAAAACACATACAAGGAAGAAACAGAGTGGGAAGCACATCTCACCTCTTAATGTTAACCTGGTCATGGATTCTTAAAACTACTGGCTGTTACCAGGAACTGGGGTTACCGAGTGACAGTAGTTGTGACATTCAAATCCCAAAATTTTAAGAAGGTAATTGCAGTCTGAGTAAAATCCTGTTTCTTGCCTCCTTCTCATAGAAAGCCTTTTCAAGCAGTCCTGACCCTTTGGCATTACTAAGGTAGCTCTTAGAAAAAAAGGGAAGCAGTAGTACACTTATTTGCACCTTGGCCACCAAGATAGTGTGTTTCTTTGGTCTTGTGCACTACAGGTTAGAAAATATCTTCGCTGCCTTCTGTTAATTTAATTTCAGCCTTGCAGTATTTCTTCTTTAAAACTAAGGTGACTTAAACTGAAGTCTGTCATATTTGTCCTTTCATCCATTTTACTGCCTAATTCTTAGAACCAAGAGTTATCTTCACTAATGACCTATTAAAATGTGCATGCCCTCTGTTTCAGTACCAAAGTAAGCTTGCCTACTCTGTTCTCTTTTACAATGTTTCCAATATTTGGAAGCTCTGCAATTTCTGGTATTTGCAGTACTGGAATTTGCAGAATAATTGGGTTTTGCCCCACTTAACAATTCTGAGACCTCTCTGCATATCTCTCCAACAGGACTTCTCTTGATATCAGGCTCCTAAGAGAGAGGAGGATATTATACCATTATCATTTGACTCCTACCAAACAGAGTCAGTTGTAACTTTGTTTTGCTTCACTCTAACCTAAAAGTAACACATCCTGAAAAGTCTAAAAGAAAGAAATTTAAAATTATAATTTCGAAATATGTGAACATTCTTTAGGCACAGCACCATAAAAGTGAGGCTAAATATCTCTGGACAGGACAATTCCACATAAGGGAAAAAAAATGGCAAAATGAAGCAGTCTCTCATTCTGCCTCTAGGAGTTGTGAAAATAACATAGTTTTGAAGAAACTACATTTTATGATGAACAAGCTTTACTTAACATATAGAGTTACTGACAGCAGAATGTTCATCAGTGAGTTATGGAGAGGAGAGCTCACACTCCATCGCATGAAGGCAGACAACAAGGCTTCAATCCAGCAATAATTCTGAGTGGGCTGGTCCTGGCATCCTTGTTGGATTCCACTGACTCTAACAAGACAGGATTAAGTACTAAAAGTACAGTCTTTCTATCTCAAATGCTTAATTGTGAAATGATGGTAATTGGCAAAATAACCAAAAGATATACAGGAATGAAGCACCTGTCTCTGAGAATAGGAAGTACATTAGAAAAAATGTTGAGTAATTGTGAGTTTGCAGGGGATTTTCCTTTGTGTGACCTACTATTTATCCTTATGAACAGATGCACAATCTTAACTGGATTAGAACTGCAAAAGGTTGAAAGAAAAATTGAACAGAGGTGTTTAGGAAATGAATGCTATAAAGAAATAAAATGTATTTGACCTTGGTGACACATTTGATGGAGGATTTTAGGTTATTTCAGAAAAAATCATGACATTGCTACGTACAACTCATATTTGATGACCTAATTATGTACTTAAATAATGCTAAATTAGTCACACAGGGAAGGTTAATCTTAGAATCATAGAATTGTAGTTAAAATTGTTTGTTTGCCGGACTGCAATCAATAACATTAAATCTTCAAAAGTACATAGTCCAAATGTAATAGCCTTATTCTTCCTTCTGTGCACATGTTTGAAGTTCATAATTTCAGTGAATTAAAAAAACTCTTCAGCCTAATGCCTTCATTATTTAAAATGCCCTCAACCCTCAATTAAGTCTGTAATTTACCTTGGTATCATGGTGACCAGGTATGTGCCTAAAAAGCACACATGTGGTTGCTATTTTAATAGGAAAGATGGGCACACTAAAAGTAATCATCCACTCTTTTCAAATCCCATATGAACACCATCTAACATTACTTCTCTTGCTGTGACGAGTGTCCAGTGCAGCTTGAAATGATGTATATATGGGCAGAAAGATGTTACTGGTTGCTTTTTTTTTCAAATTAAAAAATCTTCTGTAGTCTCTGTTGCAGTAGAAACTCTGAAATCTGCAAAGGTCAGTACACATTTATATATTCAAAACTGAGGAAGGCAGTGTCTCAGTATGCATACCCCTGTCTGTTTCCCCCTACAAACATAGAACCAATGGTTTAGCACTTAACTAAAGGCACAAAGTAGCTGCAGTAGTTTCACAACAGTTTTTTTATCAGCACCCAGTAGCACAGTACCTCAGGAGCACAGCTCTCTAGAAGAGTAGATTAGAAATTGTGTCATGATACAGTTTGGGTCTTTCTAATTCAGTATCACTCCAGTGGTGTTTACAGTGAGATAACATAAATAAATAGTAGTACTGGAGAAATCTTTGTCCTATGGAGTGTAATCACAGGTAAAAGATAAACTTTAAATTATTACATTACAGGGGCTACTGGTAATCTCTGCCTTCTTATTCACCTCTGCTATTTGGCTTTAATAGAACTGGTTGTACTATGTGGAGCTGAAATAGAAGTGCAGTGCTGACTTAGCTTTTAACAGTTTCAGGGGTTTGTACACTTACTTCAAGTAGCTGAAAAAATACTCTGATGTGTTAAATGAGATTAGAGCAGGCGGTGGGTGGAACTGTCCTTAAACTCAGTGTTTAGTTGTCCATGGTCATTAACTGAGATGTGTCCTTTGAAGAAGGATTTTTATTAAAATTGATCATGAAGGTAGCTTAGCTAATAAATCTTTCATCTAGGAAGACTTTACATGCCATCAGCTAACGTTGAGTGTAAAACGTCTGAGCTTTTCTGCCTCATAAACAAAACTGCCAGTTGTTTCATCCCTAAACAGCCAGAACTGTGGAACCAAAGTCTGCATAACGATGGGGATGAATATTACTACTGACACTTGTAAATCTTAGAGGCAAATTTAGTGGAGCAGGGAGAGTCCATCAAGAATTCTGAAGCTTGTTCACCCATTTCTTGCATTAGTGTGTAATCTTAGCTGGATATTCAAAACTCATTTCTGAGTGCAGAGGAAATAGATGATTCCTTACTGCATTATGAGGTAAATTTTCATGTTTCAAAAGCACAAAATATAATGCATCTTTGTACTGAAAGAGGAGATATTTTTTATATTAGTAGAAGTTTTTTGAGATGGGAGAAGAAAGAAGGAAAAAAGGTTATACATGAACATGAAGACCATGGAGTGGAAAAGCTATCACTACCGTGTTTAATACATCACTAGCCTAAATTGTAATGCCTAAACCAGGTTCAAAATAGAATTTATCAGATCTCAGTTTGGAGTGACATGCAGATTTGCATCTCATTGAAAACTGTTTATAAATGCCATTTGTTAGTTTTACCTCATTTAAAAGAGGTTTAGTTATATTTTGTATGCAAGTGAAGAGCAGACACTGATGTGTCGTTTATAAAGTTGCTCTTTCTAGAATGGGTTATAGTGCTCATTTGTCAGTTATGAAGTATTCAGAAACCACTCATCACAAAAATTCTGCATGATTAAGAACAAGACAGTGGATGACATATTCATTGTGCCTTTTCACCATCATAAGTTATTAAACATCAGTAAATTAGAAAATGAACTGGGTATCATTTAGTGAAAACCTCTTTTGCAAATAAGTTATATATTCAAATTAGACATACAGTTGCCTGTGGGTCATCAAGAATTGATACAGAAAGACACACCTGAAACTACATCTGATATGCAAATAGATCCAGCAGCTGCTGGACTTCATTAGATGCCATGTGCTGTCTGTATTTTAGATATAAGTACGTCAGCTGGGAAGTCTAGCTGCAAATCTTCACACCTTCAGTATTTAGCCCCATATTTTTTTCCTTAGTCTGTTTGTTAGTTCTTCCATTACATGCTCCTTAATACGTATCTTGACAAGTGGAAACAAGTTTTGAGAACCAGAAGGTGGAAAAATTTAAAACACCTGAAAAAAGTAGCACATTGTACATTAGAGCAGAATTTCAGGTCCAGTTGCAACATGTGAGTGGAACCTATCAGAGATCAAAGCAGGATGTACAGAGCAGTAGAGTGTTGCTGAATTTGGTTTTTGTGGTGTATTTGGCAGCAGGGAGGGCGAGTAGTCCAGCTCAATATTACACAACAGTAAATAAGCTGTGTCGTACGATGTAGTTGGATTCACAGACTTTTGGACTCTATTTCCTTGTACAGATAGCAGGCAAAAGAATAAACAGAGCATACACAGAAAATAAAGATGTGAACATGAAGGAGTGATAATAACAGAACTGTGAAATGAAAACAGTAAGTCAAATATGTACCATGCAGGCTCATTACTGAAGGTACTGTAGAAGGCTGTGTGCTTGAATTAGAATGCTGGATGTGTACAGAGAACAGTTCTGCTACTCCTTGGAAAGAAAAGTCCAGTGACAGCTTTCCCAGGCAGTGCCAAAAGAGGTTATGTGCTTGAAGCAAGCTACTTTTAGTATTCGGTCATAATTTCTCTACCTTGCACATCTGAAAAGTGGCCCTATCCTCTCTTTTCAAAACTTTTGTTTATAGATGACATTATGTGGAGTCAAGGACAGCATAAAACCACAATGAATATTTTACTTGTAGCAAATGTTACGCTGAAGGAAATAATTTTCATACATCAAACTCAGTAAGAAAGGTGTCCTCTAGAAGCCCAGCTCATATACCATGACTGGACCTATATTTCAGTCACTCACAGAGTCTTTAAATTTAAGTATTTTCTACTACTGAATTTGCCTCATCATTATTTAATTCATTCCCTTTGCAAATGAATGTGAACATAACATCTCAACAAGGGATCACAAGGTCTCACAAGACTCTGAATTATCCATGCCTAGGTGATCTGATTGGCTATGCTCCCGTGTCTAGAGAGGCCGGATACTAAAATAGCTTATGCTTTTGCCTAAATTGCTTCTGTAGCCTGTTTCCCCTTTTCACATCTTGAATCTGTTTTAAAGGAGGAGGGGGATGTGGGGGGAGAAGAGACGCAACAGTCTAACAATATTTTCCGAGGCCAACTCACCTCGGCACAGGAAGCTCTTGGTTCTTTGTCTGCCTCTCTGTCTCTCTTCCCCCCACACACAGCACGCTCACTGCTGAAAGAAGGACTGAGACTATGCTCACAAAAGCAGGCTGAGTAAGAAATAGAAAATCATAGGCCGTGATTAGCATCAGCTTGAAAACATCCATTGTTTGCTTGCACTTCTATGCCTGTGAATTTTAGCCAGATCACAGCAAGGATTTTGTGAGTTGTTTTGCAGGGTGAAGCTCAAATAATGCTGATTTCAAAGAGGAAAGAAGCTTATTAAGATGCTGTATAAATCAAAGTCAATTCTATTCTTATGTTTTTAAAAAAATAAAAAGATTCAGCTGAATGCACAGCCTCCTGGCTGGCTTGTAGAAGAGGCAGTGATTTCCAGTAAGTAACAGATGATGTGTTCTCCATTTTCAAAGCCAGTTCTTTCCTAAACCACAAAGATTTGTACCCGTCCTTCTTTTTGCGCATGTACCGTGCTAGTTGGTTGTGTGGATGGATTAACTGTGACAAGCTGTGACATCAGCAAGAGCTGGATGCTGCCTGGCTGTGTGGTTTTGTAAGGCATCCTCCCGTTACTGCTGGGCTGACTCACTCACGTTATAGGGTGGGTGAATTATGTGTAGTGTGGGCCAGCACAGACTTCAGCGTTGTGCTTCTGTGCAGCAGCTGTGTCATAATTGTAAAGCAAGCAGATTTTCAATCCCCTCTTACACAAATATTATAGATGAAGAGCAAATGCAGAAATATATTAAAGCTAATAAAGGAATATAGAAGCGTTAAAATATGCCACTTCTTTAGCATGAGTGCAATAAGTAGTCTTTGGCCTTTGAAAAAGCCTCTGAATTAGGTTTTTGGTCTGCAAAGCATGTGTGAGAAGCAGAGGCTGTGTTTTGCCTGGGGACCACCAGGGTGGAAGAATCAGTCTTCACCAGCCTGAAAAAAATCAAGTGATCATGGTTATTTTGGGATATGGGGATTTCATGGACAGGAACCGATGTACTTTACCTGTAGTGATCACAGGAAGCAAAAGCGAGTGGCGCACGAACACGGTAGAAGCAGCTCTACTGTGAATGTGTACACTGTACTGTTAGTCTCCACTCAGTTCAGAAGGGGGGAGTGTTGTTTATTAATAACCCAGGAGCCTACTGATTTCTTAGTTATTTATTAATGATCCTGTACTTAAACTTGAAATACCAGACTAGTAGGGGTTTTGGTTGACATTGAAGAAAGCTGGAGAGAACTGCTGAGAATTCAGCCTCCAGAAAGGTGAATGCTAATAAGGACTATTCTCCATATACTCTGAGGTATCAT
The DNA here is from genome assembly GCA_035222235.1 of Margarornis squamiger. Classification (NCBI taxonomy): domain Eukaryota; kingdom Metazoa; phylum Chordata; class Aves; order Passeriformes; family Furnariidae; genus Margarornis; species Margarornis squamiger. Next base: position 28,864,933 of record JAWWTY010000088.1, on the reverse strand, counting down.
TTCCAAAGCGCTCACAGTCCCTTAGGATGGTCCAGAGGTTTTCGAAGTACTCAGCAGAACAAGAAGCATATGTAGACAGTTGGTGGGTTTCAAGCAAACAAGGTCTTTGTAACAGGCTGAACTTTAAACTGGCTTCATTTCATTCCTCATAGCTGCAAAAGTAACTAAAAGAAACCAGGGAGGTGGGATCGTTTTGTGTTGTAAGAGCTATTTGAAGGGCAACAAGTTGCCCTCTTGGAAAAAAATAAACTTGCTGACATTTTCTGTCCAGAGGTTTTGACCTTCATCTTGTAGATGCTTTGCTCTAACCTTGTGTGCTTCTCTATCCATTCAACAGCCTGTTCTTCTGGCTAAAAACTGAGGTGGGTACTTCTGAACACAGTTCCTTCTGGAGGGCGTAGGAGGAGGAAGAATTTGAATTGACATAGATTACTGTTGTTTGTTCCCACAGCAATTACTTTTGTGGAAACCTGGAAAGTTTATTTTTGTTTGTTTCCAGTGAACATCTTGGCTTTGGACACTGAGCTCCTCTCCAGGTTAGGCGGCCACTTGTGCCTCTTTTATGATGCCTAAAATGGCATCGTGGATTCTAGAAAGAGGGTAAACAAATCCTTGGGACGCTGTATCTACAGATCCTCTTGATACTAGTCATTGCAAGAACTGTTTTCACTTCATTTAGTCTTGAGAAGGGGAATTTTTTTATCATGCATATTAACACTGATCAGAACAACAGTGACTGTGTTACCATTGGTCCACATCCTGGACCTGGACACCATGGACAAGGGAGCATATGTTTGCAGAACCCCCTTACAAGGGTGGACAAAGATGGTCTCGCACACAGTTAAGCATCTCTATCAAATGAATAGTTGTAGGTAATATGATCATTATCTCAGAAGACACCATAACAGGGTATGTCTTAGACAACACTTTTACTACTTTAAGATTGTAACACAGAAAACCTTCCATGGAGCAGGGTCTTTTTGAGGTGGCTCCATCATGGAGTCCATGTAAGTCTGATATAGGCCAATATCCTGCTGAAAAATTTTACCTCCTCTGCAGGTGCCAGTTGCACCTCTCCTCTGCCAACACCTTCTGCCAGTTTTCTGTCTCTATTTCTTGGCTACCTTTGCAACTATGTGGGCGACCTTTTCAAGCAGAAGCTCCCAGTGAGGATGTAGGCAGGCCCTGCTGCCATGAGAGCCACTATGGCCAGTCTACCAGAAGAGAGGGTGTTCTCAGGCACTGATGAAATCAAGCCAGATTATGTTAGCTTTTGATGTGCGTAGTGACCATGTTCACCAGAAATGCAAAAGGGAGACCACATCAGCTGAGGGAGAATGTCGGGATGAGAAAGGTACTACTCCAGTTTATAGGTCTTTCCTGATCATCTCAATCCTGCGCCCTCTTCAGCAGAATAACTCTGTTGATATTTACCCTACATATTACCTTGGAATTCCCAAATGGGCTGTGACCTACTGACAGGGGTCAGTCACAAGGCTTTGATTCCGTGGAATTTTGTTCAGTACATTATAATAAAGGCTGATAAAGTTAGCCTGATGGGTTATCAGAGATTCAGTACTTGACTGAAGATCATCTGGAGTGGAAACACTCCCCGCCTGTGTTTTTCTTGCTCTCTTCTCTGTAGATAAGATATTTGGTCCAATGTCTGTGTGTGCACTTGTTTTCCAGGGCATGCAACTATATTCCTGGACAGGATCAACCCAGGACAGAAGAGAGGCAGCAGATGCTGGGAACAGGAGGGAAACTATAGCTGTAGGCTAAGGAGTAGTATCTGCAGCTGTGCTAATTGGGGCAGATCTGGCAGTGATGCAAGGTGTTGACAGCTAAAGCTAGTTTACCCCTGCCCCCCCAAGAGATTAAGTTTGTGAATGGGAGTAGGCTGAAACTGGCATGGATAAGAAGCACAACGTGATTTTCTTAAAATACTTTGGCATAGCTACTTATGCACCTGAAAAGAATTTCCCTCCATACTGGAAAAACCTTACTATGTAATAGGAGGCAGTAAAAAGCTGCAAATATGGGCCCACAAAGCAAACCTTTCCAAGGAGGACAGAACAAGATTTTGTGACAATCAGTGTACCTCTCTGTACTCGTCATTGTTCTTTGTGTTCACAGCATGGTTGTTGATCCCAGGAAGCAGCACATAAAAAGGGATCTGGAACTGAGACCATGATAAGGACTGGGAAGACACCTCACCAGCAGGCCAAAGTCTCTGGCATATAGCAGTCTTATGATGCTTATAAGTAAATGTGCTTTATTGTAGTTGTTTGTAATGACTGATGATGAAGAAGGTCTATCTGGCAAGTCTACCCAAAAAATCCCAGATGAGGAACAGTTGAAAGCCAGGCACAGACAGGACAGTGATTGCTGCTTGACATCCAAAAGACCCAACTGCAAACAATTAACAATCCCGGTCTGGCAAGTACTCAAACAAAATGACAAGTACATAACCTTCTGTGTGCTTGCAAATGGAGACAGTGGTGTCTAAAACCATGACATAAGGACAGAGAGGTTGGAAGAGGAGAAGGCAAAAAAAGAGTGTAAAAGTCTGTGAGCTTGCAACGAAGGGCCCAGTCACTGGTACGTGATGCTGCACCAGGTTACAGAATCACAGAAACACAGAATATGCTGAGTTGGAAGGGACTCACAAGGATCATCGAGTCCAAATCTTAGCCCTGCACAGGACACCGTTTGAACAACTTTGACATTATTAGTGAATTTACCCTGAATCAGGGATTTACCTTATGACATGCCTCTAACATTTTTGATCAGGTCTTCAGTGTTCTAAAATTATCTTCAGAGCACTCCTGGTAACAGCCTGGTAGTTGAGCCAATTTCCCCTGTGCAGAATGTTTGTAAATAGTACCAGCTTCTGTGCCCCAAGGGCAACAGTCAGCATGGCTTTCAATCATTGTGTGGTAGGCAACCATGCAACCCAAATTCTAGTGATACTGCATATGTTATATAAAACCCATCAATCTCACATCGAAAATGTCATATGGGTAAGGATAAGATCAAAATCTGAGCAAGCGTCAGCCCTGTCAGTCACATTTTTTTAATGGGAGTGTACTGCCTAGCGCGTTTGCAAGTAAAAAGAGATTCTTACAAAATGACTGATCAGCCAAAGGACATAAGTGCCTCTACACCTACACACAACACAAAAGATCTCAGGTACTCTGACTTCAGTCACAGTTGGCAATGGCATTCTGTTTTAAATATTTTACTTAATTGATAGAGTAGGAAAAATATAGGTGTCCTGGGATTTTAAGTGTACATATATCTGATAGAAGGTTGTATTTATCCTTACATTTTCACATAGTACTGTGTAAACCTTAGGCTGGAGTCAGGAAGACCCTAGTTCATTTGCTATTATCTAAATGGCATTATTAAGTTTTTACAAGACAGTGTAGTTAATCATTGTTACACACACTGACTGTAAGTGTGCATGTAAGCAAATATTTCAATAGAACACAGGGTACAACTGGAAATAGTTAATGGACCCAAGGGAGCATAAGTAGCTTTTGCAACAAAATATTTGTCTTTGAACTTTGAAATAGGACTGTCAAGACCTTTTTTTTAAACATCTGTCTAAGCCAAAAAAAACTAGTTCCAAATGGCCATTCTTTAGTTTAACAATGCCTTCTAAAATACTTTTATGGATACAAAAGCCAATAAGTATCTTTCTGCTATTTGCTTCTTTTGCAGCTGGACCTTTTGACTTTGGCAGGTACTGTAAGCCCATCAGTGCCTGCATGCATGACAATTTCTGTCTTGACCATTTCTGTCATACTTTAAGAGAAAAGCCTGCTTTAGGTCTTTGGTTAAAAGAGTGTGACCTGCTGGGATTAGGTTTGTGTGCTTTGATACAGGTTATGTGTAGCTGCTACCGTGGATTTGGCTTATGTTACGTTTATTTTGCTTGTCCTGTTTTCCTCTTCCCATCATCAGAGATCATGGTCAGAGATCTGCCCTCTTCAGATTGCACAGTTCCCTTATTTATTCACTAGGTGATTCTGTAAGCCCTTCTTAATTCTCTGAGAATTTGGGGTTGCTAGTACATTTTCTTCACTGAAACCTTTCCCTGGCAAGAAAGCACAGAGGAAGAGGCTTTGAAATGCGTGGAAAGGCACACAAAGGAACAAGTTGTGAATCTCAGCACAGAGCCCAGGGTTGATTTCAGAGCTCTGTTAATGGCCCTGTTCTCAAGTCTAATCCTGATCAGCTACAAGAATTGTGATTGTCTCTCCCTATTCCATCATACCTAGGGCATTGCATCTGCAGTTCACTTGTACAGCTTTCCACCCATGCAGAGGCAAAGTGCCTGGGAAAGCAGGCAAGGCTGCAGGAAAAGTGGTCAGGCTGCACTGTACCAGAAGAATTAGGTGTAGTGCTTTGGCATGGCCACAGAAATCAGCTCTGAGAGGTGTTGCCAAGACCCTGCTCAGTCCTGCTGTGTGACCAGGGCTGGACTTATGTCAAGGGTGCTTACAGAACCTTTTGCTCAGGGCATACTGAGCTCAGAATTTGGGCACCAGGCCGAGGCTCTGGCTTCGGCCAAATGGCAGTAAGTCACACTAACAGAATATTGTCAACAGAAGTTCATTGTTAATTCCTATTTGGCACTTCATACTGTCAAAAATTCTCTGTCGCTTTCAGATTTCAAGTCCACGAGTTCAGAGGTTATGGGAAACTGACCCACATAGTATCTTGTATTTGTTTTACTGGATACTAGGCAAGAAAAATCTTTCAGGAATTTAAAAGAAATCTTCAGATATATCACAGATAAGTTGCAAATGCCAATTTTCATCCCCTTGATAAAAGAATTCCAGTGTTCCCATGCCGATACATGTCCAAATTTTACTACCTGTGCTCCTGCTTTCTGACACAAAGGGACTCATCATGGGGCTGCTCCCAAGTCTTTGAATGCATTTATTCAAAGGTGGATGAAAGGATTGCAGCCTGAGATCCAGGGAGCACAGGAGAATAATGCTTATAATGAAATAAAAATGGCAGATGTTTTGTGCATAAATTCAGCATTCTTTGAAAGATGCAAAGTTATTTTTCAGCTGAAGAAGTGCCACTAAGAAAGCTATATTATATATTACAAATTAAGAGAACATTAAGAAAGACTGCCTATGGGACAGTAGGTAATCAAGGCCTAGCAGTGGGTAATCAAATGGAAAAAATAGCTTAGCCAAGAAAATCTAGGTAAAGAGTTAGAAATCATAATATTCTGTTAAAAAATCAAAATTCAGCAAGCAGGTTCATTATATTGCTTCTGGGGCTGCTGCTGGACTATGAAAAGCACATGGATTGGTCAGGAAACATGACTTCTTTATGGTGAACACCCCTGACTTTAGAGGAAGGAAGTTTATGTACAATTCCAAGAACTCTAATTACAGATCAATTTTGAGAAGAAAGCCATCTGACCCATTATCTACTACCAAGTGCTACCTTTCCTATAATATTTACGTTTGTAATTTTTATTACCTGTGTTCCTCAGAGTGATGAATGGCAGGCTTCTCTACAATTTTACTGCCTTGGATAACCTTATGGATCGCTTGTGGGAAAATAAGCTAATTCCAGGTAAGTGCAGCTCCCTGCCTTCACAGCTTGGTATTTCTGTTTGCCTATGTTGTACATAGAAAATTTTTAGGGAACTTTTTCAAAGCTGTTTGATAAAGCTGGTTTTGATAAATCATTATTTGCCTACTTGCCTTTACTTCATGTCCAAATGTAAACAGTCTGAGCGAAACAATATTACAGCAATTAAAACAACGCAAATGCTTTTACATTGCTTTTGAAGGCAGTTTCAGCTGTATGAATTTGGAAATGAGTTCTCTTGAAGAGGAGAAAACTTTGTATCCATTGACATGTACCTAAAAGGGTCAGAGAAGCAGATCCTCAAGGTATAACCTCCTGTGAATTTCTGCAAGCATCCACTATTTAAAGCTTTCTCTGAGCCCTGCATTTATGTTGGCAGTTTTTAGTATTGAGTACTATAGTCACTGACAAGTAGCAAATGTGAACAACCTCAAATCTGAAATATTTCTGGTGGGAACATGTAAAAACAGGAAAGAAACCCCATTTAATGATTCTTCTTCATTGGCAAGTTTGTTTCAGATAATGTGATAACCCCTTCATTAATCAAAACAAGATAGCACTTACAGAAAAAGGAGACCAATTCCTTATGTCCTTTTTAGGATTTGAATTGATGGGGAATCCAACAAGGTGTTTTTTAGATTTTGAAGATAAAGAACAAGTAGTAAGATGGCGAAACTTAATTACAGTTCTGGCCAGCAGATACATAGGTAAGTTAAAAAATAAAATTAAAAAAAAAGCTTGCTCTTTATTCTGTTGTAATCCTTTCTAGCTACTTCTTCTCAGTGTGTTGTGATCAATTTCAAGACCCAGGGTTTCAGCACGGAACTGGGAAACAAAAAGCCAGATCAGACCATGGCATAGTAGTCTCGTTTTTTGCTGTTCCATGACCAACATCCAGAATGAATAGTGTGTTTGGGTTGCATGTTTGGCTTGCCTCTAAGGACTGACTTTTAACTTAGTTACGTTGTCGTGGTTGTAAACCACTAGCTTGCACTAGGATTCAATAACCTGAATGCTTCCTTCTTCCCAACTTCAAATATTTCTAATGAGACAGAAGTCTCAACCTGAATTAAGGGTAGGTGAGTGTCCTAGCCACAAGGCTGGAATTCAGCCCCTCTCACCTTTCATCTTTTTCAAATATTGCTGTATTTCATCCAAAATGAGAGATCATTTTGAAAATACCAATCGTGAGGGAAATGATGTAGTTGTAGTTCTGGGTGCTGCACCTCACCTGCAGCCCTAAATGGTAAAATTGTCATGATGAGTGGTAGTACTGTCTGAATATGCCATTCACTGATAAATGAGGCCTCTCCTACAGATAGGTATGGATTGGAGCATGTTGCTAAATGGAATTTTGAAACATGGAATGAACCAGACCACCACGACTTTGACAATGTGTCTATGACAGTGAAAGGTGAGCATGTTTTGAAGCACTTACTAGCCTGGTAAAGTTAGACAGGTATGTGGGTGAGTGGAGCGGGAACAGTGAGATAGGAGGTACATGGGCAAAGAAGTAAGGTAGACAGGAGTGGTAAGGAATGTGACAGGTGCATCTAGTCTGTTTGGCTAAGGTCATGTTACTGACTACACTTTATTCCCTGCTTGGACATCAGTATACATACAGGGATAGTGGAACAGGGAAAAAGAAACAGGAGTTACACTAAGAAGATGCAGTTCATTAATTGGTTATAAGGTACTGTTATTGGGAGTATGGAATTGAAGGGTGGAGTGGAGGAAAACTCTCTGTTGACAGTTGCATGGTTTAGGAACCTGTCCACACAAGACCTTTGGAAGAACCTTGTGAATGCAGCTGGGGTTTTGATGTCTTGTCTTGTCAGTGCATAGGAAAGGGTAGCCACAGTTTTTGAGGTCTTGCCAATAATTCAAATTATAGAGTTATAACATCTCTTTGTGGTTTTAGATTTAGTTTCTGATCTGAGTTACCATCTTTGATAAATGTATCTGCTTGGACCTCAGGGTTTCTCAACTATTATGATGCTTGCTCAGAAGGATTAAGAGCAGCCAGTCCTTTTCTGAAATTTGGAGGGCCTGGGGATTCTTTCCACCCCTTACCCAAGTCACCCATATGCTGGAGTCTTCTGTGTCATTGCTACAATGGGACCAACTTCTTCACAGGGGAGACTGGTGTAAGGCTGGACTACATCTCTCTCCATAAGAAGGTCAGTCCAAGATTTCAGTTTGAAGCCAATTTTTCAGTCAGTTCAGTCAAAGTTACATTTTATTCTGATTTATGTAGTTGATGAGTGTCCAGCCTATAGCACAGAGCATGGATTACCTACCTGTACAAAATTTTCAAGATTTTCAGTTACAAGACTTCACTCAAAGCAAATCTGCCTTTGCCTAATACCCAGGGAGAAATGACTCCTCTGCTTCTTTTCCATTTTATATTCTAGGAGGTGCTCATGCAAACAGCACGTGCTGTAGTGGATGAAGTAAAAATACTAATATTGTCTGATCCACAGCTCCTCAGGGACTCAGGAACATGTTTTCAGAATATATTTATGTCTGTAAGTTATGTCTGTATGTTTACTACTGTTTGCTCACTTTCACTAAGCAGATATGACATACTGTTGCAGGGAGGTGGGAGTTCTCTCTACATCTTGCAACAAGAAGTAGAAGCAGTTCAACAAATTCAGAAGTTGTTTCCAAATTTTTCTTCTGTTGCCATATATAACGATGAAGCAGATCCAATGGTTGGATGGTCCATTCCACAGCTCTGGCGAGCGGATGTGACATATGCAGCTATGGTTGTAAAGGTACTAGTTCATTGGCAGTCTTGTCACAGTAATGTCTCCTGATGTGTTAATGCAGTAGGAAAAGAAGACTTAGAGTTAATTTTTAAGAAGTTTCACGAACTACTAGATCCTAAAAGAGGAGAGTTTCCTACTGATACAGTTGAGATTTCCCTGAATAGTTTGTTTTTAGTAGCTTGATTTAATTTGTATTAATTTTCTTTATCTTTCCTTAAAAAAAAAGCCCAAAACAACCCAAACCAAAACTGAGAACCAGTCAGAGAAGTGCTAGAGAAGTGAGTTGGAGAACATGTGGGATACTGTGTACAGTTGCCCAGTTAGATCCACTTGATAAGATTACACCCACACATGCTGTCTCCGTGATCTAATACTGCTGCTCTGATCTCATTACTTCTAGATGTCACCTCACATGTGAGACATTATTTCCTATCTCCTTCATAAGTTTATCTCATCAAGAGACATCAGGTATAATTAAGAAGTCCCTTCAGTTCTCAGCATAAGCCCATTCTTTGGTTTTGAATAGTGACTGTACATGTAGGTCTTACTTATTACTGCTATTAATTACTGATGTTGATCAGAAAAGCAGAAAGAGAAGAGAATGCTCGACATTCCTGCCTCTGCAGTAATTGTCCCCTGGCCAGAACAAGCTCAGCTCTTCCCCTGCATAGCAATAGTTTCCTCTGCAGGCTTGGTGCTTAGTGATCTGCTACCTTATACAGCATATAGAATCCAAATGCTTCTATGCAAAGTAGTAATTCCTGAACACAGGGGCAGGTATGTCACCCAGAAAAAAGATATGTCTGGTCAACTGCTCCCCTGGAGACAAAGGCTCCTGGTTCCTTTAGGCTGCATACACAAGCAGTTTTCTCTAAAGTAACAAGTTACTGACTGCATTGCAGAGTTTGCGAGCACAACAGTGTTTATCGTGACATGGTGATTTGAAGGGAGAAAAAAAAGACACATCCAATGGAAAGTTAACACTTGGGTGCACAGAAGCTGAAGCCCTATGTTCTTTCGTGGACACAATTGTGAGACTGTTCAGTTGTCAAACTTCTGAAGTTCTGTTTGATTCTGATACCCAGGCACAATCTGGGAAACAGAGAGCTTGGGAACTCTTGACATTTTGCAAGAAAGCAGAACAGCAACCAGTGAAATACCAGGAGAACTAACTCCAAGATAGCACCAAGTGGGAGAAATGACTCATTGAGAAACTGATTCCAGAAGCAGCTCCCAAACACTGGTACAGCAAGTACAAAGTAATTCCAGATTTGGAGAACCATTTAGTTTTATTTCAGAGGGTAAATCCAGAGTACTAATTAAATATTCAAGAAAGGGGAGCATCATTTTTAGTGCAGTAGACAAAGAAATGTATTAGTTATTTATGCAGAGTACTAGTAATAGTTATTTCAGAGGTTTATTACTGGCAAAACTATGTAGATAGTTCAGATTTTACAGTGATTAATGAATCACCTAAAGTATAGTTTCTCCAAGAGTTGTGATGAACAGTTTTGTTCTTCAAACTTTTCTAAAAGGCAGAGTAACAGTTCTTTTCAGTATGCTGTAAAGATTTTAAAAAAAATACAGAGACTGTGTATTTGTTTGATTTTCTCCAGGATGAAGGTTTATTTTCTTTCTGACTTTGCAGGTAATTGTCCAGCACCAAAACTTGCTCATTTCCAAAGCCAACAACACCATCAACTACACATTGCTGAGTAATGACAACGCCTTCTTGAGCTACTACCCCCATTACTTCACACAGCGGACTCTGACAGCACGTTTTCAGATGAACAATACAAAGCCACCTCATGTCCAGATGGTGCGGAAACCAGTGCTGACTGTCATGGGCTTGCTGGCACTGCTAGGTATAGTAACCCCTGATTAAAGAGCACATCCTACCTAGAAGCTTCCTGCCCAAGAGAGGTTGTTCCAGCTGTCTCACCATTCGTAAAAGCAGGATTTCTCCTACCCTCTGTTTACCAGCTGTGTTAAGAAAATTAAATTTCATTTCCTAACAGAAATTAATAGCTCAGAAAATATTACTTACAGTCCGTTATCTATTTTATTTAACTTATTGCTTTGTTTATACTCTCTATGTGCCAGCCGCTCCCTCGTTTTGACTGGCACTTCCCTCTTGTAGCTCAAGGGATAGTTCCCATCAGGCTGCAAATGACTTTAAGAAATCCCCACATCCAGAAGTCTCATGCAACACACTAAAGGAAGAACGTAGTTCACTGCCACATGTTTACATGTAGCTAGCTGAACTGCTAAGCATAAGAACTGCTGAAGTATGTGCATAGTCTGCTGTTAACAAATAAGTATGACTGAATCCTCTGACTGGTAAAATAAGGTAGAACATAGCTCAACCTATGCTGTGTGCTTTGACCCTCCCTGTATCAGAAGCTGATACAGGACTGACTAACAGTGATGCTTACAGAGTTGTCACATTTTTTAAAGGAGAAAAGCAGATTTTTGCAGAAGTGAAGAGCCGTGGAGCTGAAAGCACTCAAAACAGCACGATTGGTGTACTGGCATCTGTACACACCCCAAGTGAGATGCAACCCTCAGACAGCTGGCAAGCAACTCTACTGATGTATTCAAGTGAGGATAACAGGACTTCATCCAACATCAGCACTGTCACAGTGAATGCCACCCTATTCCCCAATCTCAGAGGTAAACAAATATCATGTAGGCAGCTCACACAATTGATCTTTAGTGCAGCACATCTGTTGAAACACATCTGCTTAGCTGCCTTTCATTGCAAGAGTTTTATTTCCTAACTGTCTCTGTCATCTTTTGGGCCCTCCTAGATTTTCTGAGGTATTACGGTGTTCCAGGAAAAGTTCTTTCCTAATGCCTACACTGTGACCCAGCCTTTAGTGGCAGCTGCCAAGTGCTACCTTTTTGGAAAGCTGTTAATCTCAATGTCCCTGGCCGGATGTTGCCATGGAACAATTCCCTTAATGAGATGACTCCAAGACAGCCAACATGACCATATGATTACACAGCTGATGAAGTTGCCTAACAAATATGTGCAGCAGCTGTGTGAAAAGAGATTTTCAATTCTGGTTATGGAAGTAATAGCTTGAGGTTTGAACCTGGCAAATGTAAACTGTAGAGCCTTTTAAGAGTGCTAGCTGTGGGACTTTCCAGTGGGTGCCAGGCTCCAAAGTGCTGATCACTTTTGAGAAGGTGGACTTAACACTCCTTTTGCTTAATTGGTTCTTGTTAATCTTTAAATCCAAGTAAAAACTTTGCTTTCTTTCGTGTTCCTAAAGAGCTGGTGTATATGACATACTATCTGGATAACAACCAAACCAATCCCTACCTGGAGTGGAAAAACCTAGGAAGCCCTGACTTTCCTTCTCCAGAACAGTTCCAGCAAATAAGGGATGCTGAGGTATGACTCTGTTTTGTCTTGAAGTGTTGTATGGGTGAAGTGCTTATGAAAAAGACAAGAAATCAGTCCAGGTAATTAAAATTTCCTTAGCCCACAGCCATGCACTTCTCATATACACACAAAAATGCACTTGCAGTCCTGCAGAGAAATGTAGCTGATATACAATTGATACCTTTGTGTTTATATTATACAAGAGACTACATGTAGATGACCAAATTCTTTGCTACTGGCCTGTCCATAAACTAAGGAGGCACAGTTCTCCTGGGGAAATTCCACTTTTTCTCTGAAACTTCACTGAGCTTTGAGACCGTTTATTTCTGCCCCCCAAAAAAAGTCACATGGCCCTGTGTATATCACAGAAGGGTCAAATTGCTGCATTAGAGAGTTGAAATGAACCCTTTTGATAATAGAAAACAAAAACAGCTCCCTGAGGTGTGAAGTTTTCCCTTATTCTCACTAGTGCTGAATGCACTGTGGAGGTAACTGAGGAGTCACTCCTCTCTGAGAATTCTCTCCTTATGGAAAAAAGCCATCTGGAGATTACTTACAGTGTGTGAGAATATGGAAGCAGCATGTCACTTCAGCTCCTCTCCCATAGTTTCCCTATGCATTCAGACTTACTGGTTAAAATAAAGGAGGCCACCTTTATCCCCTTCAGGACCCACAGACAGTAGTTGCCTTCTGACTTTGGTATATGGTACTATGCCTTCTCTTCCCAGTCACCATAAATGACTAAGGCCTGTTGGACACTGCAGGAGCCATCAGATCTTCCTTTAAAAGGGCAGCAGCAAGGTTTTAGATGCTCTTGTCCATTGCGTGAAACCTCATCCTCAGAGACCAGCTGTGTGGCCATTGTAGCTAGCGACAGCTTTCTCTGCACACTGTGAAGAGACAGGCATGGTTTGTAAAGACCTCTAGCCTAAAAGGCATCCGCGGGAGGCTATTAGAAGTGACAGAGTGTGCCTAAAGGGCATTTGTGATCAACCCAGGTTGTGAGATGGACAAACACTGTTTCCTGAAGAGCTGGAAAACAGGTGAGATAGACAAGTTTCCCAGACTGAAGAACTTAGATGGCTGTAAGCCACTTAGCAACACCAATTCTGTTGGAAATTTAGAGTGCCAAAGTAAATACACAGACGCTTTATACTGATTTAACAGTTGGCCTTTGGGTTCTGTAATGAAAGATTGTTCACAACACTACTCTTTGTCTTCACAGGACCCACTGACGACAGGCCCGTTCCCATTTCCTGAAGGTGGCATCCTGACACTGAAGCAAGACTTTCCGATTCCCTCAGTCTTTCTTGTCCACATCTGTGCTAGACCCAGATCTGCTCCAGGTCAAGTATGTATTGTATTCTACTGTCAGACTCACCAAAGGAGAAACTAGTCCCAGCTTTAGATCTTACTAGGGAGAGCCATACTAACATTTGAGTCAACTATTTGTTAAAAGACAATTCTTTTTTCCTTTGATGAGAAGGTTCTCTAAGGTATAATTCAAGATAAAGCATTACGCAGCAAGTGATAGGAGCCATCACTGAGACAAATGGAAGGTTATTCATGGTAGGAAGATAATAATGCAGAACTAAAAAGTGCATTAACTTTTTAAAAGTAACATGATATGCTACCAGCCTTGACAAAGCTCTCCAGTTAATAATTGATAACTAAAGATAAAATGGAATTGTGACTGCTGTATATTAGAGATCTGTATCTGCTCATTCAGTTTCACACATGTTCACAGTGGTGCCTAGAGTGTCTGAAGGTCCTCTGCAAGATTGATGGGCGGGAGACATATGTTACAAAGCCATAGAGCCAGGAATTTTGTTTTTCACCTGGTCTAAATGGAAAAAAATCAAAGCAAATAATCAGTAAGGAAGAATGAACAGAGAAATCTGACCTGGCTGATTGGTTTGTACAGTTTTCTTACAAGAGCATATGTCTTTTGACAGGTGACTGGTGTTCGTATCATCCCTCTCACAAAGGGGCAGGTGATTGTGCTGTGGGATGATGACTGTGTCAATTCAAAGTAAGTAGCTTTTAAAATAACATGGTTACAACTGAGTTACTGACGCATTTACTGCCTAAGTTGTTGCCAGTCCTATAGAGTGAAACGAGTTCACAAATTAATGAATAATTGCTCCTTGAGAGATGTTACAGTGCATTTGTCTGACAGAATGAACTGCAGGACCTACATGCACTAACTATGGAGAGCAACTGATTAATTTGCTGCCTGGCCAAAGGAATCTTCCTCTTGCTCACCAGCATTCAATGCCAAGGTGGGATGTTGCCCATCTCCATAAGGGATGTGAACTGGAAGAGAAAACCTCCAGTTCCTTGCTTCAGCAAGCTGTACTGGACTGAGAACTCTGTATAGATGAACTGTCAGAGGTGATCCAGTGTACGACCAGACTACCTCAGGAAGCACTGACTTAGCTCCTTTTCAAGCTAGTCTCCCTGGACTCTTCAGCCTTGATAACCCTCACTTGGGAGTAAAAGATGCTGCACATACCCAATGTAGTGAGTCAGCCTGGGTGCTCTTCTGTGGGCTTTTAGAGCCCTGGTTATTCATAATACTGACATTTCATGCGATCCTGCATTTGATAAGAGTGAATCAACTATTTCCTGGTTTTGGCGTTCTTGTTGAAATGGCCCCAGTGGCCCCAAGACTAATATTTGATTGCTTGACACAGTATCAGATGTACTTACTGAGCTGTCTGGTTTTCTTTTTTAGGTGTATAAAGACATATGAAGTGGAATTCTCATCAGATGGAAAAGCATACCAGCGGATTAATGCCAAAGACACAATATTCACTCTCTTTGTCTACAGTCCAGGTATGGCAAGAATATGCATATTAGGTGATCTGTCTTACTGATATTGACACTCATGCATGTGTGAAACATTGTTTAGTAACTACTGAAGGTAGGTAACTCGCTGGTAACATACACTCCCAACACAAATAAGAACACATCCCTTTGTTTAGGACCACATTTTCAGTGAGACCCTTATTCTCAAGGACAAACACTTACTGACAAATAGTCATGAGGACATTATTAGTAGTGTTGCCCTGGATAAATTTCTTGTTACAGAAGCCAAAGTCACTCAGTTGCAGACCTGAGAAGGCCCCTGAGAAGCTAAGCATCCCCTTTTGTAGCTGGTGTTGAAACATGCAGAAATGACAATAAAAAAAAAGTGGCTCCGCATGACCACAGCTTGTTAGTGTGCTTTTGAGAGTAAGACTCACATCAAGGCATGTCTGAGGTTCAGTCCCATAGGTACTGGCCATGCCTTTGCCAAAATCTGTACAGTGCTCTTGGAGCAGGGCAGTAGGAGCAAACTGCCTTGGTAACTCTTGTATACCACTGAGCCTTGAGATGTTAGACTGCCTAAGAGTATAGCATCAACACACAAAAAAGGGAGAGGTCACGGCCACCTTTCCATGGAGGGGCGGGTTGTCTTGCATTTACTGTGTTCTGATCTGCTCCAGGGGAAGGTCACCATTCTGTTTTCGTGGTCACACATTTTTTTTTATGTCTTGGCAATCTTAAGCTATTGAGATGTTCCACTGTAAGAACAGAAGAGGTCATCCTGTAAGAAAGTTTGTCCTGGCTGTCTGAACACCAGGACAAGGAGCGACACCTTCTTTGCTGTTTCCTAGAGCTTTCTTCTTAGCCTTGACTAGCTGTTTAAGTTGTAAATGTTTCACATTAGAGGGCAGTGAGTTTCATCTTTGTCAAAAAGGGAAAGCTTCTCCCAGAACATGTGGTCATTTCTCCTCAAGTATAGCCAACGTGCAATAGAAGTCTACCCAAATGAAACAGCCAAGTGAAAGACGATAGTGTTGTTTTATTTGGATATTTTTGGTTGTGTTTTTTTTTTTTTAAATGAATGTGATCTAGTCTGCAACATGACTGTCTAACAGGTATTGATAATAAACACTGATGAGAGTTGTGTATAACCAGACAGACCTTGCCTCATAGTGATAGTAATAAAGAGCAATTCAGAGATGTTTTTACCAGAAACATTAGCTCATCTTAGCCCAAGAAAATCTTAACATGAGCAGTGGGTGCATAATAAATTTCAGAGCTACTATTGCAATGTAAAGCCTACCCAAGTAAGCAAAGGCTGTAAATCATGGCTAAGGCAAATCTTTGAAATAAGTATTCATTATTATATTATACTATAATATTACGTCCCAGCTTCAATGGTTTGTTTCAAAAACAACAACAAAAAAAGAAAAGACTGCTCCAAAAAATCTCATGACTCAGCAGCCTTTATTGCTAGGTACTTCCTCCTCACCCATTACTTCCAGCATCCTTTTCTTTTTGAATAAAAGTACTAAAGCACACATAAAAATAAGTAAAGAAATCCCAAATTTATATTGCCTGTGGGATCAAAAACCGTACTAGGGAAAGCTGTGTTCTTTGAACTGGATCAAGGATGAAAAACAGCAAAACCACAGAACATCAACTCCCCTACCTTTAAAGTAAGTGATCTGCTTCCTGAGTTGAGCAGAGGGTTTTCAAGTCAGTCTTCGAGCTTCTTGTTCTGCTTCTTTATTGAGTGTGTCCCGGCATACCCTGTTTGAAAGGCACAATTGAGGCAGAAAAACAAGTTAGAAAAACAAAGGAAATGGCTAGTTCTGTGTTGCAGAAGATGTCATAGTCTTCTTCCAGAGAGATTGCTGGTAAAGCAGTCCTGTAGCTGTACTTGCAAATCCTAATGAGGAGAGAGGACATCCTTGGTGCAACAAGATAAAAAAGCGAGTATTTCACCATGAGAAATTTATAATCATTTTTAGTTAGACACACAGAGACACATTTATATAGGGTGCAGAACTGATTTTCCCAGCCCATTCCACAAACCTACATTTTATAGCAACAGTGCGTGCTTCACATCCTCCTGGTGCCACAGGTGTCAGCATTTCACAGTGACATTTCTAACCTTTTCATTTGCAGGAAGCTCGGTCTCCGGCTTTTACAGAGTGCGTGCCATTGACTACTGGGGGAAGGCAGGCCTGTCCTCTCTTCCCGTGGGGTATGTTGAAGCTTTCAAGTGACTCTGAAGAGTGGTGCCTGGCTTGGTGTCAGAGTGGTGTATGTTCCCTGGAAATGACAACTCCCCAGAAAAATAAACTCCTCCCAGGCTGAGGAGGGAGTATGGAAAAGACCTGATGAAGCAAATTAGGAATGCAAGTTAGAAGCAACTGCCCCTATTAACTATTCACAGAACTGAAAGACAGCATTATCAAACAGCCACATGTGACAACCCAACTGGTAAGAGGCTGCCATAGGACTGGGATTCAGCTTGTTAACTAGGAATTATGGGAATAAATATTTATTATTCTCTCTTTTACACTGAGCTAATAGCCAGGACAAGGAAAGATTTATAGAGATCACAAAATGCAGGACCATTTTTTCACTGTGTGGGTGAGGATGGCAGCAGAGGCACAGGAGAACCAGTTTGAGAGTAAACTTGCCTACCTTAGGTGCCAGGCTGTCTTGACATAATGGTTTGATGGAAAAGTGCACAGCAACCAAACACATTTAAAGGATGAAGTGAAGGATCCCTTCTTCCCTGCTGGTTACTCACAGTGGGTTATTTCAGAGCACTTGCCATGTCTTCAGGTGTATGAGGTTTTTTACTCTTTCACGGAGGGGTTTGCATGCAGCTCTCTCAGCATTTTGTTACTTGGATCAGAGGTATTTCCCATAGGCAGAGGAAGGGGTAGCAGCTCATCCTCAGAGGGGTAGAAGGCACAGAAAGCCCTGGCCTCCAAACTTTCCTGCCTTTTCTGTTTTCTGTTTTTACCCAAGTCACCTGTTTGCATGATGGCCATGAGCCACTGCCTCTTTGCGGTGGAGACTCTAACCCTCAAAGTCCCTCTTCCTCTTCATTGCTATCACCTAGCCTGGCATCTTGCAGCTCTTATAGCTAGGGTCTCCACCCAGCATTCATCGCCTCTCAGATTGTAAGTGACCACTCGGTTTTGGATGATCAGGAGAAAGCTGAAAACACTTAGAGCCTCTTGTGTGTTCATAGTGCAGGAGAGTACACTCTTCTGAATGTAGCAGGGCT
Source organism: Margarornis squamiger (assembly GCA_035222235.1). NCBI lineage: Eukaryota > Metazoa > Chordata > Aves > Passeriformes > Furnariidae > Margarornis > Margarornis squamiger. The sequence continues at coordinate 28,847,064 of JAWWTY010000088.1, read as the reverse complement.
GCTACTCTCAACACTTAGAAAATTAACCAAGAACAGTTTGAGCTTCTGTGCTTTGCAGAGCACATGCACAAGTGTGTGATAGCCATAGCTCACAGGCTACAGAACACCACTGGCTGTGCTTGCAGCCACCAAACACTTCATGTAAACATCAAAATTCCCTGAAATTGCAGGGGTGTTTTTTTTACTCTCTCCTTTTCACAACTGGCACAGTTTGAGGTGTGTCTTTAAAAGGCTTGTATAGAGAAGGATAATGCCAGTGAAAACAGCTGGAGTGTTTTCCATAAGAGGAGTGACTTTGACACACAAACAAATCCCCTACTGCTCTCTTTGCTGACATCAGCCACCTCACCAACATAATAACAAAGACTACGTATTTGATGAAACATTCAGGTCTCAGGCAAAAATAAAACAAAAACAAAAAACAAGTTTGCACAGTAGGAGAGAGCCAAATTACCTCAAATGCCCTCACTTTTACAGCACAGAAAAGAAGCATATACAAAAAGTCAGTATATGATGTGGCCTTGTATCTTACCTTCTGATTGCTTGTTCCTGTGCTTATACTAAAAATTAGCCTTAAAAGATTCAGATGAAACATTTCTTGCCTCACTGAAGTCTGAATAAGGGGCACTTGTCACATCCTTATCCCAGTTCTTTGTCCATAAGGCAGGACAGAAGAGGGCCGTTGAGCCTACTGAAATGATAACCTTCTCAATTTCAAAAAAGTTACTGAGAAGTTTGGCTTGGATGGATATAGTAAAAATACATTTTAAAGTTGTTGTAACTGCCCCTAAAGTGAAGAATCAGAACACACATTTAAATAAAATCTAGCAGTTAAGACATACTGTTTTGCTAGTATGAGGTGGAACAACAACAAAAAATTATGTAGAGAAATATTGAATATAGGGTCTTGAGAGATTTTAGCAGGGGAAGATACAGGAGCTTGAGAGGACAGTTTACCCTGTTAGGATGTTCTGCTTGAGTAGCCTTCTGCTTTAAAATTTTCCCACTCTGGCAATCAGAATATATCCGTCTTTATCAAACCAAGGACTATGCACCAGCTACAGGTGTTTGGAAAAAAAAGAAAAAGAAAAACCAACAAAAAACTGTTGTGAAGAGTATCGATTTTATTATTCAGGGATATAGAAGAAAATGTATAGATGTGCAAACCATGAAAAATAGAAGATTTCTTCTAAAAATCTTCTTAGCTGCTTTGGTATGAATTTATTCCTTTAAGGAATGAACATGTATAAACAATTACAGAAAAAAGATAATTTGGTATTTCCAGGCTTGAATGTATTTCAAACGAAGTACAGAAGTTTTGGAATGCCCTTGTCTTTTTTGTAATTTAATGTCTGTAGAAAAACACTATTTAATACTTGAAACTTGAGATTTCTGTAACCATCTGTTGCTGACTCTGTCTTATAGTGCTTCCAAAATTGCATGTTTAATTAATATTCCCTGCTGCCAGGCAGTGATCAGCGCCTCATCACAGTCTGAGTTTTCAGAAGTGCCAGATGTTCATAGCACTAAGTGTATGTAGTGGGAGGTAGTTCTGCAATATCAGAACCAAAGCAAGACCGCAGAGCAGTCAGGTGTGACTCTGGCTGGCTATAAATCGAAATAAGATTATCTAACTGCAACTGCAAGATGAGATTGTTTGCCTGCACTTCAAACAAAAGCTTCTGAGGCTATGTAACAGTTTTGCAACTATATAGCAATTTTGCAACTGAAAGAACCTTTCAGTTGAGTGTTTTATTTTGTCTAATTGTGTATATGCTGCATTTGTTACCATGTTTTATGCTACCCAATAAAATCAGTTTTTAACCTTTCACATGAACCCTGTAAAAACAGGATCTGTTCATTGTGTTGTAGAAACTGCTTAGAACTCGTGTCAATAACTACTTGGGAATTAAAGACTGATCTCAAGGATTGTGATGGTTTGACCCCAGCCAGCAACCAAGTACCACACTGCTGCTCACCGCCACTACCAGGACAAGGTATAAGAGATACCTTGATTGGTCTGTGTTCCAGCATGATGTAAAAATGAAGTATGAAAGGAACCTTACCTTAAAAAAAGTCAAGGCTTAAGTAGAAACCTAAGTGCATATTATGTGCATAGACTTCCACAGCCCAGGGAAAACTGGTAAAATTCAGATCTCAGGACTTACAGTGCCCTTGCTGGGAGGAGGTTCACTGGTGTGTGAAGGACAATAACCTTGCAGGGTTCCTCCTGCTGTTGCACAGTCATGGTCTTTTTGTCAGCACTAAAGGACCTTTTGAGGACAAAACAACAGTACTTTTAATTCGTAAACAATTTTTTTTCTTTTTGCTTGTTAGTGGAAAGTTTGTGCAGGACAAAGATTATGACTTGGGACCTATACACACACTTAAAACCCAGGAATAATAGAATAATCAGCCAGCTCAAACAGCAGAAGATTGTCTCCATCGAGATATACCCTAAATGTTTCATGTTGAACTCAATGGAATTTCAAGAGAAGTGTAAATCTTATCAGAATACACTCATGGCTGCCTGCCCTACCCTACCTCATCTTTCACATTTCCTGCAGTTATTGGAAAGAAATGGATATGAGCTAATGCCCATCTGTTTATTCACTCACGAGATTATACAGTGAGGGCCTGCGTGTGGTCCCGATGGGAACATGTTCCCCCAAGTAGAAGTCAGATTCCTGGGGTGTGTATAACTCTGTGATGCATTCACCCAGAATCACCACTACGTTCCTGTGAGCCTGGAGAAATAAGCTTACATAACCGAGGAGGGACTTCACTGTCTAACTCATCTGGACAGACTACATTAAGCACCATAAGGATGCACTTGGTCCTGTATGTAGGACATCTGTTCTTGCTAGAACTCCTATCTGCTCTGATCATACAATTGTTATAACCATAGATATTAAAAATATTACTTCTCTAGGACTGGTAGTATTGGTCTGAATGTTCTGGCCAAGGCCAGACTCCTTCAACTAAGGATTAGTGTTGTCTAATCAGTTGTGATACAAGTCCTAAGTTCACAGATTGCACCCCAATACTTCCTCATGGGAGAGGAGTGCAAGTGGTGAACTTGCAGTCAATGCACTGACCTTGCACTTAGTCCAGCAGAAAAGGCTGTTATTTTTTCAACAGTCTTTAGTTTTTATCTATGTGGGGTTTTGTTAGCATTGGCTGCTACTGCTCCTCAGTTTCTGTCCTTAGCATTAGATGCTAGTTCACCATCTTGTTCTCTGTCAGGGTAGCTTTCCCAAGACCTGAAGAGCAAGGAACACCTTTAATTGTAGCTGGTTGAGAGCCTTATGAGTGCTGCCTGGAAGTCCTGGGAGAGACAAGCTTGAGAGACTTGCCTGCATCCCTGGGATAATGTCTCTGGTTTTGGAGAGAGTATTTGGTTACTATGTTCCTTCCAACAGATGCAGAAGATAATCATCAGTTACTGTAGATAAGACCGTGCAAGCATCTTGCAGAAGCTGTTCAATAGTGTGGTGCTCTGAAGGTCTTCACTCAATGTCAGCCTTGTGCCACACACCTTTTGAAAGCTGCAGGGGTAGTGGCTGTTCACCTTGGTCTTATGCTTGGTAAGCACAGCTTACAAAAATATGTGTTGTTAACAAACTGCAGGGATCAGCAGAGTGCTGGGGACATTCTAGACTGGTTGTTTTATTAATAGGAAATATTCAAAGCGAGTGTGATTTTACTAAAAGTAGTAGGAAGTACTTGTCAATAATAATGACTCAAGTTATCTTTTTTCTGCATGGAGTTTTCTAGATACTATTTTCTTTTCCTGCGTCTATGAAATTCTTGGGCATACCTGTC
>JAWWTY010000088.1:28809962-28843139 GCA_035222235.1 Margarornis squamiger | reverse complement strand
GAAAAGAAAAGAAAAGAAAAGAAAAGAAAAGAAAAGAAAAGAAAAGAAAAGAAAAGAAAAGAAAAGAAAAGAAAAAGCTTATTATTTCTTTGCCCTTCTTCTCTCTCCCTTCACTTTATTTCTTCAGCAGTAGAGGTGAGGAGGGCCCACAACCTTGCAAAGAGCAGCCCTGGGCATCCCAGCTGGCCCCAGCAAGGAGCTGTTTTGAGGGCTGGGAGCTGCTCCGAGCACCAGGCACATTCCATCAAGTTCCTCGTCCGAATGAAAAGCTGAAGTGGCTTTTCCGTGTAGGGAGGATTGAAACCAGATCCTGTTATTAAATTTGCTAAATGGAAACGTAATGATTTATGAGGGAGGTAGTGAACCCTCAGAAAGAATTTGGTAATAATAACGCTGGGTGAACAGCAGGGTGGAATAGGCTTCAGAAGTAAATGATCTGTTGAAAACAAACAGAAAAAAAACCACTGAAAAAAGCCCCAGCTAAACAAAGTTACTAGATGTAAACCAGATAAAAACTTTAATTATTTCTAATGAGATCAGCAATGCAAACAAAGGACTGAAGTAGGACTCATTTGATATAACCAATAAGAAGCACAGGCAATATCCTTTTACAGTCACGCTTGAGAAGTTCAAAACCATGCAATGCATTTAGCCACACACCAGTACTGCTGGCAGATGTGGAACTAAATCCTAGGGATCTCTTCGGGAAAAAAAAAAAAATCAAATGTCCCTGTATCTTTTTATTTTTCAGGAATATGTGACAAAATTCAAAGGGTACTGAAAGTTTTAGGTGAGCACTAAATTGAACATTGTGCGGTCTTAGTACCTTTAGAAAAGGTTTGGTTATTGACACAAATACTAACCAGTTTGGAAAAGCAGTGTTCTGGCTAGAGTTTGTCTTGTAAGAAGAGGGGTGAGGATGGCTTTGTATGTGTTTAAAACGTATTCAAAGGTGATATCTCTTCACTTAAAAAAAAATAAATAAAAAATAGAGGGAGGACATTGTGGCTTTCCACATTACTCTGCTGCATGTCCATGCAACGGTGGGATCACAGCAGTGAATGCTGCAGACCAAAGCACAGCTTAATGAAATGAAAGACCCAGAGATGCAAATGAGTTGCTTGTATGAACCTTTCCAGTCCCAACCCATTCCCTGACTTCCCTGGGACAACAGGTAGCTCACAGGGTCACTTCGGTCAGGTCCTCAGCCAGGAAAGGAAATCCAGACCCTGACAAAAGAAGGAATAAAAGAAAGCAATAGGTCTGACACAGTAACCACATATTGCTCTCAGCTATAATAACACATAGCAACATGTATAAAGATCTGGCTCTGGGCTCTGTCTGACTCGGAGTATTACTGTGATTAGCCAGACCCATGGAAAATAATGATGGGCCACTGTAAATGGAAGGAAACTTTTCTGTGGGTTTTATTGCTTTTTTAAGGAAGGCAGGATATCTCCCCTTGCATTCCTTTGCTTCTGTGGCTTTTTCATCACTGGACTTTTAATATTGCAACTACATCATTTCCCACACACAGACTTCTTTTTTCTTTTTGCCTGTTGGTTGATTTTATTTCTCCAACCACTTCACACTGTGCCACAATGTGTATAAAAAGGAATATTTACTTTTGCAATGCTACCTGCCCTGAGAGCAATACGACATCCCGTGTAACAGCTGTGGCCACTAATTCGCTGCAACTGCAGTCTGTCTTCTCAGCATCAGCTACATTTCTTTTCCATATGCTAACTCCCTTTCAGCTTAATTTTCCCATTACCCAGCAGTAACATTGAGTAACTGTGTTGGGCTGTATTCAAATGCAAATTAATATCCCCTTCTGCCCATTAACTCTGCTGTTTCTTGTCTAGCCAAAGCAACTGGAAACAAGCACGTAGCTTGGTTCAGTGGTCGGACAGAGGGGCCCTGTCTGGGCAGGGATTGCTGTTCATCTTCAAGAACAGACACAAAACAGCAGGCTGCAGAAAGGAGACGTCCTTCATCAAGATGTTTCCTGTCAAATAACCCCTGAACTCCAACCATTCAGCACACACCGTAGCTCTCTTGAACTTCAGTGTTTGACGTATATAATTCACACAATGCTTATGCTGTGCTCTGGATTGGAAACATCCGGTGGATTGACATCTAGAAATCTTGAGATGAGGCATGGGGGAAGGGAGCTGAGGGGAAGAGGGATGTCACTGAGCAAGGCATATGACTCAAATCTTAAAAATTGTTAATGAGCCAGGCTGTTAGTCTAAAGAAACCTTAAAACAGAACAGCCTAGCAGAAAGCAAATTCCAGAACAGGGGATATAGGTGTGAATGCTGAGAGCATGAAGGTGAGGGAGAGGGGCAGGGAAGAGAACAAAATAAGTAGAAGGTTAACTTTTTTTACATTCTTTGGAAAAGTTGAGCTATCTTTCTTTCACAGCCCTTTCTTTCTCAGGATCACTTGGAACTAAAAATACCAACACCATATCGGGAGGAAAAAAAGCTGTCATTCCTTTGTACCCCCACCCCGAAAATTAAGCTCCACACATGTGAGTCACTAACCCCAAAAAGCCTTATGTATTGCTTCATGCTTATGCATCTCTGAGCTTCATTTGAATTAATTTTCCACTCTGATACTCAATCTTCAGGCACCTACTGGTCTCACCTTTCCTTTTCCAGCATAGGCATGGGCAGTGTGTGCAAATAGCATTACTCCATGCAAAGAAAATCTCCTATTTTGCAAAGAAAATCTCCTATTTTGCAAAGAACAGTTTTGTAGTTTTCTGTTTTTTCTGCCTGCTATTTGGAAAAACCTTTAGCTTAAGTTGATTATTTCCCTTTGAAAATCCCAAAAGCAAAATGGATACAAGAACAGAAACAGCATGCATTACTTAGAGGCCTTCAATGCACAATAAGAAACAAAGTCAGGCAAATCTGTGATGCTTGAACCCATACTAAGACTAGTTGAGGCTCAATTGCTGGAAGGCCTATTGCTGTGGACAGAGTGCATTGGTTATAAAAGGATAGGCACCACTTTTCTGACCACAGTTCTAGCTGGCTAAGTTAGTAACAGCACTTATTCAGTCAAGAGGCATAAAAGAGAGCATTCCCCTCTCAGAGCAATCCCTGCAACACTGATCAGAAATCTCAGATTTCTGCAAAACACTTGCAAAAATTTATGTGCAAATTGATTTACACACCAAAATCAAGTGGGTAAAGGTATTTAGCTAATGCATGAATAATGAATAAATAAGAGATAGTTGTAATCAATTCACAATGAGGAAGGGAGGAAAATAGTCCTGGAATAAATTAAATTAAATTTAAAAAAAAATCACTGCTCCTTGAGAAAACCTCACTTTTGAGTTCAAGATAGGTTAAAAGACAGTTGTTTAAATTTTCCATTTCTGAGTTGGTCGGAATATTACTTATGTTCATATATACGATCATTTCGTGCGTAAGAAGCTTGTTCCTCCAGTGCAGAATAATGAATGTGTCAGCCCAGATAACTGCTGAAATTCAGCCATCTGCGAGATGTTGCCATGGAAAGAGCCTATTGCACAGGAATTTTTGGCTGTGGATATTGTTCTGGAGATAGTACTTTTTGTACAGGACCTTGTGTTTTTGGTCTCCTTTGGAGAGAATGAAGTCCATGGCAGGTCACTGTTGTTGTTTAACCTTAGACACTCAAAAGGCAAAGACAACACTTCTTCAATACCAATGTGTGATACCAGAGAAGGAGGTTTTGTGGCAAGGTGATGAAAACATTTTCTGGACAAAGATGTGAGAAGCTAATCCAAGTGACTGAAAGAAATCAGAGAAATGCTACATGAAACAGATCAACTTTCATCTCTGACCTACCCAAAAAGGACACACACAAACTAAAGGCAGGCAAAACAACCCTTGTCCTGCTGGCCTTTCCTATCTTTTAAGAGAGGCAGCAACTGGGTTCCCAGCTTTGAAGTCAATCAAATGATGAGCCTGCTAAAACTGATTAGCACAGGCCTGCATGCTGGGATATCGATGAAAAGAGAGCTGGGAACACAGCCCTCTGAAGTGGAAACGGCTGGAAACCTCTGAGGTTGTGGGATCACAGAGGGACACGTAGAGCCCTCCTGTCAGCTGCAGCAATGACAGTGAGCAAAATGCAGGAATAGTATTTAATGCTGCTGAATGTGCATATTGCATTGCTCTTGCTTTTCTATCTGCAGAATTCCCCATCCTCCAGATCCGAGCTCTCAGAGAATCACAAACCTCTGAAGTCCCTCTGGTCTAGAGACTCATTTCTGGCATCAAATGTGTCAGATGAAGTGAAAAAAAAAAAATAAAAAAGTCATAATGAATGATAATGGAATAACAGGCCAGAGGGAAAGTTTCTCCCTAATAGCCAGTGATTGGTTCAATAAAAGTGGAGCACAAAACAACAAAAACAGAGAGAAAATTTGCAGCAGGATTAGCCCTGCTATGACTGCAGAGTCCTGGCTACCAAGAGCCAGAGAGCAGCAGCAATACCAGGCTGCTAGTCTTCCACTGCAGGGTACAAATAACTCCCATTGAAATCAATGACATTTATTCATGTCCTGCGGCAATTAAATGGAGCCTCCTGTCTACTTTTCTCAGTGGTGCTGTTGCAGTGAGATCAGTGAGGGTGAAGTATGTGTGCGTTTGTAATTTGTGCTCTCTGTTCGAGAACACTTAGCTGTCATGACAAACTGCAAAAACATTGTCAACATATGAAAGAGTCTGCAGGTCCCTGTCAGAGGTAGAGCCAGAGCCACACACTCTGTGCAGGTGTTGGGATTGTTTGCTTGACTCTGTTCCCAATTTTTCTCTTGCTGGCAGGTCAGTTCATTCAATGAAGCACTCTCAAGTGCTCTTCCTTGGTCTCCCTTGCATTTTGGGGTAGACCTATTCATTTGAGCTTCGTCTCTTGCCCTACATACCCAGCCATCAGCACTTCATTGAGATGTAGGGAATGTTGGGCAGGCAGCCATAGTCTGGGCTAAGGAAGCCTCATGGCTGAAAGCTTCTCTCTGGGGCTAAGGGAGAGGTCCTCATGGGTTTGCTTGCACCTGGGAGGTGGATTTTCTTGGGCTTAACCTGTGGAAATGAGATTTTAGGGCACATGCTGGAGGACAGGATCTGAATTCAAAGCCCTCTTGGCAATAGAGGAAATGGGAGAGAAAGAGTCTGGAATCCAGAGTAGCACATGTGTCAGGGATAGTCTGTGGTGAAAGTACAGCAGGGGAAATGTTTACTCAGGTAGTTCTTGGGAAAAGCTTCTGTCTGGTTTTGAACAGTTCACAGGCCTCAGCAAAAAATCAGATCAAGATGTGAGTGAAAACTTTAAAAAAAGGGAGGGTGAAATGTGTTATGGGAAAAACCTCAAGTTCTTTGCTGCAGCATCTGCCTACATCATAAACCCCTTGCTGCTGGTTCTTCTGTTCTGGTCAGTGAAGCATATGTTCCACTGGAGATATAGTTTATACCAGTTATGAGTTAATATGTCAGTACCAGAGAGGCTTAGGCAGAACAAGATCAAGGCTTTCGTTCCAGAAGAGCTGTACCCATACATGGATATAGTTACTCTGTTTGAAATAAATATTTAAAGGAAGAGAGCTGCTACATCATATCGAGACTCACTCCTAAGTAGATACTCTGGAAAATACAGAAACCGGAATTCCTGTTCTTGTACTGGATCATAAAGACTTCCCCGCTCCCCCACCACCCCCACTCCACCCCTCTTCCTTTTTCCTCCTCTCTGAAAATCCCATTAATTCACCAGATAGGAGCTCTATAAGAACTGCTGAATTCCAAGGGGATTAGATGATGGGGAGGCAGGAAGGGAAGCAGTTGCTGAAGGGTCTTGGCTAAACTCAAGAGCCTCCGCCCCACACCATTTCCCCAGTCTCTCATCTGCCTTGCTCTTTCCTGATGCTGAAATGCATCAAGAAAAATAAAAGTCTTGAATTTAAGCCTTCTGCAAACCCCTGTATGGCCACATCTATTGCAGAATTCATAGCAGTGACTTGAATCTGAAGACTTTCAGGGTTTTTCAGGTAGAGCAAAAAATCCCTATGTAAAAACCCTGAAATTACTTTAGCACTTTTTTTATTAATTTAGCTTCACTGTACTTAAAAAAGTAAAATAAACCCCCCAGTGCTCTGAAAAATAAAATGAGGGTTCAGACACTCAGAAACAGTAATAGTTTAGCTGGAAGTGTGAATTTAAACCAATAGAAAACCTCTTGTAGATACTATTAGTCATCTAGAACACTGACTGATGGGGGATATTTCATTGGAATAACCCTGCTTATTTCACATATAATGTGACTCTGAACTGAATTAAATTTGTCATAGTCTAGAAGATTTTAAACTGCATGAAAATGATCTTTGTTCAGTCAAGAGCGTTTTGGCTGAGGTGGTTACCTATGAATTATTTCCTTTAGGGTTTTGTCCTTTATATTGGGGAAATTCTGTTATTGTAGCCCTAGATTAAAAATTAACTTCTTGTAATTTATCTTAAAAGAAAAGAGCAGTGTGCCCATGGCAGCCTGCTTGGGTTCAGCTGATGCCCCTCTGTATCTGGGTACCACATGGAGCTTTAGCTACATTAAAATGGAAGATCTGTCTGCTGTGATGTGAGCACAGCAGACAGGATAGGATACCTCTATGATCTAAAAGGAGGTCAGTGCAACTATAACTTTGTCAAAAGTACCTGCAAGACCAGCTGTTGACATCCTCATCCTCCACCGAATCCAAGGTGGAGTGTGAAAAACCTTGGCGTGGTTGGGCACATGGAAGAACCTGGAATGTCACCTCGTCTAGCCGGATGTGTCCTAATTTGTCCGTGCGTGCCTCCTACAGTCACATCTCCTGGCAGGCAGAGATGACCTTTGCACTGGAGAAGGGACTTGTTTTACTGATTTCACATAAGCAACACCTAGACAAATCCACTTTAATTGCCACAATTTTGAAAGAAATTTTTGAAGTACAAATGAGGATAAGGACCAGGCTTCTACCAAACACAAATCCAAGAATGTTTACTCTAAATTTCACTATATAAATCATGACTCTAAGGACTAAATCTACTTAGTAATATAGGGATGACTGGGTAACAGAAGCACAGTCCTTCTTACTTCAGCAAACTATAATAATAGTCATGGTTTGATATATGAAGTACTTTTCCCAAACATCTACTCACCCCAAAACCAGGAAGAATTAATCATATTTTTTTTTATTTTTTTAGTGCATTGCAAGGTTACTGGACAATTTCTGATAGTTTAATTTTGGAGGAGAAGTTGTTGCTTTTTCTTCAAAATACTTGTACAGTTATTTCCAGAAGAGAGTGTTTGATGAACCCAAAGTGTAGTCAGGACAAAGATATGCTAGTATGATATACCTTATGAGTTCTCCATGCATTTATGTTCAAACAATCCATCAACAGACTGAAGGGAGAGACAAGTGGTCAGCTGGTGGCTGTAAATCTGTCCAGTTCTGTAACTTACTCTAGTCAGATTCATTTGCAGAAAGCCGAGGAGCAAACTCTGTCCTGTTTTAAATAGCAGCAGAGTGTTGTTCATGTGTGCCTTATCAATCATATGGTCTTAAAGCAAAGGCATCCATTCTACAGGTGGGAATAAATAAATGACCTGGCACTCCTGGAACTGGTGCTTATGCAGACAAGTAGGTGAAGTCCTGGGATTTTTTATTCTGGAGAGCACAGAGTACCAAGAGTCAAACTCATGTTACTTCTATCTTTAAAGGTCAGTGCCTGATTCTTGTCTAAGTGCTCCCAAGCAATTTTGCTATCTGAAGGTAAATGTTCAAGATCTTGAAAAGATCTGGGGCTTTATCTCAGCTATCTTCAGCCACCTGTAAAGCAGGCACATTCTGTAAACTAATCACTTCATTTTCTTCTGTAATTAGCAGTTCAGCAAAGCTGACACCTCTGGTTCCTTTTCTCCATGTTGGTAGTGGAGGGAACCCATATTATGAATATAAAAAACCTGCCTAACTTTTAGATGTTCAGTGCTATCCAGTACCTGCTTTGCTGGGTTTCACCTGCCCCAAACCTACTTTTCTGACCCCTGGGGAGCCTTTGCATAACCAGCATCTGCCTTACTGCAGCTGTGGCAGCTGGAAAGAGGGGCCGTAATTAGGGCACTGTCATTCTGACTGAACATGCAGGAAGCAGGCAGAGGATGAAGTGCCTCAGCGCACTTGTGTCCTACTTAACTTTCATCTGAGACACTGGATCTTCCCTACCTCCTTTTTCACTGAAAAATAAGCAGTTTTCAAAAGGAGCTTCCTCCTTAATTGTCCACATCACAGTGAGATGCCAAGTCAAGATGTCACTGAGGATCCTTTCCGGAGAACATGTGTCACGTGTACCACTTACTCCCTTTTGCTCTGCAAGATATTTCCATCTCTTTATGCTCCTACAAGGTTCTGGGATGTTCAAGGGACAGAAGAAATACATAAAACCATCCCTGACAACTTGCCTCTGTATGCCCAGTTACAAGCTTGGGCAATTTCCATCCCATGCATGGTACCATTCAAACATTTAATATTTATATTCTGCCTCTTAGATTTATCAAAATACATCCTGTCTACCAGAACTCACAAGGACAAGATGCTGTAATGAAATTGCCTTTTTAAAATTCTCTAGAATCTGCCCTGGAGCAGTATAGGACAAGGGAGGTTTCTGCTCTTCACATAGCAGAAAGGAGTCCTGAGAGGTCAGAAGGAGAGAAATGTTGTACACTACTACTCATCTCAGAGGGCTTACTGCTGCTTCTTTATTTGCTGGACAAGTTTGACTTCTGCACTCTTGCCTTTACCACCTTTCAAAATTTAATCTGTGATGCAGTCAAATTTAAGATCCATCCTTGTCTTCCAACCTCACTCACTTTACTGAGCACAAAATGGTGGTTTTCCACCATATTTACTTGTTTTTCATATTCCCTGAACTTCCCCTCATGCTCCAATTCCACATGTGCTTGTTGCTTCTTTGCCTTGTCACTGTTCCTTCATAATCCTTATTCACACACCTCTACCCACTTACTGTTTCCACATGGGCCACAACCATGGCCTAACCAGTCAATTCCCATTGTGCCCTATACTTCTCAAGGAAACACAAAGCCCACATTAGAAGTGCCTTGTTTCTCTACCCATTTGTGTTTTGCACATTGAACCACACAATGTGGGTTTCAAACTGCTGACAACCAGTGACTGCATTTATAGCTTTTTGCATTTCTGAGTTTAACAAATTTCATGGATGAAAACCCTGCATATCCAATTTGAATAAGTGGGGAATTCAGATGCAGTCGTCCCGTATCTTTATGAACTCCATGAAATGCCAGATGACCAGTCACTCTGATCGCTGCATGGGTTTAGGAGCATTTGCTTTCCGAGGAGTGATTATGCCTGAAACAGATTGTGCCCAAAGAAAAATGATCTGCATGAAAATGCACTCAATTATAAATTTCCACAGTAGAAATGGTACCTGACAGCCCAGATGCCCCATGGGACTTCTGCATACATCACTGAGCAGAAGAAATGGTGCTAAGGACCAAGCTCATAAAATCCACTGACAGGTACCAAAACAAATTGAATTTCAGAAACAGTTGGTTCCCAAATAGCTTTCATGGGGGCAAGGGGAAGTATTGGATATGCAGGGCATTGGAGAGGAGAATTTGATGGAATCAACATTTGTAAGCATTTACAGCCATCCAGAATCAGAGGTGTGTGTTGAAAAATCCTGTTGTAGAGAACGGGACTCTACCAAACAACACCCTATGTCTTCTACCATGTGTCAGGGGTTTACTCCTTTCTCTTACTACTTCCTCTATGCAGTGATTGAAGTATCTAGGTATTGAGTTCCTTGTTCTTTGCTTAAGGAATAAGATGCCAGATACAATGAACGCCTGGCACCACATCATGCACAGCCAGTGGCAGATTGAAGAAGGTATTTTCTTCTGCTTCAAAATCTGTGACGTGAAAGGTAGCTGTATATCATAAGGCAGCTACACTTGGTAGCAAAACATAACCTTAAAGCACAGCAAACAGATCCTGTGAGAGGATCCTGATCACCAGAATTCATCAGTTTCCAGAGCAAAACTCACAAGTGTGGTAATAAGGATGGAAAGTCTACAAGAATGGTCATGGATAATAAAGGGGAAAAAATATAGATAAAGCTTTATTATCTCTACCAAAGAAAAATAAATGTAAAGAAATAAGTTCCATTGGAATGTTTTCCAAGCTACTGGCATGATAACTACTGTGGATGCAAAATGGAGCAAAGCTATTTTGAAGTACTACTTTATCTAGAAAAAAAACCCAAAAAACAATTAGCAAAAGGAATAGATGTTTGCATCAAAGAGCAAAAATATTGAAGTCGATATATGTTTAAACAGAACTAAATCCTAGAAAAATGCCAGGAAATAGTAACTATAATAGGTATCTGTGTGGAAGACATCATCACAAGCAGAGCTATTGTGCAGAATAACAATACAAGTACTGAACTAAAGCAATGGGACACACATGACAAGCAGATTGACCAAAGATGATCCAGTGAGTACATTAACAATGGCACCATGAGTGGCAGAAGGAGATTCCAGGCAAATATGCAGGGCCATGGAAGCTGTGGGAACACTGGGTGCAGTACAGTTCTCAGCAGTACTATCTATCCTCAGTAGGGTATTGTACTAACATAGTTTAACCATTTTTGACACCCAGTCTGATCTATTCAGAGATGAATGAAGCCTCACCACATGGAAAAATGTGGCATCAGGTAAATATCTCTTATATCCCAGCACCCAAATACTCCAGGAAGGAAAACCAGAGTATCCTATAGGCTGGTTGAAAAGATTGGGATGCTATTCTAAAGAGGAGGAAAAAATCAGTACTCTGGTTATTTCCAGTGGTCTCAGTGCACAGACACTGCTGAAGAATGCCAGTCCTTCTCTTTTTGGTACATGAGCATCCAAACCAGCCTGATCCCAGATAGACTATGAATCAGTCATAATAAAGAGCAAAATTCTTTTGGAGACACACAGACAAGACCTGAAGATCACAGCTAAGAGACAAAGTGAAAGTGCAGACTGTAAAAAAAAATAAAAAAAATAAAAAAAATTAAAGCACAGGAAACAAGACATGTAGCTTGTCATTTATCCTACCTGACATGCAGAACTACTGTGGGACACCAGGGAGCATGACCAGAAATATTCGCTGTACTAGAATGATCTCTGCCTATAAACACATTTTTTAAAGCAATAGGCATCTACAGGACAAATCTGAGCTAGAATAGGTGCAATCTGAGCCTGGTGAAATGGCTGGATCCATTTGATCTGCTATTGTTAACAAAGAGCAGCTCTCAGGACCACAAAGGCAAGGTAGCACTGCAGAGTGAGAAACCAACAGGTCAGCAAATCTGAATTGTCTGAAAGCTGCTTTAGACAACAGTGTTAATACAATGAGTAAATTTTACCAGGATCTAAGAACACACCCAGTGTCATCAGCATGCGCTGCTGGATGCCAGTGTTTCAGGGTTATATGCCCAAAGGAACAGGTACTACTGGATATGTAGGACAGGGAGGGTAAGGCCCTGCATTGCAATGTGATCAGACCAACAGTTGTGTTTGCTGGATATCCCAAACACAAAGATTTTAACTAATGACTTTTGTATTATTGAAGGAAGTAAAGTCCAGGCAATGCAAGAAATCCTTAAAAAATTCTATAAGCACTTTAAGTGGTAACAAAGATAAGGGGTTTTGAAACAGCAAGGTCCTCCTGGACATTTCCAGCTCTATTCATTCAATAGGGTTAGGGAATGTTCTTGAACACCAGGACATACTTGTCTATGTCATTAAATTGTCAGACTGGTTTTGGCCAAGCAGCCTGGTACTCTAATGAGTAACTTCAATGCAGAGTTTGTAAGTTAGTACAGGCTGGGACTAGCCCCATTAGGCAGTCTGGTTACCCTGTTTCAACGCTAGGAGTGTCTAGTGGCATGGGCGTAGGTTGTTCTGTGTCTGCTGGTCTTCACACCAGGCACTTTCTTCAGACAAGTTACACTGCTATAGGTACAACTTTGGGACTCTCTAGGCAATCCAAAAAAGTGCTACAGACAGAAAAATCAGCCCATAAGCACCCTCCTCTCCAGCAACAAGGAGGGTGTGCCCTACTGCCAAGGGAATGGAGGGACTTCAGAAGCAGCCTGTGATGGAGGCCTCTCATCCTGAGGAGTAAAGACACTTCTCTGACTAGCCAGAGACTTTTTATATAAGTGAGGTTCAGTTTTAAGATACCTTATAGAAAACAAATGTGTGAAGGGGTCATGCTGCAGAGCTGAGCAGGTCTCCATTCAGCAGCAAAGACCTCACAACCTGATGGGAAAATGCAGCAGTCAGGCTGGCTGAGTATGTGAACTAAGGGCTCAAGGCAGGAGGAAACAAAATTTAAGAGGAACAGTGAACAAAAAGCATGTTGTAAAGTGCAGTGCAAAGACTAGGTGCTAGGAAGGCCTAGAAAGAGCACAAGAGAGGCTGACACAGGGAGAGCAGGACAGCAGAAACACATATCTGGAAAGCAAACAGAGCTGTTTGTCATGCAACAGAATGAAGATAGCAACAAGGTTACAGCAAGTTCATAACGAAAATACTGAGCACAGGAAGGGGGGGAAGTGGTTGGAAAATCAACTCATTTGAAAGTATATGACTTCAAAACATTGAAAAGGGTTGTGGTTAAAACCATGTCTGTAGTTTCAGGAACATATTCAGGAACATTTTCTACTTGCAGTTGTCCTTGTAAAACACACTCAAGCTAAAATTGTGCAAAATCTTGGGTTTTGTGTTCTTGTGTGACTTCCAAGGAGGAGCCTGTATTTCAGGAAGGTATTTTTTTTGAAGCTGGGGAATCTATCTCTCTGTACATGGCTACAGACAATTTCAGTTTCTCTGTAGAAGTAGTAAATGCCCATATTGTACTGCAAACATCTCATGATGTTATCAAGGAAAACATGCAATGGCTCTTAGTTTTTGACTTGCAGATTTCATTCTGTGCAAGATCCACACTTCTTCTGTAAGCAGTCTTGAAGAAATGAGGAAAGATACAACATAAATTGTTTAGGAGTTGTAAAGCAGTGATCATGCTGCCCCTTCATGTGCCTCAGATGACTTGAACCTTTTCTATCTATTTCAGAAGAAAGCAAGAGCTGTAAGGAAGGAAGTAGTGAAGTATGGAGAAAAAGTATGGATCCTGTCACAGATCTCTCCAGTCTGTTTACGATGGAGGGATGGGGGAGATTTCATGATGAATAAGAAAGCCGTGAATTCTCTGATAAAATATCTAACTAAAAAGGAAACATTAGTGTGGAGGGAATTCAAATAGAAAGGGGGAAAAATACTTGATTTCTGTGCTGGAATATTTGTGTCTTAGGCTTCAGCTAAGACCCTTGAATACACTTTGGAAGAAAGCAAAACCATGTCCTAACCTCTTAATCATGCCAGAGGTGCAGGCCAGACCATACCCAAACTGTTTCCTGCTCTGTGGCACCACCTCCTGGCATCAGTGACAACACAAATCGGAAAAAAAGATGGAAAGCAAACTTTTCATGTTTCGTTTGATCTAAGCTATTGTTAGAATTGCTTCTGTGAAGGAAGCGGAGGATGAGACCATATTTTGATCAGAGGTCTAAATAAATATAATTGAAAATAATTGCATGATTAGCATTACAGAATTAGACCCTGAGTAAAAATAATGATGTATTAACACACCTTTACACACTGTTATATCACTAATGAAGTGATCCTTGGTAGCCTGTACATTCGACACCCATCCACCCAAGGTTTCCTGTTTCTTTCAAACTTACTGTATAAACCTAGAGAAAACAAGAAACTGCTCATTTAAAGTAGTGTTCAGTGTTACTGAAAGGAACATCTGCTTTATTGCATTTGTGGTCCAGGGTCTAGCTAGAAATATTCTGTGCAGTCTTTTGACTATTCAGATGTACCAGAAGTAAGATATTACCAGGCAGCAAGGATTACAATGTCAGCCTCATCTCAGTGTTGTTCCAGCGGGTTTTTTAGCTTCAGAATTTAAGTAGAAATGGTGGTGGAAGGAGTACGTTGTATGTGCCAGGGCCCTGCAGGCACCCACAAACTTCTGCTGCTTTGTGGGGACTTCCACCTGCATCCTCTTTGCCCATAGTTCACAAACCTTCAGCTCAGCCCAAACTCCTGCTCCCTTGGGAACCTTGCTGCAGGTAGCTCTGCTTCAGACCTGCTCTCCAGTCCTGTTTCTGGCTGGACACTCCTCACTGGAGGCTCCTCCTCATGTCTGTGCCTTGCTGCCCTTGCTTGCTGGCTGGACTTCCCAGGTGAATCCCAGAACTGCCCTTTCACCATGTTTTTTGCCTGATGTCAGGAGGCCTGTCCCTCTCTCCGTCCTTGCCCTGCTCCCCCTGGTTGTTGCTGGGGAGCAATGCTGCCCCACTTGTGCTGGGAAACCCTTGGCTGCTGTCTCACCTCTCCCTGGTGAGCATTCTCACTCCTTCTGCTCCCAGCGTGACAGCAGGAAATAAAAAACAGTCTCAGAGTGCTTTTTTTTAAAAACATTTATTGATAAATGCCACATTAGGTAATATTGTATTGCACAATGTTTACAGATCCCCCAATATTTTCATGTGTTTTTTCAGGAAAAACACACTAGTCCTATGATTTTATTATTTTATTAGCTGAGTGGTAACTTCAAGACCAAGAGGTCTGGTTTCTGTGCTTAAGGATAGGATCAGGAGTGTACTTTTAGCAGGCCCCTGGAAAGAAGAAAAAAGTAAACTTTAGTTGTTTTAAGTACCTTTGCAAAGTGCTTTAACAGCCTTTTAGACTTCAGTGAAACTATAGCTACAACATGCCTAGAGTACTTCTGAATCACAGCACAAGATTAGGATGGGGGGGTGCAGAAGTTGCTGTTTGTGCTGCTCTGTGTCTATTGGCATAGAACTCAGGTAGCCTTTCCCAGCTAGATACAGGTTTTCAGTTTTCCTGAGCACCTACCCACCAGCCTGCAAACCAGCTACAGTACATTGCCCTGCTACAGTAGGCAATACGAAGGGCTACAAGGCAGGAATGCCCATCCCATGCCTGCAGCCTTGGATGTTGACAGCACCTGCTCCTTAGTGGAGGACTGACTGACACAAGGACATGCTGTTCAGAAGGTTTTAGCTGCCACCCCTTGTTCTGTAATGTGGAACATGTGTATTAGTGTGGCATCAGGCCTGGCCAACCTCCAGGCAAGGCAGTATGTGAAAAGTGTGGGCACTCAACTGCCAACCAAGAGGAGCTTCTGCCTCCATCACAGACCTAAAAACTTACCTGCCTACCTCATGGACAGCATTTGAGCTAGATCGCCTTACCTTCAGGAAAACGTTCTCAGAATGAGCTTTGGACATGGTCTGTTTTGCATGTATGTGACACAACTGCTGACTCCCACTGCCAGCAGACACAGCCAGAAACACTGCTCAGAGCCCCCCATCCCTGCTATTCAGACCACCCAGGACAAAAATCATGATGGAGCTAAGAAGAGTGAGGGTGCTCCTCCCTGGAAGCACCTTCTTTCCTGGCGGACACTGCACAGACCCGTGGTAAGATGCTGTTATCCAAGTGGCCAAGAAAAGCATTTCCAAGTGCAGAAACACTGAGTTGTTACATCCATCCCTCTCCTATCTAATAGAGTAACAAAGCTGATCTTTTGGTAGTGTGTCAGTTTCAACACACAGGATTCCTGTAAGGGCAACCTTAACGCTGCAGAACCAGACTGCAACAGACTTTTGCTCTTGCATGGACTTCCCTTTGTAGCTTTTTCTTATTAGAACTGATTAGAAAAAGGTTGCTAAAAGAGTACAACTTAGTTTGCTGTGGTTCTGTTGCGTCAACAGCAAATGCAATCACCTACTCTAGAACTCAGTGGGTTTGCTAATTAGCCCAAAGTACCTGACTGAAGCACAGGCTGGAACTGGCCAGACATGCAGATTTCCTCCTGCTTCTGGCGCACAATGCGTTGGATGGCTGGGGGGAGGCCGCGGGGATTGCGTGAGAAGATCAGGGAGTAGCCATCATCACAGGAGCCATCCTCCTTCAGACTGCGGCAGGCATAGGTAATGGCATAGTTATCATAGTCAGTGTCAATCACCCAGTAGTTGTCCCCTAAAACATCAGAACACACGTTTGTCACAGTGGGCAAAACAGAGCACAAGGGGATCCTTCCATAGGGAGACACCTCACTTCAACAATGGCAGAGATAGCTTCTCAAAGGATCAAATCTCACCTTCCACATCCAGTTTATCTCCACACCACAAAGTGAAAAACTGGGACAAGCACAGGGAATCTTGAGATCGTGTTGTTCCCCATGGTGCTCAGTTCATTTTCACCTTTGTTTCATATGCTAGAGGCATTAGGAGGACTAGGATTTTCTAGGTTTTCAATGGCAAAGAATCTCTTTATGTTACTTGCTCAGGTGTGATGGGGCAAAGGCATACAGATTAAATATTGGCCACACAGATTACATTTCCTATACAGGAAGCCTCAGCAAAACATGCCTCCTGCTTTCAAGCCTTGCTCAACTAAGTTCATTTTGGTGTGCCTTATCTTCCAGTACTGAGTGTACTTCTTTCTTATGCATGAGCAGGCCAAGTCCTCCCCAGCTTCCACAGCTGTGGGACACTCAGGTATAAAGGATGGGTTTTGCAGGGTGCGTAACTGAGGTTCAGCATGAGGAGTTTCTGCAACAGGGTCTTCACTTAACACCTCTTTGAGCCTTTGAGTTCTTTGAGTCCAGCTGTGTCTGTCTGAGGAGAACAGCCTTGCTGCTGGAGTGTAAATGGCGGTCCACAAGTCCCCTCCAATTAGCTATGAGGAGCACAAGGATGACTGACCACAGCACTTTTATAATACCCACGGTGGGGCCCAGGAACTGTGCTTCCCTATGTTCAGCACCACACTTGGCTCTACAAAACCTGTGAGTGTGGCCCAATGCCTCTAAGCTGCATCCTCCCTGTCAGTGTATATGGTGTACCAAGTGGGGGCTCTGTGGAATCTCTGGATCCTGTCCCTTCTGTGGAGGTAAGATGCATTGCTTGGATACAGCATTCCCCTAAAAAAAGGATGCTCTCTCTCCACTTGGAGCAATCTGAGCTGAACTGTTTCTCCTGCACATATGTTGAAACACACATTTGGTTAGTCGTAAGCAATTGACCCACAACAGAGGTCTGGAGAAGTTCACTTACCAGTGCTGGAAAAATTCACTTACCACCACTGGAGAGGTAGCTGGCCAGTCCCTGGTAGGTCATGTACATTTTTGCTGGAGTGGTTGGGTCAGGTACTGTATACTGGGCAGCCATGTCAGCACAGATCACCCAGAAACTGCAACGAGATCCACGTGATTCAAGGTAAAACCTTGACATCATGTAACTTCAAATGGGTGTCCCTCACTCAGGACTTGGGCATAACTGCCTCAAGCATGGGCATGGGCTTTCTTAATTTGAAGTCAGTGTTTGTCATTAAGTAATGCAAATCTGACACAAACGCGCACATTCCCCCATCACTGACAGTGCGTTGCTGCTATCTGATTCCCAGGTCTGTTGTACTACTGTGCTGCGGCTGGGCCAGTGCCCTGACCCTTCTTCAGTTCAGCAGGCTTCTTACATTTCTGTACAAGCTGCCAGCCACTGAGCAAAACCATGAACATGGTTTCTTGGCTCCCTGCTAGCAGCCTGCAGAGTGAGCTGATGTGCATTTGGCCTCATTCGGGGTCATTCACTGTGTCCGCAGGCAGAGGCAGGGAGTTGGCTGTCCTCTCTCTAGTGCTTCCTAGCACTGTTGGCACGGGGATGTCTGCTACTGGCACAGGGCTGTCTGTTACAAGCACAGTAATAATTACAGCCACGCTGCCAAACTAGTAAAAAGCCATCATACAACCTTTGAGAATGCTGTAGGTGCTCACTTCTTCCAATGCCCTTTTCTGGATGGTATCTGTTTACTTTGAGTAGCAACTATGGGTTAGCACAGTTTGTCAAGCATTGCCTGGATTTGTGAAACCATGGAAAAATCCTCATTCCCTTTGTTGCTCAGGCTGTGCTTCCCCTTTATCCTACCTTTGCAGAAATAAAATTCTCAGCAGCCTTGAGACCCCACTTGGTTTCTCAAGAGTCCGTTCAGGAATATTCCTACCTGACCTGTGTGGCCTGCCTGCAAAACTTCATTTGTCCCTTCCCCAAATCTTCTGGAGCGCTGTGCTTTTAAGAGTTATGAGGTTCATAGCCACCTGCTAGTGCTATCCTGCCAGAAGCCCCAGATTTTCTTTTCTGCACTCAGAAAGCTATTTAATCCCTTTACATGCTGTAATTCCTTGTAGTAATTATGACCAACAGACAAAACTCTAAGCTTCTTGCCATCTGTCCATTTAGACATTGTAATGGCATCTCAGAGTTAACCACATATTTTCCTCAGAAATCTGTCCAACACTGTGCTAAGAAATCTGTGAAAGTAATGCTCACTTGCACTCCTTCCCATGAACCTCTCAGTGAAATGAGAGCTATCCTGCCCTTGCAGCCCCACAGCCTTCACTAGCTACTTCACTTGCTGTGATTCATTTGCTTAACCACTCCATCATGCAAGATTTGTCTTAATAATTGAGTTTATGCAGTAGTTTTGTGGTGGACCCAAACCTGAGCCAATATGAGATGTAACCCAGTACTCAAAAGTGTCTAACTTCTAGCTTCTAATAATGTGCCTTGGCTGGGCTTCCCTGTTTGATGAAGAAAACCCAGTTATGTTCTGTGCTCAGGACAGATCACCATCCATGTTCCTCCCAGCCAGCACCTCTTGGCAGCAGCTAGAGCTAAAAGTCAAGAGAGCTCACCCAAAAAGCTTCACTCGGCCTTTGGAAGATGCTGTCATTGTGCCATCTTCCTCCACGGTGTATTCAGCAGAGATGTTGTCCTGGAGGAAGAGGCCTTCTGGATCCTTCTTGGCCAGGGCATACCATTTTCCTGCATACTAACATGGAAGTGTATTATTAATATCTGAATTAATCACCATGACCAGACCAGCACAAAATCAATTTTGTGATCGTAGTGCCTTTCTAACTCCCTGTTGCCTGGCCTGCAGGGAAAGTCTGAGTTTGGGTAGGTGTGCAGCACACAGGTCCTGCAGCACTTCCTGATGAACCCTTGCCTCTGTGCCAGAAGGAGCAGGTCTAGCAGCTCTGTGCTGCTGTGTGCATGTACTCATTGTCAAGCGAGGCATTCCTGTCACTGTGACCCTACACTGAAAGCTCCTCCCATGCTAAGGTGCTTGCTGGGAGTCAGGCTGGTTCTTTCTTCCCTGTCCCTGTTGAGGCACCTGCTCTTCCCTGGAAGATGCCATCAACAACACCAAATTGCAGCCACAAACACCTTAGCAAACTGGCTGGAGACACTCTTTAGGGCTGCCGTGGCTACAGTTGATCTTGGACAGTGAAAAGGGTCTGCCCAGCAAAGCAGAAAGTGGTGACTATGTGCTCAGTGACAGGGAGAAGATACTTTGCGGAAAGTAGCAACAGGGAGAAATTGAATGAGATTAAGGGCAAGAAAACATCTATGAAAAAATGTGTCTCTGAAAATGTAGGAGCAGTATCTAGTAAAATGAAAACAAGATCTGAACAGGTGACTGACAGACAGGAAGACCCTTAAAAGTTAACATTATTGGTAGAAATACTGAGAAAAGCAGAAGCTAGCTGTGTTCAATTTGATTCTCCAGTGAAGTTAATGAGATTCATTTGGCAAGTAATGTGCTTAAGCCTGAAACAAGTCCATAATTCCCAAATACAGGAGCCTGAGCAAAAACTTTGATGTTCCCAAAGCTCTCCCCAGACACTGGTACACCAAACCCAACACTGTAGAGAGGAAGTGCTCACCATATCCTAGCTGCATATGGGAGTGTGATGTTTACTGAGCATTACTTAAAACAGGTACTGGCACACAAGTCTAGACCTTTCCAACAGCAAGTTAGTCCTCATTTCCTTCTCAGAGGCACAAATGATGTGTTTAAACCAGAGTCAGTGTTCAGGATACCAAACTAGTTAAGATTTCAGTTTGCTATGACTCCCAAAACTGACTGATGGTGGAAGCAAGTACTCCAGGACATGTGTTTGAGCTTTCTCTCTGATGTGGATCTAAATTATTTCATTAATAGGACCATTCAAAACTGAAATCTGTTCTGTTGAAAACTGTTGAGTTAACAGAAAATGCCATCTAATAGAGTAACATTCCTGACTTTCAAGGCCTATTTCACCATAATATTCGGAAGGTTACACAGCACTGAGAAGAGCAAACTCTAACAGCATCTGAGAGACAGCATACAAAAGAAGCTAACTTTTTGGTGAAGAACCCCTTTATATTAACATGACCCATAACCTGGAAAAAAGTTTGTATATAAAGCTTATTCACATATACTATTGAAGTAACTGTAATTACCCTTTTTGGATCAAAATTGTCTTTCACAGCGAAAGACTCCACTGCACAGGTCTGAGCTAGGCTATATTCAACAGTGGAGAAGACCGAGGCCAGGAATAAATACTGTGCGTATTTCATTCTGCAAGACAAAAGCAAACATAAGAGTTTTATTCCATGCAGTAGATGGAAGTAGCGAGTGCTGTGCCTACAGGTGCATTTCCCTCATGTTAAACTAGTTTCTTTCCATACTGAGAAATTACTGAGTCATTGTGATTCCTAAATTTAGCCAAAACTGAACATCAGTGGCAATTATTTTGCAAGAGTATTATGCTTGCCAGTAGTAGTATTGCAGTTCATGGTATTCCTACATTATAAATCAAGGCAGACCATATGCATAAGGTTGGCAAGATTTGATAAAAATTAAATGCTTTGAATTCTGTTTTCATAGGAAGGAAAATGTTCTGATGAGCTCTGGTAATTGTGGAGTGTAAAATACACCTTGGCATTGCCTGCCCTTTTGACCATTCCTTCTATAAATATGATAAATAACATTAATTTGCTAGAGGCTTGAGCTGTCATTGCAAAACAACCACTAGGTGCCCTTGGGTATCCCAGCTCATCCATATCCCAGCATATTTCTCAGATTTTGGAAAGAGAGCATCTTCACGACACATTCTTTCAAAGTATTTGACAGTGAATACCTGTCCTGATGCCAAGATAAAAGTGTTACCTGAAACTTGTGAGCAGCATCCAGGCTGAGCTACCAACCCAAGACCCAAACACCCACACAGCTACTCTGTTCCTAGCTGCTGCCTTGCAAGCTGCACTTCCCTGCTGCAACAGATGCTAGACTGGTCCACCTCTGCTGAAGAGAGACCTACCTGGTTGGGGGAGAGATGTTGGAGATCCTTGAGACTACTCTGCTTCAGTCTTTGGGCTGCAGGTAGCAGGAGAGTTTTGTGTCAAATGCCCTCCAGCTGCCTTTAAATAAGGAATCTGCAAAGTCACTAATTGGTTATTTTTGCTCTTGTGCCTGAATAAAACACTTAATCTTGGATAATCCATTATGTAAAAACCAACTTTAATCCTCACACTGATGGGTCTGACTGCTATAGTAATACAAACACAGCTTTTACATAATGGAAAAGCTGCCCAGAAAGCTAATAAATCTGCTGATTTGATTGTACCACACCGTTGTCTCATTGAAGTCTTTCTGCTTCTAACACATGCTAGGAAAATAAGCACAGAGATTAATCAGAGAAGCACTTAGACTATACATACTCAACTGCAGAGGAACATGTTTGAGTTTGACAGCATTCATAGAGTAGATATATAACTAGCTCTTCTGATACCTGCATCATCAAATTAAGGTGACCCTTGCAAAAGTAGAAAGATGTTATGCATTACATACAGGGTGGGGGGAACAAAAATGTTCTTTTGCCTTCATGTTTTCACATCAAAATCTGAGAGTCCCCAGTTCTCGTGGGCTCTGCAACATTTTTATGCACATTCTTCCCAGCTAATTTTGTCAACATTTCTAGTTACATAAATACTATAGCTCTCTCCCTCCCTAAATCTTCTTCCTAGAAGCTTTTCATGGGGATACAATAAAACACAAAAGGATGAGAAGGCAGAAATTACTAGAAAAATATTTTTGGCAGCAAACCATGCCTGCTGTTCTCAAGTACCCAAAGAATTTCCCCAGCTGCAGAGGTGGCTCCTGTACTCCTTCTTCCAGGTTCACCTGGGATATCTAAGACTTCAGGCACTCAATTAGGAGTTGTCAGCACTAGCAGTTACTTCTCCCACTAGGCTCCTAGGTGCTGGGGAGCCTTGGACATAACAACTAGGAATAATTCTGTAGTTCCTAAGTAAGTTCCTGGGAGTAAGCCCACGAAGTCCTCACCCTTTTGGTTCTGACCCAATGATCTGGACATTCAGAGCAAGGCTAAAGCCTCCTGGATGTTTTGGGGTTGCTGCAGACATCATTTACTGCTGCTTGCCTGGGAATTCCTGAACAAAAGCGCTCAACCTTGCCCTGTAGCTGGTGTGAACTGTGCTGCTCTCCAGGCAGTTTGTTTAGTGTTGCCCAATGTCTGGGAAAGACAGTCTTTGCTTCCTGCCAGAGGAAACTTTTATTTGGCCTCTGTGTAACTTCCACTTACACTTCAGAGGGAGCCAATGGTACTTTGTATGCAATATGGTGACTTAATGTTCCCTGTTACCCCATCTGAGTGTCTTCAAAGGCAACCCGGGCAAGTTCAGAGGGGAAGGAACTGCTGCCAAGTGGAACTGCTTGTCTGCTTAAAGAGTCATATGAAAAGTAACTCCTTAAACTGTGTTTCAGGGCTAGATGTAGAACTGTGCTTTTCCACTCTAACATGGGAATATGACTAAGAACAAATTGAAGTGTTTTCTGTAAATTAGAAGGCTTCCAAACACTTATCACTTCATCTGTTTCCAACAAAACAGATTAGTTTGTGTCCATGTGAGACACAGGTGACACCCGAAGCCATGCTTAGATGACCATTTAATCCCCTGGGGATTAGACGCATGCTAATAATAGCTAATCACAGCACAAGATTTTGGCTGGTGAGCGTAACATCTGTCACTGCATTATTTGCTGTTTGGAGCACGAACCAAACAAAATCAAACTAACCTTCATTTTCACAATATTATGGTCACTTGTACTGGGCACAGAAAAAAAAAGAAAAGGGAAGAATCAAAGTGTTGAAATGTGTTCCTGGGCTTGTTGGATTTGATGTAATGTGAAACAGATTTTATAAAATCAAAGGTGCCCTGCAGGGCTTGGTTGTCGAAGAGGACATTCAAGAACCTGTTCCAGATCTGCTCATCAAAACTGGTTGTTCTTAAATACAAAAGGTGGCCTGGTCATTTAGGGTACTGAACTCAGCACACAAGTAACTTGTAGTTTTAATGACCTGCAGGACAACAGGTATGCAGATGAGGTGATTAATCTTATCTTCTTCTCTATCCCTGAAATATGGCAGCAGCACTTTTGGATTTCCCACCCCTAGCAAATCTCCCTCCTTCTGCCTTATTATTGGAATAAGCATTGGGTAAACTGCTCTGGGAATTACTGCAATTGCACTGCCATCTCAGATTTAGCAACATGTGCTGCTAGCTCAGCAGCTGATGGCACAGTATGAGATCTCTAAATAGCCTTCTGCATCAGGCATTAAGTTCCATGCTGTCCTGCAGGCAATCAAGTTGTGGGCTTCTTTGCCAGGTGCTGGAGAACAACTACGTGGATATGCATTCTGAATTACCCTTGACAGCTATTGCAGTGGTTATTGCACCATAAGTTGTGAGGATTTCATGCTCTGGCTTTAGATCTAATTTGTCCTGCTGAGGATCCTGGGCTACTTTACTGGGGTGTCACATGCTCGTGCCTGCATTGCTGGAGAACACACACTCCAGTCCCAGATTTGTCAAGGACTGAAAAGACAGTGACAGTCTGCTCCACTCCTTTATCAGGTGGGAGGCAGGAGGAGTAAGGCTTTCCCATAGTGGGACACCACATGAAGGCTGTGAGCACAGAGGTTTTCAGTTTCTGTGACTTCTGCTCAAAAGTGCTGAGCTTTTTCAATGAAGAGAGTAATGCAATACAGATGAAGAGGAAATTGCTTGAAGTTCGTTCCTCTGTAGTTCAAGGGTAAGGTTCTTGGGTGTGTTACATCATTCAATTGAAAAGGAATCATAAATCACTGCCATTTGACTTTCAAGGCAACAGTCAAATACCTCACAGTTCTAAATACCAGAAACTGAAAGACACCTTTCTCTTCAGAAAAATGATAATGCAATTCTTGTTAAATATATGACTGAAAATTGGCAGAGCAGGGCTCAGGTGCTCCCATGCACACAATGCATCTCAGACAAAGGCACACAGGTCCCCCTGTTCTCAAGCAAAAACAGAGGGCTGCTCAAGGCACAGAGGAGTGAAGGAGCCTCAGCTTCTTTGCCATGATGAGTAGTCAGCCTGGAGTGAATGATTTTCTCAGGCCCTTTTTCTTTCTGACAAGGGGTTGCCAGAAATGTTAAGTAGCAGCCTCTCTCCCTAACCCTTCAGCATCTTGCTGCCTTGGTAGAACAGGGTGAATGCAGAGGTGTCTAAAATCTCTGGTGCAGTGGGATTTTCACACACAATGATCTGCTGCCAAAGAGGCAGAGTAGATGGTTTTGTGCCATCTGCTGCCTTCTGCACAGCTGTATGGTGATGGCTGCAGCTTGATCAGTGAACTGCTGGATTTCACTCTCCAACACATGACAGTTTCGCAAATGGCCTGTTGCTAATCTCTGCCAAAAGACCACTGAGGCCTGAGGCAACCTCGTCAAGAAGAGACCTTTTATTTGCCATCAGATTAAAAGGTGAACATTTTGGTTGTTGTTTTCTAGAATTTACTATAAGGCAAACTATTGACACATCTCCATACATATCTAGTACTTACTACTACTGAACTGATCCATTTGCAGACATTGGCAGGTTTATTCATTTTAGTTGCAACAGTTTTTTAAAGATATGATGTTTGTCTTTTTCACGCCAAGCTGCCAGTTCCTGGAGGGCAGAGATCAGCCCTTTCAGCACAAGAAGCCTGGAGAGTCTGACATTTCAAAGTGGACAAGGATGGTGCCATCTGCAAACATGAAAGGAGTTCTGCTCTCTGGGGATAAGGTCTTTACACTTGAAGAGAGCTGTGAGGTATCTCTATGGCCTGAACCCATTCTTCTGGTGGAAGGCAGGAGGAATGAGATTGCTCCCTTCAGGCAGCAGTACCCTCTCCCACATTTTGCAGTGAGGTAACAGACCAGAGTTAATTTAATCCCTGGTGTTATTCCTAGGATGCCTTCCAGACTCAAGAAGCACAGAGAGTATGTGAATATCTCTGGAGGTATAAATCATGCATATAGTATTCTGTTTCCTTTTCTGTTCATGCAACAGAATGAACAGAAATAAATCTAAAGGCTCTAACTTGTTGCAAAGCATAATGTAACATGAGACCATATGTCTCTGTGCTGCAGACAGTAAGTGCTGCCTCCAGATTATTACACCAGATTACTCCAATGGGATATATACAGCTCCTTACATAGCATACATCTCAGGGTGCTTTACAAAAGTGATACTGCTGGCACAGAGCTTGTGTAGTTATGGATAAGCCAGGATGTCCATGCCAGCCCCGATGATGGATTTAGAAGCTAAAACCAGAAGCACAAATTACAAAAGCCAAGAAAATCTGTATGTGCACGCAGTCAAAAGCCATTTGCTGGGCACACGGCCCCAGCAGGCATTAGAGGACACGGCTTCCATCTGCAACAGAAGGTATAAGAAGGGAAGGTTTAGGTCAGAGCACCTCTCTTCATTCCAAGAGAAGAAAATTGTGAACACAGGGCTGATTAGTGAGTCACAGGGCTAGAGAATAAACAAAAGCTTTAACATACAACTTCATTTCAGCTTTCTTCTTCTTCTGCAGAAGAAACAGATGGAAGTATGTGGCTTCGGAAAAGAGAAAAGAACTGTGAGGGGTTTTCTAAACTGTTAAAGATGATAAAATATTTTTTTTTTCCTAGAGGATTTTTTTGGTTTGTTTTATGCTTTAAAGAGCTGCTCTTCAAAGCTGCAGAACCTCAGATAGTGCAAGTCTTCTCCAGATAGGAAACTTCACTGTGTTCACCATGGCATGCTTCTCATCACCTGTATAGCAAAATGATTTACTTTACAGAGGAGCACAGAGGCTCCAGTCCACTCTCAGAATCCCACAGTGTTACCACCACTGTAAACTTACAACTGGAATACACTTGACCTGAAGTCTAAGCTTATGTCTGCTTCAGCAATAAGCTGGAAATGCTGAAAATTGCAGTGTTGCCCAAAGCGATAATTACTAATGCCCATTAAAAATACCACCTGCATCAACCTCGGCTGCAGGAAATGTGCACTAACCATGCCTCTGCCCACAAGGGAAGAAGGAAGAGGAGGCAGGCCAGTGTGCCCCAACACCATCAAAACCTCTGTGGGACTCACTGCAGTTCTGTGCCTGAGCCCCAGCACAGGGAGCTATGGCCACTCCTGTACAACACCTGTTTGACCAGCCCTGCCCCTCGTCTCTGGAACATGAGTACGTGCTTCCTCTTTCCTGCAGCCTTGTACCTGCCATTGTTGCACCCCTCTTTATATTGTACTGCCACGTGCACTGAGATTACAAAGGCACTCCCAGATTCTTCTTGTGATTTTTTTGGCTTGACTTGTTGCTACCCATGGTGGCTATGCTTGTTTGCATTCCTCTGGTTCCACAGCTTTTTACGGACTCAGCAGCCCTTTTTTTCTTGCCCATTTCCTTACCATCTCTTCTGCTCTTTTGTTACTCTTGAAGTTAAGAGTCAGTTTCTCTGTTCTTCTTCTTTTCTACTAAACAATCCTGCTCTCTGCCTTATTCTTCCCCTCCCATTGTGGCCATGTTTCACACAAATCACTTAACTCCTCTGGGATGTTGTTCTCTTCTTCTGCGGACATCTGCAAATCTTTCCTTAGAGCCTCTTCTTTTCTTTTCATTGCTTCTTCTGGACACTGCACGAGTAAACTTACTTCTGATTACATCTGAGCACCTATTTTTGTTATTAGTATTCTTTGTCAAAGTTTCTTGTGTTCTGCCATTGTATTTTCCTTAACTCCATGCCCAAAGTATTTTGGGAAGACGGTTGCACAAGGATTGCACATGGTTTAGTCTGGGAAGGGTTTAATGATCTTTTTTGTTCTTGAGCTTCACAGGACATTTGATGAATGAGGTAATCTCCTTATTCAAGACTCAGTGATTTGTGCTAAGAGCTTTGGATACAATCTGTCAATTGAAACACAATAAACTCGTGTAGACTTATTGCAGAAATTGCCAGTGCTACTGTATTTTAATATATTTAACTGAGCCATCTTGCCATAAACTTAAGAGAATCTGTGCATATTTACAATGTATGCAAGGAGGATAAAGTCAAGAAAGCACAACAAGTCTGTGGTGACTTACTGAAGGCTTAGGTGTATTTCCAGTCTTCTGGAAGGGCAAAGATATGTTTCCTCATAAATGTACCTCAAAAAAGTAATAATCAGACTTGCCAAAACCCAAACTGTGAACTAGAGTGCAAGGGAAGGGCTGCTACTTTCAGAAATCCACCTCCTTTCTGCAAGGAACATTCAGATGGAAATCTCTGACTGATTTCTGAAATTCATCAATGCAGTACATAAATTAATATGCAAATTTTAAGATAATTCTCCAAAAGAATTAATAAGGTGAGGGCTGATGTTCCTTTGTAATGACAAGATGGACTCAACATTCTAGCCAAAAAGCATCCATATTGCTCACCCTTTGCAACTAAAATGGCAGCAGCACACATTTTCCCCTGTACATAGTTTATTAGAAATATTTATTTATCAGTCCTACTACAATTCAGATATCAGCTGTCCCTCCAGCAAGGAATCACAGCTTTCCCTTAACCAGCTGCTACTCAAGCTGTGTTTTGTGCAGACCTAGAGTCATCACTAATCCATGCTCCTGTGCTGTGCCACTGTATTTCTGTGTGACAGTCAGACTGCATTAAAAAAAGTACATGTCTCCAGCTATGCTCATGCACACACCCCAGCTGACATACATCCCCATTGCATCTCTGCCTGTCTCCTGCCAGCTCCAGGGGCAGGACGTGGTGCTTGCCCAGGCTGGGCTGCACGAGGTTCTCCAGCTCCTGAGGTCCTGATGAAGGATAGCCCTGTCCCCTGCTCCCTCAGTCTGGTACCATCCCCAGACTTGCTCAAGTGCCACCTACCCCTGGTGCAGCTCCAACCAGCCTGACCATGTGTGCTGGAAGGGAGCCTGTGGCAGTCTCCCATGCACTGGTGTCTGCACTGGCTGGGACTGCAGGCAAGAGTGTGGCACAGCAGTGTCTGGGGCAAGGGGCAAGATCACACAGGTGGCAGGGCCATGCTGTGATGCCATCTAAGGTCCCTGGAAAGACACAGAGAGGAAGGAAAGGAGGAGGATGCTGAGCAAAAGCTGTAAGGTTTTGCACACTGTCCCTGCGTGTGGCAAGAGACAATCCATGTACAGTTGGAGGAGCAGGCCAGACTGTGGGGAGCAGAAGACCCTGGCCTAGGGAGGTGCAAGGGACATGGCTCAGATCCTTGTTGGGCTGCCATGGCTCCAGGCAGGAAAGTTTATTCCTGTATACAAGCAGGTGGCATGAGAATATTACATGGTAAATCAGATAAGCTGCAATCTCGTTATGCCAACGGATGAGTGGGTCAGAAAGGTTTGCGTATAGCTGTCAATACAGCACCCTGTAAGGATAGTGTCTAAACAAATTAGTCACTTGCAGCTCCCCTCCCCACAGCCTCTTGGTTAAGAGGAAAACAATGTTCCAGTGAAGGAGGGGCATAAACCGTCTTCAGCCCTAACATGCTCAGCACTGCCATCCCTCTTTCTGCTTTGCAGCTGGTGTCTGCACCCACTGCTTTGGACACAGTCCCTTAAATGGCCCTACACAGTACTGCTTCTCCTGGGAGGTATGTTCTGCACAATGTCAGCCAGATGATTTTACTCCACAATTGGAATTTTCAGTAGTGTCCCTCACAGAACTGGGGAAAGATGTTGTATGTGTTCTTGGGAAGAGAGGAATTTTATTCCCAGAAACTCCAGATCATTTTTCCAGCTACCAGCCAAACCTTCAGGGCAACTTAAATATTTGAAGTTTTCATTTGAAACACTATTTAAATGACATCCATCAACAGCGCACAACGGAGAGGTCTTACACCGACTTTGCAATTCAGGTTTAAAGCTATTAAAAACAAATTTGTGCACCCACATGTGTTCAGATATTATTATGCTGCGTGACAGCCTAGTGCAAGTTTCCTAAAATAGCAGCCTCATCCTCTTTCAAAATCCTCCATTGTCTGCCTAAGTCCATTCAAAGAACATTATCCTATTGCAATCTTAGACTGTATCTACCTCAGTTACCACTGTTATGCCAGCAATGGCTTTCAGGGTTCCACTTGAGTATCCCTGAAGGCCTAGGGAACACCTGACACCTTTGCACTATGCTTTAAATTCTGGGTACACCAGCCCACCACCCTTCTCCCATGGTGTTGTTCTGGCACTGCTGGCTCCATTTGCAAAGGCGATTTACTTTTCCACCTGCTATTCCTACGTGGTTTCAATTGCACTGCAGTTACGAAGCCCTGGCTTGGTTTAACAAATCTTGTCTCTGTTTCTCTACTTCTGCAGCTAGAAACTTTAGTACTTTAGGACCTTCATTCCTTCCCCTTGTTAGGAAGAAATCTTCTTTTTAAGTTCCAAACCCTGCATGCAGTAGCAGCAACTGAGCTTGGATCTTACATATTTTGAGCCTGGAGTATCACTGTTGGACACTGCTTGTTACTTTTTAACATTTTGAAACAAAAACATTTATCTTGAATGGAACATATTTTTTTATGCCAAACAAAGTGTGAACATCTGGAAGGTTTGGACCAAAAGAGTGCTAACTTCAATTCAGTATGAATAGTTCACCTCTTTGTGAATTTACAGGTCGCGAATCACAACTGAAATGCATATAAAACAATTTGCATACCCCTTAATGCATCCACAAAACCTTTTTATGTCAGGAAAACATCATATGTTACCAAGCCCAGAGGACCTTCTGTTCAGACACAGGGCATCCTGAGTACATCCTCTAACTGTATAGCTGTGTCCTGTAATATCCATTTCATACACAGTCTGATTCCTGGACTTCGAGACATTTCTGAGAAGTGGCTATGAGCTCGCAGGAAATGCTCCTCACACAAATCTTACCTGGCACAAGAAGGGCCAATAGAAAAAGTGCCAAGCCACAGTATGCTGGATTGTAAAAGGAGCTATGCTTCACTTCAGACTTTCTTTAAAGACCCGGTGACAGAAAAATGAGTTTTCCTCCAGCTCTAAGAAGTTGTTTGTCTGTATCAGTTCCAGCTGGCTGGTGTCATTACATGTGTGTCTCTTCTGACTAGAAGTGTTCCCTGGAGAAAAGGATGGCATCTCTGTTTCTAGGGCTATCTAAGATAAGGTGAGAGCAATCTTTCCCCACTGTCTTGGAGCAGTGCACATCTAA
The DNA here is from genome assembly GCA_035222235.1 of Margarornis squamiger. Lineage (NCBI taxonomy): Eukaryota > Metazoa > Chordata > Aves > Passeriformes > Furnariidae > Margarornis > Margarornis squamiger. The sequence continues at coordinate 28,812,531 of JAWWTY010000088.1, read as the reverse complement.
AATCTACTGTCATTACATGGTTGTGGAGAACAGCCTGACCCCTTTTCCTTAGCAGTAGCCTTTCATACAGTTGGAGACTGTTTTATTTAGAAAAGAGATAACTCAAAAAGAGACAAGAAAAACCTCAATCTTTCCTCAGAGGTCAAATTTTACCACTGTATTCCAGGTGAAACATCTGTTCCGTACAACTTGGCATAATCCATTATGCAATAGAAGGTACATCCTAATGGATGTACAGCTCCTTCTGCCTGGTAGTCTTGGCACATGTGCGGCCTCTGTTAAACTCAGGTAGTGACTCATCCCCATGAATTCACTTGGTGACTGTTCTCCACATAAGTAGGACTTTCCATGCACCCTTGGTGAGTTCTAGTCCTCTAGTCCTGAACACACCTGTCTGCAATTTAGTTTTAAGATGGTGCTCAAACACATTTACAGACACCTGACTGTGGCTCACTTGCTGGCTTAGTATTTTTCCACCCGTCAGTGGAAATACTGAGATGCTCTGCATCTATGACAGCCTCCACAGAGAGTCCTACTCAAGAAGTTCTACATTTCACTGGTGAGCTACTAACAACAACTCCTCATCTTTCAAATACATTTGCTGCCACCTTTTAACTATTTCATCTAAGCCCTCACCTTAAGAGACAGAGTATCTTGTGCGTCATTTCCTCATCAGTCAAGAGTTGTGACAGTCACTACTTTATTTTTGCCCACAGACTTCTTACTCTGGCATAGAGGAAATTACGATGTATGACAGAGTTTGCTCTCAAAAAAATCACTGTCTGTTATTCGTCTCCACTATTTATGTGCAGAAACATGTTTGTTCCTGTATTTTCTCATAAGACAAGTTTCAGTTGGTTTGCTGTGGAATTCTCCAGTTCTTTTTTCCCCTATCCTGATGAAAGAATCATTACATTTGCCTTTTCCCAGCATTTCAAAACCTCAGAGGATCCTCCATTAATTGTCAGAAAGAGTCATTAACAGTTTAGAGGTTACTTCACACAACCCTCTAAAAACTCCAGCTCTTTAATACTTTCCTTGGTATTCTTGCTCTTCCCTATAAGCTAAACAGAAAGTGTTCATTGCCCTTCATGTTCCTAATATAATCTCGTGTTCAATTTTGACCTTTCTTACTTTCCATTTTTACTTTTTCATAGTATTTTTATACATGTCTTCAACAATTTCACCATGCTTACATGCTTTCTGTCTTCATTAAGATTTTCCTCTTCATTAAGATCAACAAGAACATATAATTTTAAAAATGGCCTGTTTTTTCCAGTTTGAAACTTTCATTTCATGTTCTTACCTAAACTGACTCTCACCTTCATTTTTCAGCTACTTTCCCTTGCTTCCAGTCAAAGCCAAAGAAAATTTCCTCTTGCTCTTCCTGCCACCTTTTGTACCCAGAAAATTGCTGTGGCATGTGAAACCTTGCTTAACAGCCTGCAACCTGAAACACTGGCTTCCCTACAGGTGTTTGAAAATTAAAATTCCCCATTGCCACCAAGTCCTGCGCTTTGGACAGTCCTGCTTGTTGCTCAGAAAAAGGTCTCATCCACCACCATTCTGGAGACCTGGAGCAGTTGCCCACCATGGTAGTTCTGAGTAGGTCCTTGTTAATCTTTTAGAATGTTGTTGTTGGAGGCAGTGTATGCAGCCCTAGCACACATCACCTCCTTCAAGTCTTCTTGAGCAGTAATTCTATTTTAATATCCTGACTACAAGAAGTACCAGAACAAGCCACCTTCTTCCCAAGCCTCCACATTCACATTTGGGCTGAACTGAACCACTCCTGGCAGTAGTGACAAAATTCACAGAGGTGGGCAGCCTTAACCCTTACTCCTTGAGCAGGTGAGCTTTGTTTATATTCCAGTAATGTGATGGATGGGACTTACCCCTGTTCCTCAGTAAGGAAAACTACTCCTGTGCATTGTTTAATTCCTCTGAGGGGTAATGGCCTCTGAGGCATTTTGCCTCCTAGCACCATATTTACGCTCACCCGCTGTTTGCACAGCTTGGTGGCTTCATTGATGTGAAACAACTTCTGTTCCCACAGCCATAATTCTCACCCTTTCTCCACTTAGAGTGATGAGGGAAATTTTTCTACCTTCCTGGGGCTTTGGGGGTTTGTTTGGTGTTTGGTTATTTTGTTTGTTTTGTCTGCAGGGCTTTCCATGTTTCCTCAGAATGTTTCAATCCAGCAATCCCAAACAGAAGTTCTCCAGACTCCTTCCTAAAGGGATGCCAGTAAGAGGAGTAATTTCCTGTCCTTGTTCTTACTAACAAGAAGAAAAGACTTGCAAATTCAGTTCAAATTCTGTACTGAAGCATTCAGGATTGGTCTTTTCCTTAGAGAACAGCCTTTAGAGGAGCTGCTAAAGTGCCATGAACTTGTAGAATTCTGGAAGAGCAGTGTTACCTCACTATCTTTGTTCTGGCCATTGTATTCTTCTGTGAAGGATGCAATTCCTGTTCCTGCTGGGAGCTGGGGGAGCAGAAATAATAAGATGCTCACCTTGTTAGCCAAGGATTAGGCCCAAGCAGTATAAATTTAATTAGACTTTAAAGA
>JAWWTY010000088.1:28782338-28809950 GCA_035222235.1 Margarornis squamiger | reverse complement strand
CAATGTTAGGAGATACAGTTCTTCCCTGTTGCTGCTGCCTCAATATAATTGTTTCAGTAAGTGTTTTGCTTATCAAGAGAAAGGAGAGTGTTTTCAGATATTATGAGTACTCACTGTTTGCAGTTAGATTAAGAAGAGGAAAGTTGACCCAAAGCTCTTGTAGAGGTCATCTAATCTCTCTGGTTGAGAAGATCTGTCCTCTCACAGACTCATCTTCGGCACTATAAAGGAATACATCTTCCTCATGACAAGCTCTCTTTGCAGCGATAGCTCATCCTTGATCAATCTAGAAGCAGCATCTTCTATTACAAAAATTTAGGAAGTACATGAGAAATTAGAGTGCTGCTTGCATAGACTACATCTTTGGACTACTACTTACCACAAGATCCAGGGCATTCACAATGAGCATTAGTGAAGACGATGTGGAGAAGTTTCTTGATGGCAACCCTGCTTTTGCCAAGCAGTATTTTGAGAAGAAACTAAAAACAGAGTCCTGGGATAGCAATGAGAGTGAAATACTTTTTGAGTTGATTCAAGACATGCAAGAAAGCATCAACATGGAGAAAGTTGTTTTCAAGACCTTGAGAAGAATCAGGTCCCTTATTCATGCTGACCGCTGTAGTCTTTTCATGTACAGGCAGAGGAATGGCACACCTGAACTGGCAACAAGGCTTTTCAACATTCAAGAGGGAAGCACTCTGGAGGAATGCCTGGTCTCTCCAGACTGCGAGATTGTCTATCCGCTGGACATAGGCATTGTGGGTTATGTTGCACAGACCAAGAAAACCATGAACATCAAGGATGTCCATGAGGTATGTTTGCCATTTATTCCTTTACTGGGTAGGAGACAGGCTCACATGCTTACTAGTACAAAGGGGTCAAAAGGTAGCACTGCATGTCAGCACCTGGCCAAAGGCCTTGTGATGTAATAGTTGCATACTGGAAACAAAACACCAGTAATAGGTCTTCAAGTTGCTTCCAATTTCATTTACGGAACGAGGTGAAGCTAAGCACATTAATTACAGTAGGTCTTAATGCCCACAAAAAAGTGCACTGCTACACCTTGCCTGTCTAATAGATAAAAAAAAACGAACCAAAAATATCTAGTCCAGCAAAAGAGAATGAGGTAGTCAGATCTGCACTGAATGCACATGGAATTTTCCACAGAATTTTATGTTCCATGAGAAAGTTGAAAAGAGAGAGAAATCCTTTACAGGAGTCCAGAGAGGGTTCTTAAATCACAAAAAAAAATTTAAAAAAAATTGAAAATGTTTGTTTTGTGATGAAACTTAAGCCAAAGGAATTCAGAGATATTTTTATCAGAGAGAGTGGACCTCAGAACAAGCATGTTAACTGCAACCTCTGTATGGGTGATCGTCAGCAGAAGCAGCAAGAGACAAGTTTTGGTCAAAAAAACTTTTCCAGCAAACATTGTAAACAGCAATATCAGGAGGGATCTGAAGGATTTTAATGTTTTATTTTTATGTCTTCATGACAACATTTACTCCCCACACTTCTGGGTTGAATCATGTAAACCTGAATGGCAGCAATAACAATCCGCTTTTTCTAATCATAGGTATAAAACTAAAATCCATGTGACCCAAATATGGCATTTGGGATTACTCCATCTATTGTTTGTTAGTTACAGAGAGACCATCTGCTGATCCATTCATTTGTTGCTCAATACAAGCATAACCTTCCTTGTATTCCACAGAGCATACTGAGACACTGATCACTGATTGGGTTTTGCAGTATTTTTTTGTTGTTGTTTGGGTTTTCTTGGGTGGGTGATGGTGGGTGATGTTGCTGGTGTTGGGGGAACAGAGCATCAGAATGTGACAAACTTTTTCAAGCTGCCTGGTTTCAGAGATTTATCAAAATTATGGGAGGATTTCAGTGTTGTGCACTAAGTGCTGCACTCCAACTCTAGTGCTTTCAAACATTCTTTTGAAGGAGACCCAGAGACTAAATGTTTGATCTATCCCATTTGGCAGGAAAGGTCAGCAGATATGGGGAGAAGGTGCATTAGGGAGTGATTATTCTTTCTGGTGCAACCTCCTGAATATGATCAGAATTGTGTGGCTTCTTCTAACCCAAATGGAAGGACTTGCAGCTGAAAAGTTAGCTGAGTCGAGAGAAGATCTTGGGTCAGCAGGATGATCCTTGCACTCCCCATTTGCAGGGGATGATGGTGTCAATAGAACACTGTGCAGGTGAAGTGATATGTCATTTGCCTTCCCTGTACTATCCTTTCTTTCCTTTGTTTTCTTCTGGCATGGAAGGAAAAGTAATATTCATTTAAGGATGTACTGGACAAGTTCCTTTTGAGCTGCCCCTACAGGACGACCTAGCACGCTGCCAGTGGTTTGAGTGGCAGTTCCCTCCTGGGTGACTTCCTGGGTGACTTCCAGCCCAGTCCATAGGAAAGCTGTCTGCACATGACAACTGCTACCAAAATGCTCCTGGGACAGAAGGGAGTGGGTTGCTGCCAGGTACAGGGGAAGATTGCCAAGAAACACCACTATGGGTGCTAGCTGTGTCCTCCATTGGGATGCCTTCCCTACCATTTACCAACCCATGCACAAAGGCCCAGCAAAATGTGAGAGAATGTCTGGGAGAACATTTTCAAGAGAAACAAGGAGTAGATGGCTTCATGGATGCTGCAAGCTGACAACAAGCTTCAGGGCCCAGGCAAAAGCAGCAGAAAAATGAGGGTGAGTGAACTTCCCGGTGACTGCACTGGTTTATGCAGTGCAGCTACCCAGTGCTGCATGATAACTGGCTGTAGCCACTCCACAATGCTAACAAGAAGTTGGAGGAAAGGATGAAGGAAGTGCTATGAAGAATATCATGGATCTGAGAATGACTGGTGGAAAGCCTCCTTGTTCTGACAGATCCTGTCATGTAAAACCTTTTGATTTGCAAGATCTTCACAGAAAGTCGAAAGCACACAGTCCAAAGCCAGAGCTTCTCTTGATACTAGCTCTGTCATCTGTAGATTGTCCAATTTTCTGCTAATTCATTTCCCTTCCACAGTAATTTTTTAAAAAAACCAAAGTTTCTTTAGGCAGCTTACTTTGAGAGTCTGTGCTTTGACTTGGTTTTAAAACTACAGACATTGTGGAAAATGCTTCATTTGTAAATTCTCTATTAAACAGTGTGCCCAGTTCAGTCCCTTTGTTGATGAGCTCACCGACTACACTACAAAAAACATCCTTGCGACGCCTATCTTGAATGGCAAAGATTTGGTTGCTGTCATTGTGGCTATTAATAAACTGAACGGCCCACACTTCACCAGCTCTGATGAAACAGTAAGTGGTCAGTAGCTGAGTTTCTGTCAAAGAGTTGTTACTTGTGTCATGTAACATAGGCTCTTTTACACCGGGGATGTCTGCTTTAGTGAAGTTTTAGTAGTGTGAGCTTCCCTGAAGGGTACTCAGCTTCTAATAAAAGAGGCTTAAAATGAGGATGCTTATCTCATAAATCTTTCACGGAAGACACAGTGGGATAAGTTTCATCTCATGCCAATGCACAGCAAAGCATTTATCCAGGGAAATAACCATGACTTTTGTAAAGCAGTGTTATGAAATACAGTATACATGAGGCTGCTACTGCATTCAACTCAATCCCATAATTTGTCTTTGCAGCTTTTTCTGAAATACCTGAATTTTGCATCCTTGAACTTAAAAATTTATCACTTGAGTTATCTTCACAATTGTGAGACTCGAAGGGGCCAGGTAAGAGTGAAAATGCAGAATGGGCTGTATCTCAAAGTCAAATGAATGTATTCTTCTGATTCCAAAGGTGTAAATGAACTGTTTCAGAGATTTGTGCCTGAAGAGTAGAGAAAACAAGATGCCCTCAAGTGCTTTCAGATGCTGCTCCTTCCCCAGAGTTCTTCATTACCCTTTCTGCTGCTATTGGCAAAACTGCAGGACCTGACACAGTGGTATCAGTTTCAGCAGGACAGACCTTGAGATGTTTTGTTGGCTTGAGGCTGTGAAACAGCCTTGGGTCATTTAACCAGTTCAGCCAGCAGCACTAAAAGATTTCCTGAAACACTTAAGAATGTGGTATTTTTTTCCTTATGTGCTCATTAAAAAGTGCTACTACATTTCTTCTAGGAACAGGTAAAATGTCATACACCTTTTGTATTAGCCTCTATTAGGAGAAATGAACACAGGTTAGGGTTTTAGGGTATTCTGAACTGAAATAATCCAGCCACCATTCTTTTCTATGACTTGGATTACAACAGGACTCAGATTTATTGGGATGGACTCAAATCCTTGCAATCACTTTCTGCAGCAGGCAACCAGTTGTCACTGAAGAGCACATGAAATTGTATCTGTGCTTCGTGGCAACCATGCTCTGTTCTCCATTGGTGGTTCCCATGGGGAACAAATGCCTGTCTCAGCAAAATGAATGCAGAATGCAAGTTTATTTTGAAGCTTGGGACAGCATGTTTACTTACTAATTCATTATCTTACATGCTTTGCCTAAGTCTTTTCAGTTATCAGAAACACGAATGATGATGGCCAGGTGATACAGCCATCAGCAAGGATGAGTAGTTCAGCTGAAGGAAAACTATCAAAGGTGTATTCCTGTTGAGGGCTTAGGAGTAGGACTACTGCAGGTAAGAAATGGGATAGAAGATAAAGTGAAGACTCAAGAGGAGGAAAGCCTAATGTCTCCACAGGGTGCTCTAGTCTGGGACTGAACCCAGGAGTCCTGTGTTCATGTACTACTGCTGCATCAGCAGGTTCCACAGAAGGGCGGGCAGGAAAGCAAGAATGAGATGTGGGACACACTGCTATAGCTCTACCAATAGTTCAATTGCCAGACTTTTGGCTGTCTAGGTCTTAGAGTCTGTGAGAGTAAATATAGTTCATTGCTTTAGAATTGAAAGTACTGAAGCACAGAGTGAGCAAATCACATTCTCATAGGTACTCTAGGACTTTAATACTGGTAATCCCATCTGCAAAGACTGTGCAATACTGTGGGTAATACGGCTTGTTGCAAAGACAGTTCCATCTGCCTGTGCTCAGATGCTGCATAAGAGTCTTATTAGAGTACCACATAACACAATAATACATTTTTACCAACTTCTTTACATCATACCATGAATTAGACATTTTTCAGCTGTTTCCTTCAGTTCTCCTCACAGGGCTTGTGGCTCTCAGCATTACTTATTGCATGATGGAAAGTGCCAAAAAATAAGCTGTTGCTCATTTTCCTCCACTGTCCTCTCTGAGGGATGCTGACAATGAACATCTCAGATTTTATGAAGTTGTCCCAGTATATGGATTAGAAACAGAGACTGATGCAGCTCACAATTGTCAAAAACATCTGCTAGGGTCCAGTGAAGAGGTGAGGCACACTTTTTCTGATGCTGGCCATGTAACAATACTTCTTGTTCAAAGCACAGGTACAGTCCGCTTCAGGTTGCAGCTCTCAGTGCTTCTGAAGCACTGCTCCTCAGATCTCCTGGGCTCAGAAAGGAGAGCACACGCATTTGGGTACAAGCACACATACATTAACTAAGCTAAGCAATTGTGTAGATGTTTCCTTATCATTTCAGAGACTATTTTTCCTTTAGGCCCACAAAGACCCCCCCTATGCCACCAGAAATACTTGCATAGCCTCCATCTTTATAAACAAAAGAGCTTAATAGCAACAGCTTTCGTAAGGGTACATCTGTGGGGCACAGGACAAGGAAAAGCATCAGAGGCTGATGTGCACACAAAGCAGCTTTGAGGAAAGCATTGATGCAGATGTTTCAAACACCAGCCTCTGGAATTTGCAACACTTGCTGGTAACTGGTTTTGGATTTTGTTATTGGGTTAAAAATATAAATGGGGACAGCTCTTTACCTGACAACAGTACTCTTTTTCTGATGTATTTTAAAGACTGGACTTCTACATAACACTCCATGATGACCTGACTTTTCCTCCCTGGTAATTCCAAGCGTGAATAAGCAATGCTTTTGCACTTTGCTGTATAGGTTTCCTGCACTTCTCAGGAACTGTAGTATAACCCCCAATCATTTCCCTGTTACTGCAAACACATTTGGGAAGCCCATCACTCAAGGAAAGGCTGTGCTTACATTTTGATCTTATACCGCAGGTGCTGCTGTGGTCAGCAAATAAGGTTTTTGAGGAACTGACGGACATTGAGAGGCAGTTCCATAAGGCTTTTTATACAGTGAGGGCATACCTGAACTGTGACCGATACTCTGTAGGTCTCCTGGACATGACGAAGCAGAAGGTGAGTGTTCACATGTGTGTTGCACACTGTTCTGATTGCTGCTGTCCACTGAAGGGTTATGTGTGGAGATAAGTATTAATGAGGCAGTCAAAGTGCAGGCTAACTTGTAATTTTTACTTTGGTTGGCATATTTTTATTGTGCAAATAAGGAGATGAAAATAGAGGAAAATGGAAGAGCTTGTCACTAGAATGGGACTGTCAAAGGGGGACAACAAAGGAGGGGGAAATGTGTCTGACTGTGGCAATCTTGGCCAAAACCTGCAGCATAAACACAACCTCACAAAGCCTGTTGATATCTGAAGTATAGTGAGGTACCTGTGGAAACCCTCAGCAACAAAGCAGTCACTTTCCTCAAGCATTCACCCATATACACAATATCCAGGGGTTTAGATGAAATTCAGCTTCGTGAAAAGAAGCTGGCAGAAGCTATGTTACATCTGACTTGGCCTGACTGTTTGCAGCTTTGGCAAGCTTTATGTGGGGGTTACACAGCATTCTTGTCCGTGGAACTCTGATTTATTCTACGGTCAGGCTGACCCTTTTGTTGACAGAGCTCTGACAGCATACCGTCTGCTTAAGAGGTGTATTAAAACATCGTTAGTGTGCTAAAGACACTTTGATCAGCATTATAATGTACCCTAAGAAAAACAAGCAAACAAAATATTTCGGCAATATGGCAGTATCGTAGATCAGCCCTATAGTCACACTCTGGAGAATTAAGAACACAAAAAATCCTGGCATAGCTGCTTGCTCTGAGTACAGCCAGCACTGTTCTCAGAATGAAGCAGCACCCTGTGTACAGGCAGTATATAATTATATAATGCACCCAGCACGTTCGAGTTTAGATATTGGGGATCATTCTCCTGCCTGGTTCAGTACCTGCCTGGTATTGAACTAAAATCAAACTTATTATTTGATGCCTTGTTTACACAGTCCCAAAACCAGCATGGTAGAGCAATAATTACTTTGTGACTGGAGGCAGAATGCACTTTTTTACTTTAAAAATCCTTCTTTAATTTTAAAACCAGGAATTTTTTGACCTGTGGCCAGTCCTGTTGGGAGAAGTACCCCCCTACTCAGGGCCTCGCACCCCGGATGGCAGGGTATGTGAGAACGGGACTTCCTTACCTCTCTTCACTGTAGCTGGATTGCCTCACCGTTAATTGTAATACCACTCTTTTTTTTTTTATTTGTAGGAAATAGTCTTTTACAAGGTCATTGATTATATATTACACGGAAAAGAAGACATCAAAGTCATCCCGTAAGTGCCCAGTCCCTGTAAGCTAGGTACTGACAGAGAATGTAGCTAAAACCAATTCTCCCCATGATTTAAAATCATCTATAAGGAGAAATGCAAAGGACTAATATTAGATTGAGTAAGAGAGAAAGAATATAAGTTGGTTCTTCAACTCACATTTCTGTGGGACAAAGATTTCCTCAAGGGCATTGGGATCCTGACTTGCAAACCAGGCTCCAAAATTCACTGCAACCAGTGCCTCCTTTTAGATGCAGAAATCAGCTGTCTTTACTGCCTGCAATTTTGACACTCTCCTTGAGAGGCTGAGGCATTTCTCCCCCTCCATGCCTTCCCTGTGCCAGTGGGTGAGCCCACCCAGGATGCCCTTGTGTTGAGGCTTCCTTGTTTCTCTCTAATTCTTCTGTCACTGACCCCATCTTAAGGCTACCTCTGCTCTTTCCTTCCCTCCTGACAAGCAGGAGGCAGCCTCTTTCTGAGACCTGCCCTCTCTTCTTGCCACTGAAATTTCAGAGGAGCCTTGGGCACCCTAGACAAATCTGACACGACAGGAGTTTTGCCCAGTTCTGGTCACACTGCTTTGCATCCCTGCATGTGCTGCAAGGAAGGCCCCTATTGCTTAGGTACAGCAGTGTTCAAAGTTCAGGCTGGCAGACATCCTTAGCCAGGAACTTCCTTTATTCTTTCTCTGTGCTGAAGGTCTGAAATACGGCACCTGCTCTCAGAAATTACTTTTTATTAAGTGTCTGAAGACTGTGATATTTTATGAGTTATTTTGTATTGAATTCTTGAAGGAGAAGTATTTACTTATATGAAAATATTTTGCTTGTGCACGTGGATCCTTTGAAAGTAACAGGATTGTTTAGGAACCGAGAGTGAAATATGTAAACCTGGATTATGCAATCAGCTAGATACACTTCAGCTCTATGATCATTTTCAGTAAACATATATCCTTAATTTCCCTTATATATTTTTCTTTCATTCAGAAATCCTACCCCAGATCACTGGGCCCTAGTTACTGGACTGCCAGCCTATGTGGCTGAAAGTGGATTTGTAAGTACTTGACCTAGGATTCATCAAGTCTTTCTGAGATGAAGTGAGACTCATGCTACTTTCTCATTAATTCAGTCCTTTGTTTAGTAGTTCAATTTCTCATTGTCCATATCGTAAAACTTTTCCATTTGTGTAATCTCCTAGATTTGCAACATTATGAATGCTGCTGCAGATGAGATGTTTAACTTTCAGGTATCGTAAAACTTCCAGTTCTGTGAAGGATTCTATTTTTTTTTTCCAGAAATGTAATATAGAGTCAATATTAGGCATATCAATATTTCTTTTGCCTGTAGCCTTAATGTAAAATGGGGGTGATGATGTATTCAGAAAACACATTAAGTACATGGTGTCTTTCTGCTTGCTGTTGCTTCAAGGAAGGTCCTCTAGATGAATCAGGATGGACTATCAAAAACGTTCTCTCCATGCCAATAGTGAACAAAAGGGAAGAAATTGTTGGCGTTGTCACATTTTATAACAGGAAAGATGGGAAGCCATTTGATGAACAGGATGAAACCCTCATGGAGGTATAGTTCCTTGCTGTGGCTGGAAGTAATTCATATGGTTAAAGAGGTCACTATTGCTTCTTTGTACACCTGCAAAGCATCTCTAGTGTTTTGCAGCTAAGTAGATATCTTTGTTGCCTAGAGAAGTGTTTTACATTGGCTTGAAAGTTTTTAAAACAAGTATTTGACATACTGGGGGCGGTTTGTCTTGGAAACCCACCTGACTTCACATTCTGTTTCAGCATTCTTGGATTGGACACCTGGCCATGAGCAGCGACTATGGCCAACACAACCATTCTGACCTGTGCTCACACACCTGACAGCTTGCTTTCCCTGACTGGGCCAGTTGCTCAAAAAATTACACAGAAATTGTTTACAAAACTAAGATGCAAAGGGAAGCCAGCTGTTGAACCTACCCACAGCAGCAGTGATTAAGGACCTTGCTGTTTAGAAATGCTCCTATGCTAGTTTCAATGCAATATAAGCATTCAGCTCTTGGCATCTGTTATCAATCAGGACATTTCCTGAAGCAGAATTTTCTTATCAAACTAAAAGACTGTAGAAAAACAAATCAGTTTTAACTGGCCACTGGACAGTAAACAAGTTGAAAGTAAACAGTGTGTGAGTAAATATATGTGAGAGGTGACAAGACCACCTTCTCTCCCCTGATATTAGTGTTCCTGACCTGCTGTCACCATTGTAACAGCAGCCTTTCCACAGGCATGGAGGCCTTTGCAACAACACAGAAATAGTTTTCTGTATGCTGAACTGGACAGAGGGTCCTTGAGCTTCCACAGCATGGATGCTCTGATGGCCTGGGCAGATTCAGCAGCTGCAGAGCTGCTCTGCTGAGGAGTAAGTCGTAGCTGGCAGCAAACACATGGTTGCTCACTGCAAGAATGGTGGCCAAAATGGAGACTGTGTTTCTCTAAAAACATATCATGCAGCATTATATTTCTGTGTCTCTGAGGAACAGATGTTTTGCCTATTTCACCATTTCCTTCTTTCCCCCTCACCAAGTCCTTGACACAGTTCCTGGGTTGGTCTGTACTCAACACAGACACCTATGATAAGATGAACAAGCTGGAGAACCGGAAGGACATTGCTCAGGACATGGTGCTCTACCACGTCAAGTGTGACAAGGATGAAATACAAGAAATTCTGGTAATGCCTTGCAACATGCAGCACGCATCCAAGTGTACTGGCCTAGCCCACGACTTATGGCACAGACAGAGGTCTCCCATTTCCCAGAAATGCTTCTGGCCACCCTGATGTGGAGGCAGCACCTGGGGCCCTAGTCACTGCACAGTGGCAGAACAAGTCTTTCTTTTGACTCTGTGGTCTGCCCTCCAACTCAGCACATGGGCCCACTATGTCCTTTCTAATTTCCTCAGCAAGACCAGCCTTGGAGGCGGGCTTACACTGGTGCTACTCAGGGCAGGGCTATAGGGGTGGAACAGAAACTTAGTTATTCCCCACAACCTCCTTAGAGGAGAGGATGTGAAGTTAAAGGACCCAGCTGGGGCACTGGCTCTAGGGGGACATATACATGTAGGGGAAACACAAAATAAATTCAAGGCGAGGAAGAACAGTACCAGGAAGAATGTGTTAAAAGGCCAGAAACTGAAGTAAAGTCCAGGAAGGAAACACAATTTGCATATGACAGCTGCCCTAGATTTTCCAAAGCTGCCCAGTGCAAAGTGCAGGGTTCAGTTGTCAGCTTAACACACCCATGCTCTTTGCAGCCAACACGAGAAAAGCTGGGGAAGGAGCCAAGTGAATGTGAGGAAGAGGAGCTGGCAAGCATTCTGGTAAGAACAATGCACTGCTGGAATAAACAGCCTTGTCAAACAAATATTGCCTGTGTGAACGCAGGGAAGAATTCCCACCATGGGCATGTTGTTGCCTGGTGAAGGGTGAAGGCAAAGCATATCCTGCTTTCCTCTCCTTTGTGAATTTGGGGTTATCATTATAATGTCACAGCAAGTGCCTTCCCCAGCTCCTGGGGAGTCCTTGCTGTCTGCCACTTTATCTCAAGGGGTTCTAAGTCCATCTGGAAACACATCAGCTACCTTGTCACGCATTTAGTTCTCCAGCATAATTAAGGATGGCTGTAAGTCTTCCCCTGTTTTGAGTCTTCAAACTACACCAAGTGCTTAACAGAAAACAAACAATATTTCCTGCACTTGATCAAAAACTCCCACTCTCTTTCTCCCCCTAACAGGATTATTATGGAAAGCTGCATTTCAGTCTACTTATGTGTTATATTCTAAAAGAAAAAGTTCACAGCAGAATCAGACTGAGAAATTTCTACTAAGTAAAGCCTAGGAATGACATAAGTAGCACAGCAATAAATCATCCCACCTCTCTTACAGAAAGAAGAACTCCCAGGGCCCTCTAAGTTCGAAATCTATGAGTTCAGGTTCTCTGATTTTGACTGCACCGAGCTAGAGTTGGTGAAGTGTGGGATTCAGATGTACTACGAGCTCGGCGTGGTGAAAAAGTTCCAGATCCCACAGGAGGTAGGAGCTGGCAAAATCCGGGATCTTCTGTCTTGAATGGCCAAAGGACGCACTGTGTGGCTGAGGTCCCTCTGTGTGTGCCCAGCATGGCTCACAGGGCAGCCAGAGGACTGGGTTCGTGGGGGCTTGCAAAGAGCATCCCAAGCCCCCTCACCCCCTTGAGGACAGGGAGCCGCCTCTGAAAGCCTCTGGTCACAACATGTGGGTTTGCAGTGTAAAGCTGGACTCCTCTGCTCTGCACGGCCTGCCACAGGTGTGGGTTTGTTAGGAGGTCTCTGCAGATGGGTGGTACATCACACAAAAAGTTGCTTGGGCTTGGTGTGTCACCGCCCCTCACGGCCACAGGGTAAAAAGTTTCCAGGCACAACACAGGGAGTGCCTGCCTGTGTGCCTGTTTCCTTTGCTATAGGATGTACCCTTTAGCTTTCAGCTAGGGTATGCTGAAACCCACACTGGAGGGTCTCTGTTTTCCATCCCATTTCAAACATGGACGTGCCTTCATTTGGTGCAGATGGCATCAATTTCTTGGCTGCTGTCGACAGGAATGGTGTGACCCTGTGGGAAAAAGGACTCCATAGCCCATGATGTGCAAATTCATGACCTTTGCCACAGCTCAAACCCCTGTAGGAATCGTGAAACTGGCATTTCAGCAGCTCTGGTGCTCCCCAAGGGATTTCTCAGCACATCATGTGAGGTTTACTTCCATCTAGTGGGATCTGGAGGTAACTGCAGGGAGAGTTTTCACCCTGGAAAGGCAGGCTGGGAATTAGAAGGGAAATGACTGGGAATTACCTCTGTGCTTCCTAGCTGTAGTATGACAATGCTAAAAAGTATTCAAAATATATACTCCGCAACCACTACCTTCTGGTACAGGTGTGAAAAGCAGTCAGTCTTTGCTGCATCTCTGAATAGCTGAGACTTTAAGAAATGAATACTTATCCACAATCAATTTTCTTTCTAATGAGAAAACCTGCATAGCTACAAGACAGAGTACACATGGAGAAGTAGAATGAAGAGGGATAAAACCCGTTTGTTATTTAATGCCCTATATTGTCATAAGAGGAAAAAGGTTTTTTTTTTTTAAAAAAAAAAAGAGAAAAAAGAAATATATTAGAAATCAGAGAGTTATATTTTAGTGTCCCTTTCACTCTTCACTAGCCTTCACTCTAACAACACCATCAGGGAAGACTGATGATATCACAGCTTCTGATCCCTTTCTGGGGCCACCTCTGTAGAACTGGTCTGAACCTCATCCATGACTTCTGTACATGATCCTTATTGCAACAGCAACAGGCAACAGCTTCATCGCACAAACTGACATCCTCTTCCTCATTTGCAGGTTCTGGTAAGGTTTGTGTACTCTGTCAGCAAAGGGTACCGAAAGATAACTTACCACAATTGGCGTCATGGCTTCAATGTTGCACAGACCATGTTCACGCTCCTGATGGTAAGGTAACACCATCCCAGTTAATTCTCTGGCACAGTTTGATTTGCAGCAGGTCTTCTGTCTCATGAAACATGCAGGGCTTCCCTTTAATCCTGGTGTATGAAAAGTGTTTGTCACTACTAGCACAGGTCCTGATACACGAGGCCTCCCTTTGTCTTAGGTAGAACTCATTGCATTACACTTAAACCTCTGGTCAGTGCTGGTCAATGAATGGAGTGCCTTAATTCTCATGGGTACAGATGTGTATGGTGTTGAATAGACTCCAGATTAAGCTCTTCTGCAGAGCAAAGGGAGAGAGACTACAGGACTTCCATTCTTCTAAGAGGTTCTGACAGTAAGAGCCAGGAAGTTATCTGGCTGGGGTGGAGGCAACCTCATGCTTTCCATTTCCAGGCAGGACAGACAGAGCTGTAAGTCTATCACTAGTATGAATGTGGCAGGTGCCATTTCTCACAGGCTCCCAGGGCAACAGGTACCTCAACAAGAAAAACAGGTGTCTGCTGCTTCACACCATGGGTTGATCAGCCAGGAGCCAGTGCGAATGGTTCCACGTGTCTGCCTACACATCTGGCAGCAGGCTTATGTCTACCACCCCTGGACAATCCTTTGGGTGATTCAGCTTGGACATCACATTGCCCAGAAAGATGCAGAGCCTCTTCACATAGTACTTTGTGCCCAGTGACTGGAGGGGTGCTTATGACAGCCTGGGTGAGCCCTAGGGCACAAGGCTTCTGCAGCAGGAGGTAGCCAACACTGTACACATATGCCTACCTGAAATGTTTTGTTTCCTATTGATTCCCCATTATAACCTAAGTCTCCCATGTGTTGTGTTTAGTCTCACAAGTATTTTCAGTTCTCCTGGACTGTTTCAGTGCGGAGATCCCTGTCAACAGCAGTCACAGCTCAGTACCTGCCCCTGTAAGAGGTGCTAACATAAGGCATGTAAATTCTCTCCCTGCAGACTGGCAAACTGAAGCGTTACTACACAGACCTTGAAGCCCTTGCGATGGTAACTGCTGCTCTGTGCCACGATATTGACCACAGAGGAACCAACAATCTTTACCAAATGAAGTAAGCACTTTCTTACCACTTCAAACCAGTTTCTATTGCTCTCACATGGAGTAGAATCAGGCTGTGATCACACCGAACTCCAGTATAGCTCTGTTTAATGCACAAGGGTAACAAACTTCCTTTGCAAATTACCTTGCTTTTCAGTCTATTACAGCACTTGGGCTTATGCTTTGACCAGTGGTGAAACTGAAAATTACCGTGCTCTCTGGGCTTTCTTTACCTCCTAGCAATCCTTCTTTAGTTAAAGACAAGCTTACATTACCATTACAGTGTGGAACAAGTGTAGCAAAGGCACTTAGCAGCCTGAGTGCCAAAGGAGACTCAGGATGGCACCAGGAGTATCCCAGGCATAAGATAACTAGTTTTTGTTGGAAGATATCTATGAAAAAAGCACCACTACCCTCATGACCCAAAGAAATAAAGCACATCTGAGAGTGCTTCTCTCAGTAGGTAGTTATTAACTACAGAGAAACAATAGCATGATTTTGTTTACTAGTCAAGACTCTGTTGTTCACTAAAAGTAGTGTCAGATCAGAGCTCTTCTGCAATGCTTGCTGGCAATACTATATTACTGTTTTCTGGAGCTTTGGAAAAATGTCAAGTGAAGCTGCCTCATATTTTTGATACAAAAGGGCCCTGCTTTTCATCTAGAAAGGTGTCCAACGATTACAGGTTTTTCTGTTTGTATTACTAGATACCGAGATGTATTTAACTCAGGAATTAAACCAGCTTACCAGACTGAGTAATTACAGTGCAGTCCTAAACAAAATTTGGGGTGAAATTTGTAGTTGGAAGACTATTTTATACTATTTTATATATAGTGTCCAAATAGTTATAAGAAGTGTCACAAAAATCTTTTATTAGACTGAAGTCATTAGCTAATGAAAAGTACTACTCTTAAGCCTTCTAAAAGGAGTTGATCTTATGTGTGTGACAAAAATGAAATATAAAATGAGACTCTACTTTTTATTTGTAAGTGCTGCACTAACATCTTTACTTTTTCCTTTATGCAACCAGATCTCAAAATCCCCTAGCTAAACTTCACGGATCCTCAATTTTAGAGAGACATCACTTGGAATTTGGAAAATTCTTGCTCTCTGAGGAGGTTGGTAATGTACTGCAGTGTAAGGGCATGAATAATTTACTTTTAGGGAAGTTTTTCAATAACAACAGGGCTGTTCTCCCAAGACCTTCCTCTGGCTTGGATACAGAGAAACTGCAGCTGCCTCAGTCCCCATGCACTCTATGGTCACCCAGGACCGAAACTTGTAGGTTTCCTAGACGCATGACTTGGTTTCTTCAGAAGCCACATCCATTATCCCCATAAGAATATGTTAAATACAGGATTGCTCTCCTGAGGCCCCTCTGACAGGGCCAAGGCTGACACATTCCCACAGCTAACTTTTTATTTCAGGCAAATTTGCTTTGGGGTCAGAGGATGGGGTTTGGGTACACACTGTGTAACAAGCTTCAGGATACTGACCCTGTTCAGTGAACAAAAAAGGAAACCAGCCACCCACAGACGGTGTATGGGGATCACAACCCTTGCACCTTATGGGAGCAAGTTGAATCTACTAAAATGAAAAAAAAAAGTGATCACATTTGGGAAAGGGAGGTGGCCAGGAGCTCTTAACAACACAGTGCTTGGATTTTGCAGCTCTCTTTCTTTTGCTTTTCAGTCACTGAATATATGTCAGAACCTCAACCGCAGACAGCATGAGCACATGATTCACCTGATGGAAATTGCCATCATAGCAACAGACCTGGCACTTTACTTCAAGTAAGTCAGTCACATACACAGTGTGAGAAGGGCAGAAATCAGCTGGCACTTTACCAAGGCCAAATGTGATGCTTTGCTCTGAAAGCCTCTCCACCCATGTGGCAGTCCTCTTCACAGACAGTGGCTCTGGGAGGCTGCCTTTAATACTGACCTCAGAGCTGGTGGGAGAACTCAAATGACTCAAAAAATTTTTGAATTTCTATTCAGTTAATCACATATGTGACTTTTTAACCCTCTATTTCAAACAAGACAGAGCTATGTGACCCCCTAATGGAAAGAGATGTCAGGCTTTGGTTTGTTTTTTTTATTTCCCTTAGAACTTCAGCACTGAAAATGCTCATAAATGGCAAATAGCCTGGCAAGGGCCACACTAACTTCTCTGTAAAAGCAGTATAATACAAACAACAAGTACACCACTGTAGGTGAATATCCAGCTCATATTCTATTTCACACACAAAAGCCAAAATTGCCAAACATCTTGGATCAGTGTGTGCTAGCTTTCTGGGACATAAGGCTGAAATTTAATGGCATATGTGACTTCCTAATTAGCAAGGAGCTTTCAAAATGTGGTTTCAAAATACTGTGTCAAGACCGGAGACTGCTTCTTTGTTTTGTACTGCAGTATAATTACACAGAATATAAACAATCCACAAAAGAGGAATTTGAAGGAAATTACAACACCCAGGGTTCTTACTCTGGAGATAGAATATCTATATTGGGAGCATATACCACCACTTGCTCACCAGTTGGGAACAAATGGTCCTTGCCCTCCTTGGTCCATGAACTGCAAACAAAGTCTTGGCGGAGTTAAGACCCAGGAATATTGATGTGAATAGAATGCATATGAAAGTTGTTTTGTGAGGTGGCCTACCTTCTCTGCTAGCATTGAAACATCAGGTTTCTCCAGATTTTATGCCACTCAAAACATGGGTGTATTGTGTATAAGCCATTCCTCAGAATTCCCTACATATATTTAGGTATATAAAGAAGGTTAACAATGCCTGACTAAATGTATAAAGTCAGGTAGTTTTAAAAACACTCCAGCCAGCTCTAGGTTTCTGCAGTTTGCTTACCATTCAGGAGAAAAGCTTTCTTGTGTTGTCAACAAAGGTGGAAGCACTTCTTAGCTAACATAACTTGTAGTTGTACTTTCAAAGAGCTGCTCATGTCTCACCACTACACTTATTTTTAAGGCATTTACAATAGTTTCCACTACTTAAGAAAACCAGATGGTGGTGCTTGGTTTTGTTGGGGGTTTCCTTGAGGAACTAAGTGCCAGGAAAACAACTACTGGAAACCCTTGTGGAAAGGTCACCAATACCAGGATCAGCCAACTGTTTTTAACATATTTGTTTCCTTGTTTCATAGACTTTTTCTCTTGTCCATTTTTTTTTTTCCCCTCAAAGAAAGAGAACAATGTTTCAAAAAATCGTTGATGAATCTAAGACATATGATAGTGTGACTGCCTGGACTGAATACCTGTCTCTGGAGACAACAAAGAAAGAGGTTGTCATGTGAGTAATTGGTTCTGGAAAGGTCAGTGATGTGTACACCTAGTGAGAGCTCCAGGACATGCTTTGTACTGCACTTAGTGCAAAATCAGCACATGATACCTTACTGTTCAGTCAAATTGATCTGGAGAATCAAGGAAAAAACAGGGGGAAAAAAGCTTAAAGTGGTTCTTCATTCAAGTAAGTCTAGCCATATACTCCCAAGGAGATGCAAAATCCCTTCTGGCTTTATATTCCTACCAGGCTGCCCTGTGGCCTGTAGACCACAAACAGGGACATCCAATCCATTAGCTGTTCATCCCAGTGGCAATCAATCTGAGTTGCACAATACTGTTGTTGTGACCAGACAGACACTTTGCAGGCTGCTCTGCACTGGCAGTGAAGTACCCTCACCATCTCACTGCAGACTGCACTGCTACACAGCCATGACCGAGCCAGAGATGTTACTCCAAAGCCAAGAAGTTCACCCCAGCAATGACCAAGGCAGCAAACATCCTAATGCCAGAAGGAGCCAGTTCCCCATCACAACTCCATTTTAATCAAGAGAGAAATCCTTGATGACTGCCCAAGTCAGAATTAAGGCTATTACAGCAACACATCTTTCTTTATCACTTCAGCAGGAACTAGGGGATACCTGACACAGTATTGGGGCATGAGGTTCCTGAGCCTGCAAGAAGTAGGGTGCAGGCTTCAGACAATAAATTAATTTCTTTCCTGCTTTTAGGGCCATGATGATGACTGCCTGTGATTTGTCAGCAATCACAAAGCCTTGGGAAGTCCAGAGTAAGGTCAGGTGATTGATACATTGTTAGATTTCTGTAGTCTGTGCTTCAAAGTAATACAATTTCCTAAGCTGCCTAGATCGGTCTCCTACCAGCATTACCAAAAGGAATAACTATAGTTTTGATGGATTAACCAGTCTTTCAGATTGTAGTGGTGAGTTCTGTACAAAATTAATGTTTATCAAAAGATAAAACAAACCCCCGAATTATTTAGATTTTTGGGTTACAGTGAGGTCTTTTGCATGTAACAAATGCATTGCTTTTGTTACAGCAATACCTGCTGTTTGCTCAGTTGTTTTACTTCTTTTTGGAGTTCCTTCCTGTATACAAGGTGTACTTGGGCAATTGCTAAGTAAAAAGAACTAAAATTTAAAGGAGGATAAAAGAAATAAATCTACCTTCCCTTTCAGCATGAAGAAAGGACAACAAAAACAAATATAATAGGCAGCCACAGGCAAACCTTCAAGGGGAACACATTGGAAATGTTTCTTGATAGGTGAGCAGTGGACTAATGAGATCCAGTGCAATAACACTGTTGAGCTGTCACCACACAGGTGCAGTCCTGTTGCCACAGGTGCCCTTCCCAGGAGAAAGAGTGGGGCTAGCACTGGACACGAAGAAACAGAAGGGTTAGAAGTCAGGTTTGCTTCACAGTGGAGCTGTGAAGTGCATCAAGTTACAAGGCTGAAGTTGGTGCTAACTTTTGGGTTTATCTCCTTGTCAACGTAGGTAGCTCTACTGGTAGCAGCTGAGTTCTGGGAGCAAGGAGACTTAGAAATAAGCGTCCTTCAGCAACAGCCTATTGTAAGTACCATGCAAGAGCCAGGAAATTCAGTTCAGACAAGTCTCAGCAGAGACTTACTACAAGCAGTACTGCTGTCATAGTGCTATGAGTCTGCCTGAAATCACCACACCTGTCAAAACCCATTGGAAAAGCGTGTACTCAGTGAAGAACATCTCTGACAGTGCCCAGTGATTTTTGTCTCCAGCTCTCCATATAGTTAGATGGGTTCAGTGGCAGTGAACCATCAAGGAGCAGAGTCCCCCTGGAGACTTTATGCTGATCCCTTAGAGAAAAAATGGGAAATTAAATAGATCAGTCCCAGAAGAAAGCAGAGTTTCTGATAAAGAGAAAAACTGCAAATACAAACTCTGTAGAGTCAAGAAACTATTTCTGGTAAATGGAAGGGCATTTTCAACACTTTTTTTTCTCAACAAATAGTTAAATTTGGCATTGAAAGAGCCAGGAGTCATTCCTTGATGCAGCCCCTACCAGTGTGGTTTGGGTTTTATTTAAGCAGACTTTCATACACCCCCTCTATCCACAGTGACATCACAAATAACAGTAATCAGCAAGGTCTTAAAAGAATATCATTTCATGTTTAGTTACATTTTAGAGAATTCAAAACCTCTTCAGCCCTGTAATGAACCTTCCCACAAGGTATCCGTTTAAGAGGCACACAGGAAAAACTCTCCGTCCTCCTCCCCATACACTGACACTCCAAGAGCTGTCCAAAATTTCTACTGAAATGGCAAAGAAATGAATACACTCCACTCCTCTGCCGTGAAGAAAGAGGGTGGTGATGGAGAGTCTTTATGAACAGCACAACAGAACTGCCAAGCTGATACAAGGCAATTTTGCTAAGAAAATAGAGATGTGTTTTTCAGTTAAGTGTTTTCATAATTCATGGTGAACTTGTGTCCTCCCACAGCCCATGATGGACCGAAGGAAAGCTGCTGAGCTTCCAAAGCTTCAAGTGGGTTTCATTGACTTTGTATGCACATTTGTCTATAAGGTAAGCAAAGTATGCTCTTGCACACCCCATCCTTCTCAGCAGGGGCTCAAATCCCCAGTGGGTGAGCTCAGTGCAGCAACACCACTCATGGGGAGACAGACAAGTAGAGGAGGCAACATCTGCCCCTCTGCGGGGCATTGCAGCATGGTGCTTCTTTGTGACATTAATGTTTTCTCTGCATAAGTCAGGCTTGGAGGTGAGGTGTCAGGGCCTGTCCTGGGGTACAATGGACAAGCACTGCCTCTGCACTGTATTGTGCTGACAAGGTGTGTTTTTGTTAGGAATTTTCACGTTTCCATGAGGAAATTCAGCCTATGCTTGATGGGCTGCTGAACAACCGAAATGAGTGGAAAACCCGTGCTGATGAGTATGATGCAAAAATGAAAGCTCTGGAGGAAGAGAAGAAAAAAGAGGAAGAAAGAATGGCTGCAAAGAAAGGTCAGAAACAGAAACAGTTTTATGTTCTGAACTTAAAAACATATTTATGCAGTACTCTCACAGAACTGTGGCAAGCTTTGCTGAGATGGCAGAGTAAGAAGTCCAGAACAAGTTTCCTAAATTTGGCTCCACTGGTAAGGCTGAAGGCACCATGACTGGTTGTCAAAAAGGCCACCCACTTAAATTCCCAAGAACTAGTATCTGAGAAACCAGTGAGAATAAATTCAGCACAAGTTCCTGTGTATCTGGGGACAGCAGAAAGTCATTTGCTGTCCCTGGAAAACAGCAGAGAAACATCTCTTCATACACAGGGACTGTGGCCTATGTGTTGTCCCACAGGTCATGAAGTAGAAGCTAAGAAAAGTTAACACAGTCCTACAGGGAACACTTGAGGAATAATGGTTCATCCTATTTCTAGCCCAGATTAGGTACTACCTAGAAGCAAGCAGTAGTGGTAGTACCTAGCAGCAACCTATTTTGGTCAAACGTGTTTTTCTGTGGGCCCAGCCTGTGTAGTACTGAAATCCATTGGCTGTAGTGGGCATTGGGTAAAGGATAGTTTGATAGCCTGAGGATTTGTTTCACTCTCAGAAAGGTGGAAGCAGAAGGTTCTCCTGCCCTCTCCCAAATGTCTGATCAAATATCTGCCGGAACTTGATGCCTCCACTCCACAGAGACTGTAGCTAAACTCTCCTTTTGTTTCACACTGGACCAAAATTCCAACAGCCCATCGTGTGGATATTCCTCAACTGATGCAGTTTAGAAATTATTAGAGCTGTCTAGATGTCTTATCTCAGTTTAATTCATAGAAGTTAACTTGAAATATCAAAAGTAAGGGCTTTAACTATTATTTGGAGAATTTCTGAAGAATTACTTTGTGAGCAAGTAATTTATATTCAAGTTAGGAAGACTTTTACTAACTCTAAAATACTCTTTTCAAGCAGCCTTATACATACAATTTGCACAGCAGACAGCTCTAGACAGAGTACTATCGGTACACCAATCACTCAATAACATAGAAGTCCTAAAAAACTGACTAAGATGAAAATCTATATTGTGTCTCTAACTCTGTATTTCTTTTTATATGGCAGATGGAATAACCTGTAACGGAGGAACAGCTCCAGCTTCCAAAACCTGTAGCATACTTTAGATGTATTATCAACGCAGTATATGCCACCCAAAATGAGAATGCCCATGCTTAAAGAAAAAAAACCAAACATGACATACAAATACATTCCTGATTGGACTGTTCTGATACTTTATTAGGCTTATGACCAACCAGGGAAGGGCTAGATCTTGTTTGCCTTAATTGCATCTCTTCCTAATGGTAAGGAGCCAGTTCTGTCTTGTCTCTTGCTCCATGTAATGCACCTGATGTCAGATGGCATATGGGAAGTCAGAACAACATTTGGCCCAATAAACCAGGTTGCAAGACTATGGAAGAGCATTCTTCTGCACTGAAACACTTTTTATCCAAAATCTGATGGGGATAGTCCTACTCCATATAACCTCATGTGATTGACAATGCATGCAACCATAGCCTGCAGAGCAGAAAAGCTGAGGAAGAGCCAAATTTAACATATCTAAGCCTATATTTCTGAGGATATCAGAAAGAAATCTGAGGGCAAGGATAAAGCACGAAAACTGACCAC
Source organism: Margarornis squamiger (assembly GCA_035222235.1). Classification (NCBI taxonomy): domain Eukaryota; kingdom Metazoa; phylum Chordata; class Aves; order Passeriformes; family Furnariidae; genus Margarornis; species Margarornis squamiger. The sequence goes on along the minus strand of JAWWTY010000088.1, from coordinate 28,787,876 downwards.
AGTAAACCTCTGAACTGCTCTAAAACATTATGATTCCATGTAAATCCAAGAAACACTCGCACAGGTGATAATTTTGCACTCACTTTAAGAATCAGAATGTGTTGCTATTACAAAACATGGAGCCATAACATTCAGTAGCTGCCTTCTTCAGGAAAGGGATCCACACTGTGTTCTGAGGCTTCGTTCTTTCACACATGATTTTAAGAAGACAGTCTTATTACCCATTACAATTCCACTTACAGTTGACCAAGCAACCTGACTTGTGGCATCTCCTAAATTTGTTCTGTTTTGCCTCACAATGCCAGTTATTTAATACATTAGATCAGAACCAACCCCTTTTTCCTTTCATCCTCCTGTTCTGAGGTGTCTGGTTTTTAGATTCCCCCTCTAGATTTGTGACTGATGACTTGTACCCTTTTATTTTAGATAAAAGTTAGTTTTCATGTTTATTCATGCAAACATATTAGAAAATTCAATTACACTCTTGTAGCAGTAGAGATGCCCTTCTCTGCTCCTCTCTTTTTCTCTCTCTCTCTCCCTCTTTTTTAAACCTGAAGATCTGTTTTGCTGGGGATTTTCTTCTTCTTCTATTACTCCTGCCACCTTTCAGGGCTTAACCTTTCAGTATCTTGTTTTGCATTAAAAAAATACTGCATGTAAAAGGAAAACTAGAGCTATGTTTTTCTGTGTCTCAGTGTAGTAAGCAGGATGCAATGCTCTATCACTATACAGCAATTTCGTGAGAGGCAATTTGTCTTTCAGGAAAATATAAAAACTTGTCCACTTGCATGAAAGCTAAATATACCACTAATAAACTCCCTGCTGTATGTCTCAGTTTTATTAAGAGTCACAGAATTGTAGAATGTTAAGGGTTGGAATGGACCTTTAAGACAATCTAGTCTCTACCTCCCTGTTACGGGCAGAGACACGTCCCATAGACCACATTGCTCAAGGCCTTACCCAATCCAGCCTTCAACACCACTGAGGCTGGGGCACCCGCAGCCTCCCTGGACAATTTGTTCCAGTATCTCACCACCCTCATAGTAAAGCATTTCTTCCTAATATCTAACCTAAATTTCTGCTCTTTCAGTTTGTACCCATTACTCCTTGTCCTGTCACTACAGTTTCAGACCAAGAGTCCCTCTCCGGCTTCCCTATAGGCTCCTTTCAGATACAGGAAGGTTGCTATGAGGTCTGCATGCAACCTTCTCTTCTCCAGGATGAACAGCCCCAACTTTCCCAGCCTGTCTATGTAGGGAAGGTGCACCAGTTATCTTACCAACTTCATGGCCCTTCGCTGGACTTGCTCCAACAGTTCCATATCCTTCTTATATTGGGGGAACCAGAGCTGGATGCAGTAGTCCAAGTGGGGTCTCACAAAGGCAGAGAACCATGTAGGAAGCTTTCATCATACAGCAGATGAAGTCAAACAAGTGGTTTTTTTTTTTTTAGGGGGAAAAATGCCACAAAGTTATTGTATTGTAGAGTGGTAAGCAGTGGGCTTTTGAAGATCACTACAAGACACTGTACACTTAAATACTGAGAAAAGCTCCTTATGTTCTCAAATGTTTTCTGGAAAATAAAACATGGAGACTAATACTTCTGCCCTCCGTGTCCAACGTTAAGTGCTCAGAGCACTGCAGGGTGCTCCAGCAGTGCTGGCAGGACACAGAGCTGTGAGCGGCAGTGCCCCATCTGCCCACTGCACACAGGAGCACAACTTGTCACATACAGCATTGGGGTGGACATGCTGCCATGTATTTCCAAAGGGGACCATGCACACACGCAGAGGGGTGTCCATGGGCACACACTGTGGGGTACCAGTGGAGGAGGCTCTTTCTCGGTGGTAGACCATTTCCATGGGAGCAGTAGGGTCTCTGAGGCTACCTTCCAAAAAGGGCAGCCCAAGAGTCACACTGCAGTGGAGATCTCGGAGGAGGAAGCTGGCCTCTCTGATGCCTCCACAACAAGCTCCTGTGTCCACCTCCTCCTGCTCTTCTATCTGCTTGTGGCACCTTCAACAACTCAGGCAGAGCATAGAGCTCTGCTGCCCATGGCCATCTTGTTGGACCATTTCTGTAGGTCAGTGGTTGTATGTCCTTGCTGCTCTGCAGCTGATTGCCTCTCATGTGGCTGTGAGAAGCCACATACAGCAATCAGATGGCAATAAAGGAAACTAAGGCAAGACCTTTCATTTTTCTTTTTTTCCCCCACCATCCACCACATGGTGGAGGAAATCTTTTCCTCCAGCTTATTCTCAGAGTTCTTGCCTGTCTTCTGCACAGAAAGAGCATCCCTGCTGGACAGCCATTGGTTACTTCCCCTTCCAGGGGAAGGACCGGAGACAGGAGGCAGTAATAGTCTTTGCACAGATCCATATGCAAGCATCATGTCTATACCAGTGGACCTGAGAAGAGGAGCAGGGTGTGATGGAAGGACCAGTGAGACAACAGAGAGCTGCAGTCTGAGATTATCAAGATTAAAGTGCAGGGTAACACTCGTCCTTCATCCATGGTATCCTGAGACAGACCCTGATTTCCATGCTGGCTTATTCAGGGAAAGCAGTGATGGCAAAATGCCATGCTCCAGAAAGAAGTGGCTGGTGGGAGGAAACCCTTTGCTCCTCAGGCACTTTGATGAGATGCTTCATCAGCTGCTCCCACTGTCTTCTGATCTGACACATAGGTCATGTCCAGCCACAGCATGTACAGCTCTGAGCTCTGGGCAGCCCACCCTGCCCTTCTGCCCCTTGCTCTGGCTCTCACTCCTCCTGCCCAAGGCAAGCTGAGTGTCTGAGGAGAACACTGACTTTCTCATACTACACAGGCCAGGTGATGGAATTAATTTTTTTCTTTTTCCCAAAATGCTAACATCTAACCACATAGTCACTTTGCCAGAAGATTGGGGTCACTGTCCTTTCAGACCAGCAATCCCTTGACTCATGTTTCTACACCTTGTTGCACCAATGCAACCACACTGCTTTCAGTATTCTTCTCACTGGAGGTAGTAGCCAATTAGATTCAGGTGAAAGTTGGCATAGTTGCAACCTGCAGTAGTCTTACTTTGCAGCTGGGAGATGGCTGCCTGGATGCATCTGTGTTATAGTTTTGGTATCTCATTGGAATTCCTCCCAAAAGGCTTGGAAGCCAACGCCTAAACTTCATGAGAAAGGTTGACTTTCTGCTTCAGTTTTTACCTCTTTCTAAGAAAAAGTCGCCTGTTGACAGCTATGCGAGGTATCTGCTCCCTCTTCTCCCTACTTGCTTCACCCCTTGGCTCCTTGCACTTGTGTAATTCTCACTGGGTTTGGGATGCTGTTTTTCCTGCTTTCTTCTCTGCACCTTGAAACAAGTTGTGTTTGCTGTTACTTGCCGCTGAGGCTTGCAGTAGCCTCAGGCACAAGTTCACAGCTCTTTTCTCCAACTATCTCGAAATCCATTACCAAACACAACTTTCATCAAGTTTGCAGACAAATATAGACCTTGGTATATGCAGTCACATGGCCAAGAACTGGCCCCACTAATTTCTCAGTGACAGCACAGAATTATCAAGGGCTCATTTAACACATCCACTTGATTTTTTTCTTGTACCTTTAGTAGTCTGGAAAAGAATTTATGCCCATTCTTTCTGCGGCAGTCTTTAGGTGTACCTGCAGTCCATTCTTAATTCCTCCCTTCCTCTACAGGCAACCCTATGAGCTTCATCAGAATTGCAGGGGCTAAAGACTGCAATTGCATTCCCTCAAGCATAAACAACTCAATTACATACTGCACAGGAAACCACCATTCAGCAACACTGCCCTACCAGGAAAATATTTTTAGTCTGCTGAAGGAACGAAGCTAAACTCTTTCCTTTTCCACCTTTGGATGACTGCTTCCAAAATTGCTTGTGCAGAGTTAGATGGCTTACCTTTACTTTCCATGGACTTGCCTCTCACTTCAATGTGTTTCGTCAATGAAAAAAAATGAAGCCCTGGAGCCCAAACACTTGTATGAACCCTATTCATAGGATGTGAATGAAATTGAAAAACCAAGCTTGTGACGGAATGAAAGAAAAAAATTATCTCCGGATGCTTGTTGAAAGTCTGACCACCCATGTTGTCATAATTTTTCTCTATACTTGCCAAAATCCATGTCTCTGCATGCAATCCCCTAGCTGCACACCTCTGAGTGCAAGGCCGTCTTTCCCAGAATCTCCCTCAGCTGAAGACAACAATTTGTTCCCCTCTTGGCCTTCTCCTTTTAAAAAAAATAAAAAAATTACCCAGACATTTCCGTCCTCTTGTGTGCACTTTGCTGTAAGATTTTTTTAGTGTTCACAGGTACCAGGGCTTTGCTGCAAATAGTGTTAGACTTGCTAGAGCTGCTCAGCACTGGCCTTTTTTTTGGCTTGAACCTGTTAATCTATTATCATCTACTGTCTGGCCAGAATGCAGTGGCAGAGGAGAAATTTGGTCACTATGGGATGGCTGTAAAGAGACTTCTGGTCCCAATGTAAGAGGTATTACAAGGACAGCTCTCTTGTCTGGCATAGAGCCAGAGGACTGTATGGAAAGGATGACAGACCTCTCTTGTACAATCAGGGTGCATAGTCAATCACTTCTTATTAAAGAGCCATACTACAATTTGGCTGTAACTTGTTTTTAGTTTTGAGAAACAACATCTGACCAGTTCTAGTGTTTAGAAACATCTGTCTGGTGAGACAGCACCAATTCCTCAGATCACAGCATAGCTCGACAAGCAAGAATCAAATCTGACTGCCCTGTGACATGCCAAGAATCATGCAATAATTCACTTTGATAGCAAAGCTGAAAAAGGATGACAACTTTTCTGAGAAGGCTGAGGTTCTCAACAGCTTCTGTGACCCAGTCTCCTTTGGCAAGTGCTCCAGCCATGCTGCCCAACTCTGGAAAGGCAAATGCAGGGGCTGAGAGAATGAAGACCCTTAGCCTACCATAGGAGAGGATCAGGTTTGAGACATCTAAGGAACCTGAATGTGCACAAGTCTATAGGACCTAATGAGATTCATCTGCAGGTCCTGAGAGAGCTGGCAGATGAAGTTGCCAAGCCACTATCTATCATTTTTGGAAAAATCGTGGCAGCCAGGTAAAGTTTTTGATGACTGGAAGAAGGGAAATATAACCCTCATTTTTAAAAAAAAGAGAAAGCAGAAGACCTGGAGAACTACAGACCAGTCCATTTCACTTCTGTGCCCTGCAAGATCATGGAGCAGATTCTCCTCGAAACTATGCTAAGGCACATGGAAAACAGAGGTGATTGACAGCAGCCAACATAGCTTTACAAAGGGCAAATCACACCTGACAAATCTGGTGACCTAGTATGATGGAACTGTAGCACTGGTGGATGGGGCAGAGCCACTGACATTGCCCACCTGCACTTAGGCAAAGCATTTGACACTGTCCCATGTGATATCCTTGTCTTCAAATTGGAGAGTGTCTCTGGGCTGAATTAGATGCTAATATTTTTGGTCTGTGTTTGGCCCAGCCACCTGTGAGGAGTTGTGCTTCTCCTGCCAAGT
>JAWWTY010000088.1:28767020-28779130 GCA_035222235.1 Margarornis squamiger | reverse complement strand
GGCGGAAAGCCCGAGAGAGAGGGAGGGAGGGAAAGAAGGAGGGAGGGAGGGAAGGAGGGAAGGAGGGAGGGCAGGCCGGCCGTGCTTGCCGGCACCGGGGCTCAGCCGTGCGGGCCGCGGCTGCCGGGCCGGGCCTGGGGGGAAATGGCGGCGGGGCCGCCTCAAGGTGCCCTTGCGGGCCGGGCCGGCGCCGCCGCACTCACCGTATCGCTTCTTGCCGTAGATCATCCCCACGAGCAGCGCCGAGTACCGGGTGAACTGCGGGAGGCACACACAAGGACGCGCCCTTCGCTCAGCCCACACGCACCGCCGGCACCGCCGACCCCCGGCCCGGCCCGGCCCGGCCCTCCGAGCCCAGCGGCCCGGCCGGGCCTCCCCGGCACCCCCGTACCCCGGGTACCCCCCGTACCCCGGGTATCCCCGGGCACCCCCGGGGCCCGCCGCCCTCACCTTGATGAGCGGCGAGACCTGCACGGGCGGCACCATCCTGGCGGCGGCAGCGGAACTGACGGCGGGCGCAGGAAGGGGAGGAGGCAGCACGGCCGGCACGGCGAACCCTGAGGGCAGGGCCGGCACGGCGAACCCTGAGGGGAGGGCCGGCACGGCGAACCCTGACGGCACGGCCGGCACGGCGAACCCTGAGGGGAGGGCCGGCACGGCGAACCCTGAGGGCAGGGCCGGCACGGCGAACCCTGAGGGCAGGGCCGTGAGCGGGAAGTCCGTGCGGTGTTCTCCCTTCAAGTATTCACAGTTCTGTCACTCAGGTCCGGAGAGTGACTGGAGCATTTCTCCTCCGAGGATTCCCAGGGGAAGCTGGCACTGTGCAGCAGCCTGCGAGAGAAGGGTCGGGAGTAATCTGATGGATCTTTATGCAATACCTGATAAATGGACACAAACTGCAGTGCAGGAAGAGAAGTGACCCCTTTTGTTTACTCCTAAGGGCCATGGAACATTCAAACGGGTAGACCCGTTTGAAAATAGCTATTAGAAAAAAATCTGTCACTCTCAGGGTGGTAAAGCACTGGAATAGGTTTGCCCAGGGAGGTGTTGGAGTCACCATCCTTGGAGGTGTTCAAAGAGACATCTCGACCTGGGCCAAGTGGCTTAGGCTTACAGTGATGGTGCTGCATTGATGGCTGGACTGAATGATCCCGAAGGCCTCTTCCAACCTCCACAATTCTGTGATTCTATAACCTGTTGAGTGGTCCGTGTGCCTCTGTGACTGGACACAGATCTTGGCAACCATCTCTAGCCAACCCTACCTTAAACTGGAGGGTTGGACTATATGGTCTCAAGAGGTCCTTCCCTTCCAATGTCATCCATTCTGGGATTGTAATAATTGTGGTGGTTCACTTCAGTTCTAGAGGCAAAGCCTGTGATGGTTAGTAATTCTGTAAAGAACAGCTAATTACAGTTAGATTTGGGAATGTTCTTTCTACTTGAGAATGGCACAATACAAATTAGTGCAGTTTGTTCCTCAAGAATGTACCAAAACTATCACCATGATCCTAAATCAGCTCTGTTTATACAAGGTCTCACATCAAGTTTGCCCTCAAGTTCGTGTTTCAATATACTACCACATTTGGTTTGAATAATGGTATCTCAACTACAGGAGAATGTTCTTTTTGCATAACGAATTACTTACTTGCAAGTGAGATAAAAAGAAAATGCATTTGCCCATACAGTTCCTTCTACTATTTATACATTACAATTCACTTCAAATCATCCTTGTAAACACTGCAGCGAAACTGCTTGGTCAGATTCAGACTGCGGTCTCATTTTCTTCAAGTACCAACAGAAGTAGCATCAGCCTTTCTTCACACCATATTAAAAGCATTTGTGTGTTTTATGGAAAATCACAAAACTGAGGTTTTTGATGATTTTGAAGGAATAAAAACCCCATCTAACATACCTTTAATTGTAAAATTGGATATGTTTCACCTGCATAGCAAAAATAAAGGGCTAGAAGCTTTGTTTTTTCACTGATTGAAATTTATTACAAATACACATACTCACTACTTAATATGTGCCTGCCGCACATTAGAAACAAAATCATACAGAAGTGAATATGCTTTTATTAAGTATCAGAAAAATCCTGTTACACACAACACAATGCAAGTCATTTAGCTTCAGCTAGATATAAATCCCCTTGAATAGCTGAACATACTCTCTTCACATGAAGTATGTAATATTTACAATTACGTATAGGTATCAAGGTGCTTCAAACCAAAAGCACAAGTGCTTTCAAGACTGATCTCAACTAAAACAAGATAGCTGAATTTGTTTTCACCTATAATTTCTTTAGGCATACTTTGCCACAGTATTTTTAAGATGAACAACAAAATTCCCCAAATGCCTTTAAATATGGCATTAAAGTTGTCAGGCACTAAGACAGTTCAAGATACAAACCAATGGCTCTGTCAAAAAGAAATAGAATGGCTTCCATGGCAGCCAGAGGCTAGATGACTTGATAAGCACAAAGCTTACCCAACTGCACGTAAGTGTTAAAAAAAACCAAAACCCCCATACCATAGATTGGAACTTCTACACGGTTAGTTTCTTCTGCTGTCTTCCTGAGACTCAGAAATCTGTGAGATCCCTTAGTTAGCCACTGCTCAGGAAGAAACTCCCTCACCTGATGGGGAGCTCTCATACGTGGCAGTCTCATACTCTTTTTGAATATGACATCATGCCTTCAGAAAAACAGAAGGATGTTCCATTCAACACGCATGAAAACAGACACAAAAAGCCTGAGAAATGCAAACTTTTCAGATGACTTGCTGCTGCAGAACAGAAAACAATTTTACCTCTAGTTCCACAGCTCTTTTCTCTGAGAGGTTATCAAAGGTAGCTGAAGCCTTGGACGCAAAGCCACATGAATTATCATATGTTATATATACCCTTTTTTAAAAAGAACAAATATGCCCAAAGAACTTCTGTTCAGGTAGTTTGGAAGACTGCTGTGAGAACTGCAGCTCCCACCTAAACTCACAGAGCCATTCAAACAGAGTTAGTTTTCCAAATGCTATCCCCAATTTGTGACTGTGCAGAAAAAGAAAAAAAAAAAAGAGAAGACCAGCAACCTGTATGCACCAATGTTCTATCACGATGCACCATCAAGAAAGCCAGAGGTCTCCATGTCTTTCATGCCTCACGTCTTCTTTACAGTAGCATAGTCAGCTTCTATACCAGAGTCTGGCTGCCATTTTGCTGGGCATCTGTTTGTGCACTTCTTAATCGATCATCACTGCAGTCACATGTCAAGTAGCACTTTTTCCTGTAGAGTAATTCTAAAGGAAACAGAACTTGCTTTTTGTCTTTGTATCCCCTATTTACCCAATATTTCAATAGCAGATTTTGGAAAAAGGGTCTCGAGCATGACCAGCTAAAACTTAAATATGCCCTAGTTATGGTCAATGCAGGCTTTGGTTTAAACTGATATAACCCACACATGACGATAATGTGAGTTACAAGAACTAAAGTTAATCTTGGAACTTCACGTGCACTGTGTGGAAATTTAGGACAGTGTTTCAGAAGGAGACAAACATGCCTCCTCCTCTTCTAATAATACAACCTTCCGTCTGGAGAGAGACATCATGGTCTTTACAACAGTTAAAGAAATTCTAACAAAGATGCGCAAGGCAAGAAAAGCAAATGGGATTACAATCTGCATAAGATGGAAAATTGCTGTGCTAAATTCACTTAACAAGCACGTTAGAAAGAAGGCCCCAAGGCTTACACAAGGGTACAGAGCCAGCTTGGCAAACATGAAGGCATGCTCCTTGCCACCGTATCTAGCAAAGGGATGCAAGGTTTCCCTTTCATTGAGAAGGGCTGTAGTCCATATTGCAAACTGAAATATGCTGGCAAAGAAAGTGATAACACAGCTGACCTGAATGGCTTCTATTTCATTATGAGACTTCTCTGCAAATTCACTGGTCAGCTGGTAAGCTAGTGGAAGCCCACCAATGAAAGCCAATGAAAGTATGTTAAGCAGTCCCATTAATCGGGTAGCTTTTGTTACATAAAGGAAAAGTGAGTGATGGACAAACCACAGGAGACCGATGGTAACAAATGAGCCGAAGTAAGCAAGGTAGTTTGGCCCATATTCACTTAAAGCTTCAAGAAGGCTGCTGTGGAACTTCTCCTCAACTTCTCTGGGATCAGGGACATTGTCTTCACTGTGGAGAGAAAACTTACTTTACTTCACATATCACTGTTATAAAACCACATCTGGAGCAATGCTGAACTATGTTGCTTTACCCTAAGCAAGTAGGGAAAAACAGGCATCCACTCTGTAGTTCTCTAATTCGTAACTTAAAACTGTTTCAAATAACAGCTCTTCAAAGAAATTAGATCTAAAGGGAAATCTGAATGTAAGTTGGCATTCCTTTGGGTTAATGCAATAAAGTTGCCACAGTGACCAAACAGCTTTTGTTGATAATAGACTTTCATCTGAAAACATAACTAAGCAAAAAGAGAAAGCTCTTCAAGACTCCACATCCCAACATGTATTACATAGACTGATCATCATTACTGCTGTAACATAGACATTAGAAGTATCTTTGGTTCCTGTTCTGTATCTTTCCAGAAAATCATACCTAAAGTAACCACTGCAGTTTTTAGAAGTCACAGACAATGTTTGATTAACTTTATTTCCTCAAATATTACATACAAACAAAAGTTAATATATTTAACAACTCAAAGTGAAAGAAGCAGCACAAAGCCTTACCATATATCCAAAATGAGCAGGGTTGCTACAATAGCATAGACTCCATCACTGAATGCTTCCACCCGTTCCTTACTCAGAGGCTCACTGAGGTAAAAAGTGAAGGTTTCTAAGCTATGGTGTTCTTCTTCTTCATCTCTTTGACCTGGAAACAAATTCAGGTGCTTAATAGTGAAAGAAGAAGAAAGCATAAAACAAGGTAGTTCAACAACCTACTGTGACCTCCCTTTATCGCCACCTGCCGACATTTTTCTACAGGAAGATGGGTGCCAGTCATCCACACGGGTCAGTCACTCCACCTTTTCTAGCATCTGTGCCTCTCCCTGAATTTCATATTTCTTTCAAGACAAGTGCTTCTGGTACAAAAATAGCCCTGTCCTTTAAATTGTATGGCAAACAACTTCCACCAAGCGAATTATGACTCAATGCTGCAACTGAACAAAACAAATCAGATGCTGTGCCTCAGGAAGCCCTAACAGCTGCAGGTCCTCTACGACAGTGTTAAGAACTTACACTACATGGCACAAAAAACCCCTCTCTGGAGTATGGGGGCTGAACTGGGACATCAAATTACCTGATTTAAAATAAAACAAGTCTGTGGTCAAAAAATGGAGCTTTTATAGGAAATGTCAAACCCATCTCTAAAGACTGGACTCTGAAATGCCTAGCTAGGCAAAATGCACTGGTTCAGGAGTTTAGGCTGGACAAACAAAAAGCTTAGGTTTCCACAGGAAGCAGGAAGAGGAACTGAATGCAAAGTAAGCGTCATCACCAGAAGGTCCATAAAGCAGCAATTTATATTAGTCATCTGACAGGGTGAGACATACACAGACACAATCTGACTGCAAACTACAGTGCCCCCATCCCAATAAGCATGAACAATATTTGTATGTGTTTATTCTCAGGCTCTGTGAGTCTGGCTTCATCCTTTCAGAGCATTTCTGCCTGCCTGTTATTGGTCCCACATGTGGGAGTCAGAAGTATTTTCCCATTTGCACTGTAAACAGATGGACTTGTACTAGGCTGAGCAACAGCAGTAGAAGCACAAAGATGTTATTTTCTACCCCACCCATGGAACTGTTGATTCCAAAGACACGATCTGTTCTGTGTTTTTGTGGTCAGCCTATATTGCTTTCAGAGGGACACTGCAGCTTTTGGCTGAGCTGATTGCATACCACCTTCTTTATTTTGGCACTGGTAACCTCTTTCTCAGCATGGTTTAAGAGTAGCTCAGGCTATCGGCATGGCTGTGCAATTGTTAGTCCTGACACAAGGAGGGCAGAAAGAACATAAGCAAGGAGCATGAGGGAAGGAAGCGTGGATTTAGGCTGACTAAACCATGCGTGAGGGCACCCCTCTAGACCATAGCACTTAATGAGATCTAACACCCTGAACAGTTAATTACCCTGAAAAGGTTTGATTTAAAAGTGCAGGTCTTGACAGTTTGAAAATGTATGACTACCCAGCATTGCAGGGAAGAAACTGATAACAGCTTAGAGCTTGCTTCCTCTATTCTTCCACTCCCATGCTCCCTTTTCAGGAGGGAAAAGGGATAGATGGCGTGCAGCCATCATTTATATATACTTGTGTCTGCATGCATGTGGATACTCAGGGCAAACCAAAAAGGTTTTTCACTCAGAGATGATCTTTACATGTGTTGTGTCTTACACAAATCTCATCACAAATATGGAAAACCAGGGAGAAACTCTTTGGAAGCTCGTCAATAGGCCCCAAAAGAACTATGTTCCAAAACTGAAAATGGAAGCAGAACTAAAATTACTTCATTCCAGTCTGTTTGGGTAACATGTTGACAACTTAATCTGAACATACTCCTATGAATTTTGTTACTCACCAACAATTTTGGTTTTACACCATTTAATGAATCGAGTGAGATGCGGAAAAATGATTACAAGTCCAAGAAGTACATAAGACTGTGGAGAAGAAAATTAAATATAGTTACAAAAATATAAATTACCTTCCCAGTTTAATATGAAACTATTACTCTCAATCTTAGACATTAGATCACATTCAGAAAAACAAATCTTAACTTTACAACCTGAAAAAGGCTCAGCTGAAATGCACATGCACATCCTGAATACTGCATGTGGAATCAAATACTGCTTTTTGATAGCTAATTTAGTGCCAGTAATGAAGCAAGCTAAAAACAGAAGGGAAATAATTCTGCTGACAAAAAATGTAGGAATGACTCCTTTGGAAGTTGAAGAACTATCTCACGTGATTCTTATGGGTCCCTTCTAATTTGAGATACTCTACGACTCTACAGTTTGCTTCACAAAAACACACAGATGGGTCCAAAGTGGTTCAAAGGCTTTGCACAAGTCTAAGCACATAAGTAACTTGGAGACTAATTTCACTGTTGCTAATATTAAAAAAAACAAAACAACCCACTAGGGAGAAGGGCAAGAGAGAAGAGGAAAACATTTTCAGATAAAATTGGGCCTTTTCACCTTTGGACTCAAAACTGCCTCTTTCATTAACTGCAACCTGATTCCTCCCAAACCTGAGGATTATTTAAACAATGCCAATTCCATGGAATATTTCTCAAAATTCAGTTAAATCCATCTTTCCCTGAAGAACAAAAGGAACAGAAACTCAGGATACGTTCAAAAACTAGATTTTAGTTCTGAGTAGGGGTTCTGAAAAGATAATGAAAGTTATTATTAAGTAGAAGCAACTCCATTAAAAAAATACAGAAGAGAAAAAGGCTGTGAAAGAACAGGCCTTAGTCAAAATTATTTGTTTTGAGATGCATGTTGGCTGACTGGTTTCCTTATTATACTTGCTCCTACACCCTAAGTTAGTGCAACAATTGCATTCCCTTATCTTCAGTTTGTGCAATGTGGCATTTACTTCATGTAACCTTCCACATTGTCTCACCTACTTCTCATGTGTAAGACACTAAGCTAGAGTTTAGAAGACCTGCTTAAAAAAAAAAAAATCAGGCATAGCAACTAAGGTTAATTTTGTAGCAGAATATTCTTTTAAAACTGTACAAACTCAAGGATCAAGTTACAAACTGATACTCTGAATTGAACACATTCAATGGAAAATAGCACCCATGATTACAACACCATAGAACTGGCAACTGAAAAAATCTGCATCTTTAACATGGATATAATTAATTTTATACACAGCCCTATAGACAACTAGTATAAACTGCTGTGTCAGAGTTTTCGGTTAACTGCGAGAACTTACCAAAGGAATAAAGAAAAAAGAAAAGATGGCTGCTAAAAAGCAAAAAACTGGTCCTCTTAGGATAATCTTTAAGATATGACGTTTATAGAAATTCTGATTTTCAGACTCCTGTATCTGTTGATTCAGTAAGTGTGGGTGATAGAATCCATACGCTACTATCACAGCCTGCAAGAAGAAGAGCATTACTGAATTTATTACATATAAGTATATGCAGCATTTCAAATATAAAACGTAAGGCTATAAATCAACAAATTCCAAAACACTTTCAAACTTATTCTTCACTCCCATATGGAAGGGTGGTCTTAGAAACTCTGAGATTTCAAATACACTATATGTCAAGATTTTAGTCTCCTCTGCAGAGAATGCATTGTGGATCTTACACTATGAGAAACAAAAACCCCCATAGTAAGGAACAGAAAGTGACAAAGCCCTACACAGAGAGGGAGAAAAACAGTGCCACTGGACTGAGGCTGAAAGCCTGTGTTCCCTCATCCACCACTGCAGGGCTCAGAAAGAACCTCAGCAGGAAAGGTCAGCTGCAATTTCCACAAGGCATTTTTAGAAAGAGTGGGAAAGGAACTCTGTGGAGATTAGCTGATTTACTTGGATAAAACAGCTTCATAGGACTGTGGAAATGCAAACTTTCACCTTACATACATATTATCACAACAGGCACAACTTTGAAAAAGAATGCTGTACAAACAACACATTTAGCAATTTATATCCGTAATTAAAAACCTCCATTTTAGTTCTACCCAAGAAAGTGAAAATGGAGCTATCCATTTACAATACCTGTATAAGGCCAATGACAACAGCACAGACACTGAACAGGAAGATGCCAAAAGGTACCTCTGGAAAGGAGGCCATTAAGGAAAACTGGGAAAAAAAATGCAACTAGATCAAATATTTAATTAAGAAGCAATGTAGGAATAACAGTAGAGAAAGTGAAGCACTCTTCATTCAATACTGAAACTCAAAAACCTAAACAATAATTTGCATTTCAACATAACTCCACTAAATGCAATTTCTAGCCACAAATCCATGCAGGCATCCCAACCAAAGGCATCTGCAGAGATGTCTTTGCTCTGATGTAGATACTGCTCAACCTTAACCCCTCTGACACTGTGTCTCCATAATAACCACAGACTGGCCTGTAGCTGAGCATAAAGTTTTAACTGTTTCTGGTGGACATGATGTTCTTAGCTGTGAAAATTCTTGGTATTAGACAAATTAAAAGATTAAAAAAAGTATTCTATCTCTATGGCTCTCTGTTATATTAATTTCTGCAGCTTCATTAAGGGGAAAAAAAAACCAACACAAAAATGGGGTGTAGTATTAAGGTAACATTGACAGCTTTCCAAAATAATTTCAGCTTCAAGGAAACTATGTGCTCTTGCAGATGAAGATTGTTTTATTGGCCACAGCCTTATTTTTTGCAGACTAATATATAACACAGGGAGTCCACAGAAACAGGTGCCTGTCTTACACATGTAGCAGTTAAGATGCATTTTAAGCAAATATTTTATTCTCCTAATATAGTGTTCAGTTGCAAACATCCTTCTTAGGTCATCTGACCAAAAATTGAGCAGATTTAAAAAATGAACAATCAGCTGCCAGAATCCATCTTGCCAAATGAATCAAAAGCAATACCACAAACTCTGTCTAGATTACAAAAAGAAAATGTTCTGTCATCTAAAGGGGAGTTTGAAACACAGTTTTACTTATCACAGCAAATGCAAAATTCTCATCAGACATCTTTGATCTTTTTCAATAGAGTTGCTTTTTTAAAAGAAATCATGGGAAATTTTCTACCCTGAGGGTGTTGCCCAGTCCCTGGAAACATGTAAGTTCTGGCTGGATGGGGCTTTGAACAACCTGATTTAGTTGAAGATGTCCCTGATCACTGCAGGGGCTTGGACTGAATGACCTTTAATGGTCCCTTCCTAACCAAACTATTCTATGATTCTATGATACTATGATTTTCTATGACTATCATTTTTCTTCTAGAATATCCATTTTCTGCCAGGTCTAAAACATGCAATAATTGAAGGTTATAACATATCCTCATCAACTTTAAAAGCGAGACTTAACTATTACAATGGATTCAGGGTTAACATTATAAGAACACTCTCCTGGGTTTCTGAATAGTTTGGTAAAGTCTTTTCAAATAAATAAAGAAAAAACAACTAATTTAAACATATGTCACAGTTTAGAAAAGTACTTACTGTATATGGCAAGAAGGTTATGATCATCATACAAGCCTAAAATAGAAAACAGCATACTGAAACACTAGATAAAATACAAAGCAAGCAATGCCCTCACTGAAGATGTGTCCAGAAAATACAAACAGATCACATGCTTGTGCTGAATCATGAAAAATACCCATATTTCTGAAGTTGTTGAGATTTGACTACAACAAATGGCTAGTTCTGTACACATCTTCCATATTTGATATCCAAACTGTACAGCTTATTTTAGAAAACACTACAGTTTTGTTACCAATACCACAGGTAAAAGTTTTGCTATGGTTTTTAACAAACTTCTTTCTAAAGTAAGCAATGCTAAATATACCATACCTTCTAAATAGGTGTTTTTGATTTGTCAAGGACATTAACCTCTGATTGGAAATATTCCATATATAAAAAAGCAAAATTCAAAAAGCCCAAAGAAACAAAAAACAACTCAAGCACAAAGAAATGCTGTGCTTTGAAAGCTATGTTAGATAAGAATTACATGCCTTAAGCTAGTCCTCTAAAAGAATTTCCTGTAGTGTTATCTCATGGAGCTTAACCAGTATTTTTTTTAAACAAAATTAAATTAACTGTGTGGTTGCACACAGTCAGAGAACAGAGTTTTAAACAACATAGAAAAATACTCAGTTCCCTCAGATGAACTTCAGACTAACCCATTGCAGAACTTCTTTTGGCTTATAATAAAACATTTGGAAGTCAAAAGCAAGTTACTTATCAATCAGTCGCCTTGGCAAGGAGGAATCAAAGACCTTTGTATCGTCCTGACTTGAAAATTTGGCAGAGTAATGATACTTAAAAACTTTTGGTTATTCACAGGGATCTCTACTTGTCAGTTAAATGTCCAGAGTGTCTGAAAAGACTTACCAGATTTAGAAGAGCCAGGACATCATCTATAAGCTCTATCACCTGAAACAACCTGTCAAGGCAAAGCACAGTATCATGAACAAGCCAACTCCCAAAATATATTTTACAACACTATGTATAAACTGCACATTTACAATAGTATAGGGAAACCTGATTTCCTGTGCTCCAGAATTAATACAAATATTTCAGGTGCTAGCAAAACTCATTTACCTCAAAAATGAAAGCAATTTGTTAGAAAAATCTCAAAAGCGATACACAGTCAAGTTCAGTCATGGAGCAGTTATTAACAACTTAGTTTCCATTTGAATGGCAGAGTATTTTCAGAATTTTAAGGCTTAAAATTGTTTATCTTGAGATACAGCATAGTTACTATCATGCAAAGAGAAAGCTTTCCTTGTACACTTCCCCATACCTTGTGAAAGAAATCCCTCATCCACAAAACTGTCACTTAGAATCAGCAGAACTGATCACCTCCACAAAACCCTCACTTAGAATCAGCAGAACTGATCACCTCCACAAAACCCTAAACTATTAACAGACTAATGCGTCAGCACTTTTTTATGCAAGCTAGGAAAAGCAATGTGATAAAAGCACAGATATGAGGTATCAGCTTCAAATATTGAATTACAGGGTGCACACCTCGACTGGAATGCAGTTAATCCATTTGCATAGTAACATTTGTAAATTTCAAAATTCCATCAAAAATTGCCCTAGTTCCAGTATGATACCTGCATGTCAGTTTCTTTTTAATTACCAAGACAGGGCACGTGGGAGTGTCCACAGCTCTATAAACTGCAGAATCTGCAACATTACAGCTTATTTTCTGAGAAGCACTGCTGAGGACAGAGAGACAAGTTTTAAGCCAGCTGTACTGTATCAGTTCCTCTCTTGTGGAGTAAGCCAAGTACAAGAGTCATGCATTTTCAGCATAATTACAAGTATAATTCCATCTAAAATAGGAAGCAAAACAAAAAGTAGAAAGATAGATAACGCTTGTTTTTCTCTGAATCACTATGTCAGTGATATAAGAGTAGTTAGTCAATGCTAAG
>JAWWTY010000088.1:28734314-28761824 GCA_035222235.1 Margarornis squamiger | reverse complement strand
CCCCGCACCGCCCCGCACCGCCCCGCACCGCCCCGCACCGCCCCGCACCGCCCCGCACCGCCGCGGGCGCGGGGGCACTGGCGGTGTTTTCTTCCAGGGGGTATGGCGGGGCAGGCGAGGGACACCCGGCTCGGAGGGAGGCGGTCGATGCTCCCCAGGCAGGTGTCGTTCCCGGGAAGGGAGGAGCAGTGCCCGCAGGCGGAGGGGGCGATCCTGCCCCTCCGCTGTGCCCTGGCGAGGCACATCTGGAGTGCTGGCTCCAGTTCTGCGCTCCCCGGGACAGGGGAGCGACAGGGAGCGCTGGAGAGGGTCCGGCTGTGGGGGTAGGTGATGAGGGAGCAGGAGAATCTCCCTGGTGGAGCAAGGGGGGAGCTGTGCCTGTTCAGCCGTGAGATGGCTGAGAGGAGGCCTCACCCATGCAGACGGGTGTCTAAAGGGCGGTGGAACAAGGGTTTAACTCAGCACCGACGTTTTATCAGTGTTCAGCAGGCATCCCTCGTTGGCAGTACTGGGGTGCGCTGGGGGTAGATCCGTCCCTAAGTGCTCCAGCGACATCACAAAAGCAAAAGTCACGTTTCCGAAAGTTCCTAGCCGTCGGTGCTGGAGACGGCCCGCTGCGGGTCTCTCGGCCTGCGGCCCCCCGTGAGGATTTCACGGCCTTTGCTGCCGTGCGGCGGCCCTTGCTGCAATTACAGCCTCTCGGGAACTCGGGTCTTGCTCTTAGTCTGCCCATCAATCGACCCCTCGTGCTGTTTGTATCTTCTCGCTTCGGACGACGTGGTCCGCAGCCTTGGATGCTGAATGCTGATTGTTTACTTGCCAGTTTGAAGATATATTCTGTCCATTTGCAAAAGTTATGCTCTTTTCCCAATCTGCCTTTATTTGAAAAACATGTCTCTCAGCTAAAACAAAATTCTCATCAAGTTAAGCAAAAAAATATGGTTATTCTCATTTCTTGTCACACACATAACTTTAGCCTAAAATAATTCTACATTAATTCTTTACTAACTTTATTAACTATTTTTTATTAACATTTATTCCTTATTAACTATTTTATGTATAAGTGTTAGTAGAAGAACTAAAATCTTTAAAAAAACTTATTCATACTAATAAATCCAGATTTAATTTGGAATGTCCACAGTTTAACAGACAATATTTATCAGGCCCTTTGCAGTTGTCCTGTTTCCAAGTCTTGGAACTGGTTCTTCTGTTCTTGGTACTTGGATGGCTAATTTTGCAGCCTTGGAGGCCAGTTTCTCATTGGTTACTCCTTTTAAGCAATACAAAAAGGAAGCAGACATCCTTTCTGCCTATAATCTATGTGTCTTATCTTAAAAGTTGTAGGATTCTCAGGCAAGTTTCTCAAGCAAGCGGAAATATTTAACAGCATTTTTCTCAGGCAAGTTTTCTCAGGTAAATTAAGCAGTATTAACAGCCTTGGTTCAGGGGATTGTCGAGAGGGTGGACACAGGCTCTTCTCAGTGGTGCTGAGCAATAGGACAGGAGCCAACAATCAGAAACTAGGGCACAGGAAGTTTCTACACTATTTGTGCACCTGGGATCTCATTGAACGTGACCAGACTTAGAGTGCCTAGTTGGTTATAACCAGAAAAGAAGCCCAGCTGCATCCAGCCACTCTGATCTCCCAAGACCAGTTGAATGCCAGGGTGTTTATTTTTTGCCATATTTATATACTCTTAATGCAGGACTGAGAAAATACTGACTGTTCTTTATAATATTTACTTTCAAGGCTGTGGGTCGAGTATATGTAAACCCTACTGAGGAATGTATGTTGAATGAGAATATTGTATAAGACACAATCACAGAATAGGTTAGGTTGGAAGGGACAGCTGGAGGTCATCTGGTCCAACTCTCTGCTCAAGCAGGGTCCCCTACAGCTCGGTGTTCAGGATTGTGTCCGTAAGGCTAATGAATATCTCCAGAGCAGGAGACTCTACAGTTTCTCTGGATAACTTGTTCCAGCGCTCAGTAACCTGCCCAGTTCTTCCTCGTATTCAGGTGGGACTTCTTGTGCATCAGTTTTTGCCCATTGTTCAGCACCACCAAGAGGAGTCTAGATCCAACCTCTTGGCACCCCACTCCTTCCCCCCCCTTACATGCATTGATAAGGTCCCCTCGTAGTCTTCTCCTCTCCAGGCAGAACAGGCCCAGTTCCCTCAGCCTTTCCTCGTAAAAGAGATGCTTCATCATTTCATTATCTGTGTTGCCCTCTGCTAGACCTGCTCCATGAGCTCTCTGTCTCTCTTAAACCTAGGAGCCCAGGACTGGACACAGCACTCCAGGTGTGGCCTCACCAGGGCACAGTAGAGAGGGATGATCAGCCCCCTCTTTCTGCTGGCAATGCTCTTCCTAATGCACCCCAGGATACCATTGTCCTTCTTGACCACACGGACACACAACTCGCGCATGGACAGCTTGTTGTCTACCAGGACACCCAGGTCTTTCTCCACACCACTGCTCTCCAGCAGGTTGGCCCCCAACTTTTTCTGTTGCCTGGGGTTGTTCCTCCCTGGTTGCTGGATCCTGCACTTGCCTTTGTTGAACTTTATACATTTCTGCTCTGTTGATCCCTCCAGCCTGTCAAGGTCCTTATGAAGGGCTGCACAGCCCTCTGGGGTATCGGCCACTGCTCCCAGCTTTGTGTCATCATTGAACTTGCTGAGGGGGCATCTGCCCCTCTGTTGAAGCCATCAACGAATAAGTTAATTCTGGGCCCAGCACTGAACCTTGTGGAACACCACTGGTGACAGGCCTCCCACTACACCCTGTGGCACTGATCATGACCCTGTGAGATCTGCCATTCATCCACTTCTTAATTCACCTCACTGTCTACTCATCCACCTTGCAATTCCTGCACTTACTTATGAGGATATTGTGAGAGAGAGTGTTGAAAGCCTTGCTGAAGTCAAGGTAGACAGTATCCCATGCTCTCCCTTCACCCATCCAAGTAGTTGTCCTATTGTAAAAGGCTGTCATTTCGGTTAAGTGTGGTTTCCCTTTAGTGAATCCATGCTGACTGGTCCTGGTCGTTTTCTTCTCATCCTTGTGGGTAGAGGTGGCCTTCAGGATGAGCTGTTCCATCACCTTTCCAGGTGTAAAGCACAAGTATTTTAGAATACAGCATAATACAGATTCATGATGGAGTAGACTGAAATTATTAATGTTTTTCACTGCTTTGTATGAAGTGTTTTATGGAACATGTGACTTGAGTTTGAAGCACATTTATTACACAGAATTTGAATACTTCTGGGCACATAAATCTCTGTATGACTAATTTAATTTTTTATTGTATCATAGTAAATTCTGATACAAAAGAAAGGCAATGAAATAGATGAGTTAATTGATTTCTTAGGGCATTTCTGATAATTCTTAACTGTGATTTAAAGTCTTCTTTATTTCCTCCTCCACAAAAACTTGAGCAATCATTGCCCTCTGGAGAACTCATGGTTTTTTGTATTCTATGCTGAAAACTTTTGTTCCTAGGATTAAAAAAAAAAAAAAATCAAAAAGACAAACCCCAAAGGGGTGCAGATGGTCTCTTTCCTTCAACTAAGTAACCTCTTCACGTTTCACTTTCTAGATGGGTAGTTTTCACTGAGAGTGACACACCTCTTGCAGCATACTAGCTACCACTTGAGTGACCATAGTTAGGCTGTGCCTTCTCCAGTCATTTCAGCTGAGATACAATTTTGCTTTATTTTTTTGAGGGCTGGCTTTGTCTCCTTTGTTTAAGTGTTTTGCATTCATTACTGCTTTTATTACTTCATATACCCCACTACTGGGAAGTGTCTTGAAATGAAGGCACATTGCTTCTCAGCATGGAAGAATTCTTTGCAGAATGAACACACATCTCTTGTGAGATGTTTGCTGGTGGCCCAGTAAGGAATGTGGTTTGGTTGTGATGACCAGTTGTTAAGCCTTCTGTTATCACTGAAGTTTTACCTGCATCTCAATACTACTCTTGCTCTGCTTAGGTCATGGAGCAACATTTGCAGAAGTGACAAATGATTTAGAGAAGCTGAGCTCAACATAGTGTATTGCAGCGGTATAGAGCTGCTCAGCAGTACAAGGGTTTTTAAGACCAGACACGCCTTTGTTGTTTCTAGGTAGCCTTTTGACCCTGTGCTGTACTCGGGTGTGCTGTTGCACTGTGTTGCATATGTGTATGTATGAAATAAGCCAAAGGGAAATAGCACTTCCAAATGGGCAGCACTTCTTTGCTTAGTTTTGATACTTGAATCTAGGTATTCCCTACTACTGTCTCTCCATCATGGCAAATGGTAGGAGAAAAAGGGTCTGTGAATTGTGAAAGCCTGAGCATTAACAAGTTTAAGATTTATTGAGCTAGGGCATAGCTTTTGGTCTCAGAATTCAAGGTAGCTTATAATGAACCCAGAGTCTACATCTCTGTTTCTACAGAGCATGCTGTTTTGTTAGCCACTGATACAAACAGTATAGTGGAAGAAGAGTGCAGTGCTTACCTCCTGAAACTGCTAGGAATATTTGTTCTCATGTAAAGAGAGATACATTTCTGCAAATTCACTACTGCAGATGAGTACAAGGTATGGATACTATGCCTAGTTGAAAACATCACTTGTTCCTACAAGTGCAGATAAAATCTCAGTGTTTTGTTACTATCTTGAAGTGCCTTTTACTTAGCAATTAGAATAAAGAGTAAGAATGGAGGCTCAGGGAAGTATGCAACAGTAGGAGGTTAATCATATATAAAAGTCTTTAGAGAGCAGTTTCTGTAGTAGTGCATAAAAAGCAGTAAAGCCACACAGATCAGTCTTACCCTATTGAACTTCTGAGGGAGGAACAAACAGGGAGGAGCAATTATGTCAGCTGTTTGCGTCGGCACATTAACCTTTCCACTTCACCATCTGCCTGGGCTTGTTCTGTAGTCCGGTTGCTTTGGGTCTTTCTCAGTTGCAAGCTTGCTAAAGATACCAAGACATGTCAATTCATAACTCAAAAAAAGAAAAACGATTTCTTTTTACCTCAGAATCTGTTGCTGAAGGACATTCTGGTAAGTAAAAGTGCTGATTATATCCTTGTTTTTATTAATACTCTCAGTGAAGAATGCTGTCTGATGAAAGTTCAGTCCTATCTCTTGCAATAGAGAAAAGAAATAAGGTTCAGATTAGTGTTTTTTGAATAGGCTTCAGATTAGTGTCTTTATTTACTTGACTGGAATTTGTCTTATTTGCTTAGTATGTAATATAATCTGGCATATATAATTTTAAAATCTTGCTTGAGAAAAGCATGGATTGGTTCTCTACTGGTAGACTTGGAGCTGCCACGTATACCACAATTTCACTTTTTATTCTGTAGTGAAAAAACCAGTACTTTATGTACATATATATTATTGGTGGTCATTGAACTCCAAATATCTGAAATGTTTGGAATAGTAAGCATTACTTTTCATCAAAGCTGCATTGCAGATACTGCTGCAATATTGCATATGTCTGTTTGTCACATTGCTGTCCCTTACACAAGTTTACATATGGTATAGGATGTACAAAGCCATTGTATTTTCTAGGTCTGGAACTGCAGACAGTGCTTCAGCTCTAATCCCTGTTCACTATTTCAGCTATTTTTCATGCACCTTTGTTTAAACCAATATGCATCTAGAAGCTATGTTAACTGAGGTCTGGAGGAAGTTCAGACCTCCAAGAGACACAGTAGTGACTCAAATTTACAGTAAAGGTAGTGACAGTTCCTTCTATATCAGTACCTTCAAGTGAAGCATCTTAAAGTTTAGAATAAAAATAGCATTACCTCTTACTTTCTCCATAGTAGAAGGAAAGGTGGGGGGGGAAAAGTGAGAAGTAGAGGTGATGTCAAACACGGAAGGTTTGTAGACAAGTTTTTCTTGTGTATTCATATTCTCAGGACTTTTATTCATTAGATGAGAATGGTATAGTATGAGAGTAGTTATACCAGCCTGATTGCCCCGCTCCTAGTGAACAGTCCAACTCCTGCAAGACCACTGCAGCACGTTGCACCATATCTTGAACCACCACAACCACTTCTTTGCTTTAAAATACTGCACTGGTTGTTATAATGGTGCACATAGCTAAAGGCAATAAAACTTATCAGTGTTGCAAGTTAAACCATTCCTCCTTGAGCATTAGACCCTTTAGTGTGAATCAATTTCGCAATCTTCAGAACTCAGTTTGTCTCAGGGCATCAAACGAGCCAAGGGACAAACTTTGGAACATGGCATTTCTGATCTTATGTTTGACTGCACAAATGATTTCAGAGTCTGAAAGTACAACCACATGATGTTTCTGCCTTTTATCTTGTGTCCTTGTGTCTTCAAACTGCGGTCAATTTTTATCAGTAAAGGTGAAATATAACTTAAGGAACTTACGGATTCGTAATCTATGAGTAACTGTACTAGCAAGAAACTTCAGGAAGATAATGCTTAAGCTGGGAAATAATGCAGCACAAGTAGCTGAACACAGGCTTTACAAGCTGTCAGATTGGTGGCTTTTTTGTTTCTTTGTTTTGCTTTGCCTTTTTTTTCACCCCTCTAAGTTGTTTGACTTACTTTTCAAATTATTAAGAAATGCACAGTTAAATATTTTGTTTCAGCTTGCTTGGGGAAAATTTTAGAAAGAGAAGATGAAAGATACAGAAGTTGCTGATTCAGGTGTTGAAAATTATGCCAGTGAAGAAGCAACCTGTGCACTTCCATAAAAAAAATCTCATGCTGACACTGAGATCACTGTATCCTGTGTGAATAAAAGGGACACATGTATATTTAGCATTCATGCTTTGCTTTTGGGTTTAGTTTGTATTTGACTGTGGTGATATTGATGGCACAATGGTTTATCTATTCAAAGCTACAGGCTAGCATATCGCTTCTCCTTGCTTTTAGCTTGAAATGTAAGATATTACTCTACAGTTCTTTTACTAAAATTTAATTTGCATTTGAATGTTGCATTGAATTACAGATATTTTGGGGTACAGAATAATTCTACTCTTGCCTTATAATTTCATTCTGCTGTTTGTTTGCTATCAGACTAGATTACCTGTAAAAGTAAATAAGTGGTTTAAGGTGGATATTCAGTTATGATTCTTCATTAATTTTCTCAGTGGGGCCTTGAGAGAAGTTATTTTTAATTGGCAATTACATGTATAATTACATAGACTGTTACAAACTATATAGGCATCTGGCTTATTGATACAGACAGTGTTGTAGATCCAGCTGTGTGTATGTGTGATTGAACATATTTTGGATGAATTTTTTCTCTAATGATGCTGATTGAAAATTCACATTCCTCATGTTGGTTCTGCAGATATACAACATTTCAAACATGTACTTTTGAAGTAAAAACATGGATTACTTCTACCTGGTTCAGTTACCCTGATGAGACAATCTCAATTTGTCCCCCAAACTTCATTAACTTTTAACAAAGTAAATGCATTTGGCATACTCAGGTCTTATTTAGACAATAGGTCATGGGTGCTGAAGACAGAATAGGTTAAAACCTTTTTTCTCCAGTGCTTTTTTCCTAAAACGGAAAGACCATCACTCACAGAAATAACTGTGAAAACTTGTGAGCGGCCAATGTTTGTCTCAGAAAGAAAATTTGGAGCAGCTTTTCTAAGCTTGAATAAGCCAGACAACAGTGCATAATTACAGGAGTGGACTTCAATATACTGTATCCTTTTGTAGGCAGAGCGATCCCTCTTGTCATGCAAAAAAGTTCACACATGAGATTTCATAGGTCCACACTGCAGGTACTGAAGGGATAAACACTGCCAAAAGTGCAAAGCTCTGACAGTTATAAGATGTAGATCAAAATAGGTAATTCACTCAGAAAACGCAATACAAAATTTAAAATAAAAGAGGAGAAGAATGCAAAACTGCTAAAGAGAAGTCTTAGCTTAAATAATTCTTCCGAAATTACTAAATCTTCTGTTCTCCTGAAATTATTTTTTCAGGATACCTTTGCAGGCCTTTTGCATTTTCATTGTCCCCTCAGCTGGAAGGCTGCAGGCCTGTGCAGATGACAGTAAAATGTCAGACAGAACTGACATTCTTCTTGAGGAGAAGAGTGAAAACAGGGTAAAATGTACCTTTCAGAATGTAAGTTGGTAAAATTGTCTTTTGGCAGGTGCCCTATATACAGAAGTCTCTTTTCCACTGGAAATTAATTTTTATTAAGAAAATCAATTTTTTAAGTTACAGAAAGAAATGGGGTCTATCTTATTTTTGTCTTCTAGATAAGATATGTGATCAGATAAGTGATGCTGTTGTAGATGCTCATCTCAGTATTGATCCAGATGCCAAGGTTGCCTGTGGTAAGTAATACAGATAGAAAAACAAATTAATGAAGTACAACAGGTAATCGTGTTGATATGATATTCTTTGATCCAAAATTCTTCCAATAGCTAGCTATCAGTCAAGACTTCCACAACCAGTAAAGAGGTCAACTGTGGCTCACTGATTCAGAGGAGAAGGCAGAAAAAAAGCTGCAAAAATTGAACAGAAATATATAGCACAGTGCAAATTAAAAATGGTGAAATGTAAGGAGTAGGAGAAGCTATTGGTATCAGGTAAAACTATGGCTGTAGAGGCTGATGATAAAGAGGAATCTTAAGAAAATCAGGGGAAAAGAGAATTGAGGAAAGATACATGTCAACGTGCATGTCTTCACAGAGTGAATAGGGTGATGCCCATTCTTCACAAACAGATAAGTTCATTTGAATGTAATTCTGATCAAAGTGGCTGGTTTCTTTGTAGAACTTTCCATTAGGACTATGCTGTTTTCTACATGAATGTAGTCATTAGCAATATCCCTAACAGAGGCCATGAACCTATTATCAAATTGGGACGAGGTGGTTTGCCACAGAGGAATAGACACAGAAAGGGAATGTGTCTAAAGAGCTTTCCAAATACAGTAATTTTATTTTTAGAACAAGCCATCAAGGCCACAGTTACAGGACAGAGGACCAGCTGTATCCCATAAACACATTGATCCGACACTTTGTCTGAAGAATCTCATGTGAACCTTGATGCACAGATGTGAGCAGTGAGAAGATGCATGGGGAGGGGTTACATCAAGTGTTAGATTTGAGGAAGGGTGTATTTCAATATTGCAGGCAGTTATGCTTCCAAAACTGCTGAAAATTTGAAGATGGTACCATAGGAATTCTGCAAAAATGACAAGGAAAAATGTGTGATAAGAGATGTGAGAAACACCGTCAGTTTGTCTACCAAGATAGAAGACTGAGATGTGACAAGATTACACAGATAGTAGATCGTATTGTTGTACTGAATTTTTTTTTTATTGTTTGCTATATGTTTTTACATAAAATGGAAAATTTTGGAGACCAGGTGGAGTCTTGAAACAAATAATGAAATAAAATATGAAACGATTCTGCACAAAATTTGTAGTGAAGTTGCATTGCTTCTTGCTCCAAATCTTGTAGAAGTTAAAAGTTTTTGTGGTTGCCAAGGGCAACCGGATGAATTACTATAACAAAAATATATCAAAGACTGGTAATACCATTTGTTAATAAATTACGTCCATTTAGCTTCAGGAAGATCCTGAGCTGAAATTGTTGGAGACCAGGGCATTATTTGGAGAAACAGCCCTACATACTTGTGTTCTTACAGACATTTACTGCTGGCCAATGTAGAGATAGGATAATTGGGTACAGTGCACCTCCATCACATGCAGGCACGTTCATATCAGCTGAAGAGTGGTTGCACACAGACCTTTATGTATGCTAAGACTTTACACTGAGTTTCCCCTACGATTAATCCTTTGTTCATAGAACCTTCCTTAGGAGCTCTCTGTGTAACTGTAAAACAGTAGTAGTAAAATTCTGTTATTTCATGTTTTCTTCAGAGTGTGTAGCAAAAACTGGAATGATTTTGCTCTGTGGAGAGATCACATCCCAGGCAACAGTAGATTACCAGCAAATTGTAAGAGAGACCCTTAAGAGGATAGGATATGATGACTCTTCCAAAGGTGAGTAAAATCCTACCTGTTCATTCATAGGTCTGTTCTGTGTGTGGCCAGAGTCATGCTTTAAATGGTCTTCTGGAGAATAAAATGAAATGTGTATCCAGGCCTAGGAGAAAACTCACAGATATTTTTGATATGTATTTTTAGTGTGTGGTATTGAAGGAGCTATTTTAAGACAGCACACTTGTAAAAGACTTATTCTTGGAAATGCTAGGTATCTCTTGCTTCTCTGATGCAGAAAAGCTAGTGTTTGCACAAATGTCAGAAGGTGGTTACGTCTGTAGGTGTGTACTATGAAAGTTTTAACATTGACATTCCTTGTCCTTGGGGTGCATAAATAAGCCTCTGATACTTGAAGTTCACACACAACGGAATTCTTTATGTATTATTAACATATATCCCCAAGTGGTTTCCTTTCAGCAGTTAAACCTGCTACATGACTATTCCCCTTCAGTCCCTTTTCATGCAGATATATATATGTTTTTCCTCTAATTCTATTGAACCCTAAAACATACTACAAAAACAACTGAATATCAGTTTCTGGTAATGTTTTCCATACTCCTCACCTGTATTCAACACCCAAATGGTTTGAACCCTAGTCATAATAAACAAGGTAACAAGGTTTGGTGGGGCAGCTTGTAGGATTATACTTATCTTGTCAGTTTCAAGAAGTAAAGTTTGACCTAATAGCACTAACTTCCCCTCATCCTGGAACTGTTACATAAATGTGCTGATTGTCTGCTTCTGTTAGCAATAAAAAAATGTGTATGCTTATATGCTTAGGGTTTTAAAAGTTTTAGTCTTAAAAACTTCTCTATCAATTTGTGAACTCTCAGGAATGTATGACCTAACTTTATAAAACTCCCTTCACTAGGACTGGACTATAAGACTTGCACAGTTTTAGTGGCCTTAGAACAACAGTGTAAAGAGATCAAGCATGCTATCTCCCATGGCAAATCTGATGATGACATTGGAGCAGGGGATCAGGTAATTCCAGGGATTTACTCAAATCTAGTTTACGTGCAAGCAGTTGCAATTATATTGGACCAGATACTTTCCTTAAAAACTACTTTGCAAACTGTAAGAATTAGCAGCTGAGCACTGTGCCCTCTATTAATCACCAAAAATGTGAAAAAGTATCACAGCTTTCACTAGTTTCAATGAAAGTGGCTTTCACTGTATCCAGTGGCCCTAATAGCATAGAGCTACAATTTGGGTTTTATCAGTTGGTTAGTTTCTGGTCTTTCAAGTCCTTGGTTACCCTCGTTTTACTTCTTAGGCAACAATTGCTATGTCATTTTGGTTGTTATGTGTGGGGAGAAGACTGAGCAGTCTTAATGAGCTTTGTGTTTGTGAAGTTTTGCAGAGGGTCCTTATCAATGTTTAAGGCAGAGCCATTCATGGGAACCAGCCCCTGCTCTGATTCTTGCACAAAAATGTTATTTCAGGCTGGTTATAAGTCAAAAGGTATTAACTCTGCATGTTACTGCTGTCTCTTGCTAAGACTGGGGGATTTTAAAGTACTGTGTGGCAAAGACAATTGCAGAAATGGAAAGAGAACATGGATTTGAGTAGCTCATTTTCCCATTTTTCAATGCAGGGTTTGATGTTTGGCTATGCCACTGATGAAACTGAGGAATGTATGCCCTTAACAATCCTCCTGGCACACAAACTGACTGCAAGCATAAGGGCCCTGGAACGGAATGGAACATGGCCTTGGGTTAGACCAGATGGGAAAACACAGGTTTGTAACATAGATGCATAAACTGTAAGGGTGAGAAAGAATAGAAATAATTTACCCCATCTGCTACTATATCACAATTCATGTTTGTCAAAAGTGGTGCTGTCATTCTTATGTTCCAAGGAGGTGTGAGTTTCATAAGGTACATTTGTGTGTAGCACATATGGCTTGTTAAAACTGTTCTATCAGTGTCTTAGCAGGTCTCTTCAAAACAATTATTGTATTTTCCTTCTTTTCCCCTGGAGATTAAGAATATTAGCAAATTAGCAATAGTCAGCTGGGCTTTTTTACTGAATAAATATCAGTCACTGACAGCAGTGGATGAATCACTAAACCTAATACAAGGATGATGCAAGAGTGGCTGTCTCAAAGACAGTAAGTTCTGTCTTCTGGGTTGTGAAATCTGCAGGAAAGGAAAGGAAAGCCATACATGTGGCATTTCTAAGACAGCAAGGTGTTTTAGTCTTAATTTCTGTTATTTTGCGTGGAACTGCATTGAGTAATACTGCTGCTGTTATTGCAGTAAAACTGCTGCTGTTATTGTGCAGACACAAGTTGAATTGTGTCCCTACCTCTTGTCACAAGTGTATGCAACATGTGAATTGTCTGATTTCTTTATGATGTACCTATTCAAGCATGTTTGAAGTGTGAGAAAGTAGAGACGTCACTTTAATCTATGAAAACAGATACTGAGGGTAGACCAATGCCAGCATATATTTGTATGTACATAAAAGCCATGTGGTAGGGAGGAAACCATATAGCTTATCATATAATCTACAGTTGTTCATTTTAACAGGGTTCTCCAAAATTTGTTTTGGCTTTACTTTGATAATCTATTATCTGAAGTTATGTTAACATACCAAATCATGATTGATTTTAGCTTGAAGTGCTAAAATCATAGGATACTGTAGCTTTCCTGTTAGTTCGTTTTTCTGTGGCAATACATGTAATGTCCTTTAGTTATCTCTACTGGTAGTGGTACTTCAGTACCTTCTGTATTTTTTTTTCTTACAGTGAGCTTAAGCATTGACAACAATTCATAATTTTTCATTCCATTTCCTCTCATCTGATTATTTTTAGCTGCAGAAAATAACTGAGGTTCATTTCCAGATTTCAGACTGGTTCTTTTGGCCTTGAGTGTTCACTATCTCTTCTCACTAGGTCACAATGGAATACAAGGAGTGTAATGGCATACTGGAGCCCATCCGAGTGCACACACTTGTGATTTCAGTAAATCACGCCCCAGACATAGCACTACAACAAATACGGAAGGAGCTAATGGAGAAAGTTGTTAAAAAAGTAATTCCAGAGAAGTATCTTGATGAGGGCACCATTTATCATCTCCTTCCAAGTGAAAAGTTTGTAGAAGGTGGTCCTAGGGTAAGTTACTTTGAAAAATGACAGCCTGTACAGACTTGGATTCTACTTTTCTTCACACTTGTAAAGATTCTCTTGAACAATAGTACAATGAACTAGTATACCTTTAACCAAGAAAGTCTATACGTTTTTAAGGAAGCTTCAGTCACTCCTACTGGCGCTTTCCTACTGGACAGCTGGTATCTTAACTGAAGCTGTACCTGCTTGGATTGTACAGATTCTTGGACCTTTGTCTTGCTGCCAGAAAGTGTTTTGAATGAGCAAAAGCTAGTCCTTAAGTTACATGCTAAAATGACTGGTTGGATGTACCTCTTCACTTTCACAATAAAAAATCAAAACCAGAAATAACAATAGATCTGATACCTACATTGAAATTATTTGTGAAGCTGAACAAATTTCAAGGGAGACCTAATGCGCATGCGATGTGCACATAATAGTCACTGGAATTTGATGCATGTTACGCTTACCATGTGCTGGTACTAGATAAGAAGGTCATTGCTGTGAAATTGTAAAAAGTTATGTTACACAAAACTGTCTGGTTTTGTATAAAGAGTTCATAGGGATTAAAACTACAAGGTGTGCTTAGGATCACAATGGATGATGTAGGGATACCCTTTTCATCGAGAAATAAATGTCAGCTTTGCTCTTATATTACTTATTTGGAGATATAAAAATAGTGGATTAGTGTAGGTTATCTTCTTTGAGAATGGAATTTCTCAGCACTCTGGAGCTCATTTATTGGCACACTGTTGCCAGCTTTGCTAATCTGACAGAGAGGCAGTAATTCTCTGCTGGGTGAACAAGCTGGATCAACTCATCAAGTGGTAGGAGGCAAACAAAAGTCTATGCAAGGGCGTGGGACTCCATTATCAGGAGCACAGGAGTGAAGGAAGAAGAGCAGTATCACTTGTGTCACTACTGAACAATTAATATGAACTGAGCTAGAGCTTCTCAGTATGCATGTGCTGACACCATTGAGCTGCAGTTTCATGAAGCCTCTGCTTCCCATTTTAGTATTGGCATCTAAGTGAAGCTTGTTAACCTTTTAGGTCGTTTGTGATCTGGTTTTGCTTATCTAAATTTTCAGCTTTTATCAAAGTGTTGCTGAGTGAAGATTTTGGCCAGTAACCCAGAGAGAGTATTTAATGATTGCTGATTTGAAGTGAGCATTCTTTTTGTTGTGTTTACAGATGTATCACATTCTTAAAGGTTTTCAAAAGTGACTGTAGTCCAGACAGCTTAGTGCCTCTCTGAAAAGTACTCCAGTCATATAAAGAACGCTTTCATTAATCAGTTGCACCTGAACGTAAACACTGTGAACAGACTAATATCTGCCGCAAATATCAAAGAAAGTTATACCCCATAGCCTAATATGAGATTGGATGAAATACTGTGTCTCTGAATATATTCAATTATTTGTGCTTCAGAGTGATGCTGGACTGACTGGCCGGAAGATCATTGTTGATACATATGGAGGCTGGGGAGCCCATGGTGGTGGTGCATTCTCTGGAAAAGATCCCTCCAAAGTTGATCGTTCTGCAGCATATGCAGCTCGCTGGATTGCAAAATCTCTGGTGAAAGCTGGTCTCTGTAAAAGAGTATTAATCCAGGTAAGAGAAACTGTGAAACTAATACAACAAATTCTGAGACAGAAGTTCTCTCTCAATACGTACTACCCTCACAGCCTCGCTCCAGTTTCAGAAAATAATTTCTCATAGTAGAATGGGGCTCTAGGAATTTTTAAGGAGCCTTATGAGGAAAGCCAAAGACACAGGCCAGAATGGTCCTGAAGCAGGTAGTGTGTTCTCATGAATGTTTTTTCTCCAAGTCAGTTGTCATCCCAGGTCTAGGTACTTCTTTATATTATCCTTGCCCTTAGTTCCAGTAAGTCTAGTGCTGCTCTGCACACACACACACACACACACACGCACACACACACACACACACACACATGCCCAGCACTCCAGCCTGGGCTGCAGAGCATATTACAATTATGGTAGCACTGTCTAGGTGTAGCTGTGCAATTTGATGTACTATATGGTTATATTGGTTGGAACTTCATCTGTTTTAAGCTGCACTTGAAATTACCTTAAAGTAATGTTTCTAGTACACTCCTATGGTGTGAAGTATGATTAAAGGCAATTCAGTTGTTGTAAAGAGTTAAGAACAAACTTCATTAGTCTTATATGCTCAGAAGAAAATGCACTTCCTTCTTTGTGCATGAATTTTCATGACTGCTATGTCTAGGAAGTAGAAAGAGGTGTTTTATTGACACCTAGGCAGTTTCACCATTAAACATGAATGCAATGTGACTGTTAAAGTAGTGAGGTTTGCCTAGGCAGTTTGCAATACTAGTTTATATACATACTTGCACTGAATAGCTGCTATGTAATAACTAATTACATAACTCATTTACTAAATAAGTAAAATGTAGTAGCAATCTGCCAGATGTTTTGCTGCAGAGGTGTGCTTAAAACTTTTACTTTCTACATGGACCAAAGGAGAAGTCCACCAGAGGTAGTTATGATCAGTGACATAGTATCCAGACATCTCAGTTAGGAACAAGGCTGCTTGCTTTAGATGTTGTGCATGTGTTTGCTACCTGATGGTTTAGATTTAGTCAAGAAAAGGGGACATTGAGATTAAGCCAAGCACAAAAAAGTGTTGGTTAACCAACTGTTCATAATTTTTGGTTTGTTTGTTTGTTTGTTTTTTTCTGAGGGGACAGAAGATAAACTTCTGATTTTTTGGTATGCACATTTTTGAACAACTACATCACTGTCTTTATTTTTGAGTTAGGTGGGAATGTTGTCATTCCAGTAATTCTCAGAGACCTTCCTTAAATACCCGAATCTGTCTCTAGACAAGGCAAGTTTGATTATTTTTAACAGCAGATTATGGAGATCTCAAATATTAACATATATGAAGATAAAAGGGGAGGATGGGAGAGCATAAAAGCCAATTCCTGTGAAGTCATGGAATGCTGGATTAAAGATTAACAAGAGAAAAAATTTGTCAAGTGGAAATGCAAAAGTGTTTTAAGTCCATTAATATCTGCATGCTACATACACTAAGACTTTGCCAGCTTCCAGTGGGGGTTACAACTGAGTTGGTTCTCACGTAGATAATTCTTCCATGCTAACCAACTTTCATACTGAAAGGGCAAGATGGGTAGAAGGAACTGCAGTCTAATTAGCTGTATATTATCACAATATTCTTTAATGCAGTATAGAATTGTAAGCTTATTGGTTTATGACAAACAGACTCAGCATGATCTCAATTAGCTAAGGGGAAGATAGTCACAATTAGGACAGTTTCTAAACCAAAGAACAGTTCTTGGTTACTAAGATGCATATAGATAGGACTGAGCCATTGGTCTATTACTTCTTGAAATCTGTAGAGAGCGGACACAGTGAGGAAGACCAGGGAAAACCACAGAATGGTTTGCATTGCTTAGTGACATTCAGTCAAAACTTATTTTCATCCAAATAAAGTGTAACGGAAGAAAATTAAGTGTATGTTAACCTATACTGCAGCAGGACTGTATTTTGGAAAGTGGACTGAATGATAAAAGAAAATACATTTCAGGACAACCTGTCAGTTCTGTGCTGTGCACTCCTGTGATGAAGAGAAGCTAGCATGATTCCTGGATATCAGAAAGGAGAAGTAGACCTATACTTCCTGGGTTACTTTGTCTACTTTTGATAGCTGTGTTTTAAGAAGTACATTGGAAGTCTCAGGGAGTGCATGGGAATAACTCATGCTGGGAAAACAAGTCTGTGAGTGCTTTAGGAATGTGGAGCTTTTCCTCACCTTGTCCTGGATAATATTTTCTCTGCCTCAGAAAAGAAAAAGAAACCAACAACAGAACATAGATATTTGTAGAGTTCAGTGTCTCCAGTCTCAAGGGATGAAGCTTGTGTCTAGCTGAAGCTGAAGGATGAAGAAACCTAAGGAGGGCAGAAAGTAGCTCTTTTGCTTTAAAGGAATGTCATCCAGGTCTAGTTATTGACCAGGCTGAACATTCTTTGAAGAAAACATAATATTCTAACATAGAAGACAAATAGAACATATCTCCTAGTTTTCTCTATGGAGACAAGGTGTTCATAAACTCTACCCTGACACATATGATAAGCCTTTCCTTTCTCTTAGGCAGAAAATAGGAAGGACAGTATTAACTGTATTTGCGTTGTTTGCATGTGTTCTACAGCTATCATATGCTATCGGTCTGAGTCGTCCTCTCGCGATCTCAGTGTTTCATTATGGAACATCAGACAGATCTGAAGAAGAACTTCTTGAAATTGTCCAGAAGAACTTTGATCTACGCCTTGGAGCTATCATAAGGTTTGTGTGATGTTAGTATTTACTGTATGGAGTATTTTTAATGTTCTCTTTAACAGTTTAATATTTAATTTGCTGGCTTATAACCTAAAGAAAGTCACCTTTGTCATAAATCTCTAATTGATATAATTTCTGCTCTTCCCTTGTCCATGCTCCCAGTACAACACACAAGGGCCAACTGATAAATCTAGTCACAAAATGTACTGAATAAGTAAGACTTGTCTAAATTACACCATGTATATCTAACAGTAACCCTAGTAGCAAGCTATGTTGCAATTCATTAGTCAGGTGGTAATGTGCTTGGTAAAGCAGAATTAAAGTTCAACATTAGATGTAGTTAGGTTTTCCAGTTTGTTTACAGGGTGGGTAAGGCTGCAAATCTCTGCCTTATCTGAAAGGCAACAGAAATATTGGCTCTTTCTGAAAGAAGTACTGAGGTAAATATGGTCTTTGTGCCGTTGATATTCAGGTGGCAACAACTTATGAGACAGATGCCAGAAAATGGAAAGGCTCTTGCACTCTCACATCACAAGCAATCCCATTGAAATGAGACATTATGTGGTGCAATTTTTGCCCTTGCACATGCATAGGGGCTCTGCATTATCCTACCACAACAGTGGCAGTATGGTGTTTGCTGTTGCTGTTCTGGGGAGACTGGCCAGTAGGCCAGAAGAGAAAAGAACACCCTAAAGTGACCAACTTCTTCACAACGTGTAAATGTAACCTTTCTGCATCAAAAATGAATACTGAGGGCCTGTGTTTAGTTGTCATGCAGTCTTGTGCAGCTTGTTTGAAGTAAACTAAACTTGACTAAAAAGGAATACAGATTTCTTAAACGCTCTTTTAAGATTCGGTAATTGAACTATTGCATGAATTTAAAAACCAGAACAAGAAAAGCCTTGAGATGAACTGCCTTGAAGTGAAAATTCAGTTGTGATCATGAGAGTTGTGACCTGAGACAGATACCAGCAAGGACTTGAGTCCATGCATAGACTTTGTAATTTTGAGCAATGCAGGTTTTAAAAGTTTTGTTCTAAAATGCTAAAACATACATGTTAGCTATCTTACTATTTGAGGAAAATGCTTTTAATGATTAATTTCTCTTTTAGATCCAGAATTAATGTCATTCAAGTCTCTTTATTTCAGAGCAATCTTGAGCATATTTGACTCTGTGGGAAAAAAAATGTCAACATGTTAGTGAATAGGAAGTCTCTTTTTTCCCTTAAAACGGAAAGCCATTTCTGACTAGTTATATCAACATTTTCCTGGTATACTCAGCCTTTTGCATTCCTTTTCAGAGTATGGAATATATATTCTGAGAGCAGATCTGACTTATTACTGTAATAGTCTGAGATAATGTGAGGCATTATAGCAACCTCTATTGATGGTAATGTTTTCCAAGTGTTACCAGTTTACAAATATAATCAAAAGTGTTGTTTGCCTTTGTCATTACAGAAGTTCCTCACTAACAATTTGGGGGGTAATTCCCAGACAATCACCTAGGTTTGTTGAGTTAAAAAAATGCTACATTTTAAAAATACACTATCATACTCCTGGAAGTGGTGAAGGCAGTAGGAAAGGCAGAAAGCTGGCAACACCATGAGCATCATTGCATGAATATTTCTTTGTTAAATGTCATCTCACAATATTTCAAATCCTGTAAATGGTCCTGACTGTCCATTCTAACAAACTATTCATCAATGTACTTCATGATGTGTTACTTTTCATTTAGTCAGCACTCACATTTTGATGGCTTTTGGCTTAGGGTCAAGCACAGGTGATTACTACAGTAGCCACTGCAGCATCATGTTGCACAAAATATTACCTGAAACAAGACTTCGCTGCTCTACGTCATATGGGTCCACACAAGTGTGAGAATGTGTAATCTCTTCACCATCTGAAATGTATTGACTAGCCTGTTAGTATTGTACTTCTTTCCTTATTTTTTCATTTCTCCACCAATTTTCTCTCCAGCAGCTTACAATATGAAACATCTATTTAAAATGTGTTTTCAAAGATAAT
Source organism: Margarornis squamiger (assembly GCA_035222235.1). Classification (NCBI taxonomy): domain Eukaryota; kingdom Metazoa; phylum Chordata; class Aves; order Passeriformes; family Furnariidae; genus Margarornis; species Margarornis squamiger. The sequence continues at coordinate 28,742,333 of JAWWTY010000088.1, read as the reverse complement.
TGAAGCAAGATAAAACAATAGGAGAAAACCCAAGCAGATGAAAATGTTTCAGGCCCTTCATGAAATGAAGAGACACTTCTGTATAGATACCTGTAGCTAACCATTTAGCACTGCTGCAATCCACTATATTATGCAGGCTATTTATCTAGTCATAATTGTGTCATCTTAAGCCCTATTCTAAATAGTGACTTAGTGTATCTACATAAGCAGTTAAACATCCATGGTTACTTAGTCTACTAGATCATCATATTTGGCAGCTTTTTTGAGATGATTGTCTTTCTGGCATAGTAACATTAGAAAATATTCTATATTACAGTTGAAATAACAGAAAACACATTGATGCTTACACAGATATAGCTGAATTTTGTTCTGATTAAAATACTTCTGCATTGTAAGGTTTACAAAGCCTAACTCCATACTTACTGCATCTCTGGGACACTGGAAAACACCTGACTATTTCTAGACACTTTAAAATTGAAACCATCAGCCCACTATATCTTTCTGTAAATCTGGCTGAGAAAAGAAATGACATCTATGTTTTATTGTCTTTCTTCTGGGGATGGTACTGATTATGCCTCTGATTTCTAGATCATAATGTATGTTGAAGTAGAGTTAAGTGTAAGACTCACTTTTGGTTTTTTCCTTTCATTTAGGGAGCTGGATTTGAAGAGGCCAATCTATCAAAAAACGGCATGCTATGGGCACTTTGGGAGAGATGAATTTACATGGGAAATACCCAAAAAGCTTGTGTTTTAAGCTTTTCAAAATGTTTCATGTTACTGACAGGTGGTTTAATACCAGGTGAAATTCTAAGCAGTTCAAGAAAATACTCTTACATGACAGTCTGTATTTCAGATATACTGAAAATTATTTATATTTGATTTCTAACTTTCACAATGGCCTTACACTTCAAAAGCATGCAGCTCAATTTAATATAGTCTTCAGCTTTATCTTTGGTAACATGTGAACAATTTAGGCATTTGATTGTGATCCAATATTACATACACAGATGATTATGGAAGTTAATGTCATTCTTATTCTGCCAGGGAAGTCTACTATTGCTTACGCAGTTAACTTTGTACTGAAGTGAATGAAGTTGGTGAGGAAACTTCAAGAGCTCTCTTTTCTCTGAGAGGAAAAAAGAAATAGCAAAAATTGCTATAATTATTTGGGCCAGGACTTCCAAGAATGCAGCTTTAGTTAAGGTGCTTTTGTTAAGTTTAAGCAAATTAGTAAAAGATTCTTAACCATTTCTTAACCTTGGTAATTGTAACCCTAAATATACCTAACCACGAGGCAATGTTATTTGTTTGCTTTTAGCATTAGTTTTGTAGGCATATCTGTGAAAACTGATGAACTCCTATGTTGTAATTCTTTTACTAATTTATAGTTACTCCTTAACAACGTTGAATTTTCTGTGTCTGCATGAACTGGAATATGCTGTATAAATTTTCATTTAAGTTTAATTTGGCCACTTCTGAAATGTAAAAAAATGTAAAAAACACTTGGATGACAGGAGTTTCCTTTTACTTCTCTGTCTGAAAGCATAAAATGGAGAGAGTTCAAAATCATTTAGCTTCCCTTCAAGAATTTGAGAGAATGAAAAGGCTTGTATATGGAAATTAGCAATTGTGGCAAGCAAATTTATCATTAAATTGGTAACTAAGACAGAATATTGGAATGCGGCAACTGCTCTTAATACCAGGGAATTTTGATAGACAACTAAGCATTAAGGTTACCTTGTCCCTGTTAATGGAAAAATAAAGACTTCATTGTTGTCTGATCAAATGTAAGTAGTTGAATAAAGCATAAGTTTTAAAAAGCTTCTTCCTTTCCTGCAAAGACTGATTAATCCACTGCCCCTTTGATAGACCAGAGCTGAAGTGAGGTGAGTATACAGCCTTACCTGCACCTTGCCTGGCCTGGTAAGTGAACCCAATCTAGCACAGTAGTACTGCAGTCAGTCCTTGTGACCTACAGATGAGGAACTTATTTCTTCCATAGGAAAACCAAATGCTATTATTTTGTGGGCATCTTTTGCATGTTTTTTTTTTTTTTTTTTTTTTTAATTTAATTACAAGTTTTCCTTTTTATCACAGGGCCCTGGACTGTATCTCTGCCTGAAATTCATCCAGTTTAGTATGCATATGGCCATGTAGGCATAAAACGTATCATTAAACTTTATTAACATTTGTTCAAATTGGTATTTTCTTGGAGATAGTAATGTAGCTTCCTAATTCTCAAGTTTAAGCATAACTTCCACTTTTAGTAAAACAGTGGTACAATGTTTAAACGGCAAGTGCAGAGATCACTATACATTAATTGGACCATAATGACTTTTTGAAAGCAATTTCAGTAAATGGGCAGAAGATCTCAATCTACAGCTGTCTCAATTACAGCTAGTATCAATTTTAGTGCCATAATAGTTCACCCTTCCAAAGTTAAACAGTGCTTTGGTAAGAAGCTATGATGTTTCTCCCAGAAGAAGAACATTTTGATAAAGTCTTTTGTTAAATTTAATTAGGAAATTATTTGTTCAATGGAGGTGTCTGTTAATAACTGCTCACTGTCAAACAAACAAAATACAAACAAACAAGCCCACACAAAACCCCCACAGTGTATTTCAGGCAGTAAGAACACATTCCTGCAAGATTCTTTCACCTTGCTTTCTGGCTTCAAAGTTAAAGACCTTTTCTTCAAGGAGTTGGCTAGACTACAAACCTTTATTCCCCCTTGTCATTGATTGGTATTTCAAAGCAGCCAGGAGCACCATCTGCAGAAGAAATCCCCAAATACGGATTGGAACAGGTACAATGTACATTCAGTCTCCAGAGATCCTGTCTAAACATTTTAGTGAGTTTTCCAATGACTAGTGAGTTAATTTTATTTATAGAGAGTAGCTAATTTGCCCTATGTTAAAATTTTCCTAAATAAAAGCAAAAAGACGTGTGCCTTGTGTGAAACTAGCAAATAGAAAGATACCTCTGCTAAGTTTGTAGTATCTAATCCAAAGCCAGAGACAAAACTATTGCTCCACAAAACCAATGAAGTAATGTTTTTCGGAATGATTGGCGTGTTCTCCCATTGTCATTCTAGAAATGAAAAACTAGAATCTCAACTATAAAAAGGGGTTCCCAATTCAGACATAAGCCATTAAAGTGGCAGTTACTGATGAAAATTTAGCTAAATTAAAATGCAGCCTACACACTGGGATCAATCGAAATATCTTTATTTCGAAATGTTGCAACTATTGCTTTATTAACTTTGCTATTTTAATGTCAAATGAACAGGCTCTTATTTGAAATATGTGCTTACATTATGTTATAAAAATCTCCCAACATACAGCAGGTTATAATCTGGTTAAGAAAAAAATTTTAAGTGCACATCAGAAGAAGACAGCCGTTTATGCATTGTGCGGTTTATGCAGGCTGTACAGATATTCAGCTAATACAAAAAGCTAAATTAATGAAAAAATTTGCAGTGGACAAAATTACTTGGGTGTAACGTGTGGAGGTATTAGTGGCTGTTCTGAAAAATAGCTTATTCAAATAGTGAGTTTGGATAGGCACTTCCCAAAGCTGGTGATTCTTGCTGGATTGTGTGAGACAGAATTAAGCCTAAGTCTTTCAAAAGTGCATAGTTTCACTCAAGCCTAGAATAGTCAATTAGGAAAGAAAATAAATGGACAGAGGTGCCAGCATGGCTGGAAAAGTGCCTTTCATGTATTTCTGATCTCAGAAGAAATGGAGGGTCTCTGCATGCAAAATGAAGGTATTAAATGACGAAAGGTCAAACTTCTGTTTGCTTTGTGACAGGATTGGCTTTATGGCTCATGCTTTCAGAGTACATCACAAGAACAGTTGCACGAAAAAATACAAACACTGAAGAAGTATTTAATCTTTCTGAGCTGTACTTCTAAAATAGATTTTCAGCTGTTCACTTAATGAATCCTATCTAGAGCTATGGAGACACTATTATGTATGCCATTTTTCTAGTTATATTTTGATTAAATGCTATATAGAGATATGTAAAATAGAATGCTAATTCACTACTATTTAATTAATTTAATCCCTAAGAAGCTGAAAGCAATTACTGGAATGGAAATTAAAGCGTGTATCTTTACTACATGCTAATACACAGAAGGTAATTTTTATTTAGTATTTCTCCAGCTTATGGCTCTGCTCTGCCTTGATATTATGACACAAAAGGAAATTACCTCTTTACCACCTTCTCCACCTAAGACTTTTTGGCCAGAATGACTCGTAGCTCATTATGGGTGAAGCTGTAGAAGGAAGAGGACTAGATGAGAGCTAAAGTGGGAAGGCTGAAGCAGAGCTTCACCATTATGCTGCAGTCCAGTGTGGTGGTCAGAACGGGAATGCAAACTAGTAACAGATGGCATAACCTTGTTTTCCTCTGCTTTTCAACAGGAATTATGCCAGCATATAAACGGATAAACCTTACTGCTTTTAACAACTTCAAAAGAATTCCATAGGCCTCAGAAGCTGCCTAAATAAAAATAAGACACTACTTTTTCTGGGCAAGTGCTCTTAAAAATTGGAGGATTTTACCACACTTTTGCCTCAGCAATAAATAAAAAGGTCAGCCCTCACCAATGCAGAGCCTTCTAGACAGCTGTGCACATTTCAAACTGCATCTCACTGAGGGATCTGCTTGACCTCTGCAGTATGGTCGTGGATATTTAAAAGCATAGGTCAGTAAAATATTATCTAGGTATTCTTTTAAATGTTTTATCCAGAAAAGCTGCATTTTTATCAAGGCTCTCCTATCATACCTGCAGTAGTGGCAGTACCAAATCCATTCTGATTTTTTTCAAAAGTAACATTCCTGCTGCTTATCCTACATTCTTTCTGACACTTCCTTCATGTGTAACAGATAGTTACTGCTCCCCCAGTCTTTCTTAGGACCAGCTCTTACTGTAAGCTATGATTGACCTATCTGAGCAATTTCAGTCAACAATTGGTTGAGCTTTTAGTATCAAACCTCAGATTTGATGACTCTCTGCGTACAGTTTTTGGACTGGAATTTTGATTATTTGTGCCAAGATCCTTTTTCAACAGTCAATTAAATCTGTTGCATAAGTAGTAAAACTGTAAAGTTTTAAATACAATGAGTTTTCATGGATGGATTTCTATTTGTTCATTTTTATACATTAAAAGTGTACACACTGGTAGAGAAAAAAGATTCTCAGGGAGTGCATGTAAGGGCATTTCAATCAGGCATACTGCAGATGAGAGAAATAAAGTCCTGCTGCCTTGTCATCCTGTTTCTCCTGGCTTTGGGACATCTATTCTGTGCTGAGATAAATGTGAGGCTTAGCAGTGACACAGTCAAGGAATTTTAGCGTGGTGTTAAAGCTGGTTAGCAGAAAGCTCACAGAAGAACAAATGCCAAAAAGAGGTCATTTTGGCTGAGGTCACTCAGTCTGTTACTGAAACCTCAGTCTTCACTTAAGCTGAAGTAAGAGTTTTAGTACCCTCATATTCCATTTACAACAGAGTCCTTCTTTTGGGAATGAGAAAGCTACTAAAATAAAATCTAGACCTTCAGACACAGAGGGATTGCTTCTGTTGTTCCTTATAAAAGTTCCTGTCCTTTTTCCAATGACCTTTTATCAATCAGTCTTTGAAAGGGAAGATGAAGGTGGATGATACAAAAAGGGACGAGTGGAACAGTATGGTGTAGCAAGGCTAACTAGCAGTGTTAGTTTCTAAAAGACAATTCCAGCATTTGCCTGAAAAGAAATAACTGGAAAAGTCAGAAACCAAACAGGGTTGAAGGTAGGGTGCAGGAATTTCCTGCAAAGAAGTAGTGGTGGTATGGTTTACTCTAACAGGTTTTTTTGCAGGGGAAATTGAAAGTGAAAATTAGCGGCTGACCTCTGCTACAGAGAGAATGAAGTTCTCTATATAACCTGACTTTTAGAGATATATATATAAATACAAGATATAAAAATACGGGATCTCCCTAGAAATCCACTGGCCTTTAAGATCTCACTTCTTGATTGGTAAGGCATTACAGAGCAGTGAGGCGATCACAAGAGGCCGCGCCCCTGTAATTTACAGAGCATGAAGGAGAGCAAGTTCTTAGTTTACGGAAGTTGATTGAGAAATACAGCTTCAAAATATTTAACCACTCATCTTGCAGGAGACAGTAACCATGGCCACCTGAAATCTTATGGAATGTAGGGATGTCTGGGATTGTCTAATGATGGCTGCTGGCAGGGATAAAGGCGGACGTTTTGAAGGAGAATCCTGGCTAGAGGTGTTGTGGGAAATAAAAAATATGGTTTTATTACAAGCAAATAGTTCATTAACTCAGGAATTATCTTCTTTAGGCGTATTGTGGAAGTTGTAAGGTACCAGGTCCTGTCTGGAACTGGTGCTAGGGACAATTTGAGTTTGGGAATAGGGAATTATGAAAATAGATAATGATATGGCTGAAATGGGCCCCTGCCACGTGGCAAGCTCTTTGTGTGCAGAGGAAGGTGGTCATTCTGACCAGGAGACCCCCTCTCCCTGTACAGGGGGGCATGTCAAACCCAATCAGAAGAGGCCCACTCCTCTCATTTTACTAACAAGACGGGACACTTGGGACACATAAAAAGCATGATTTTTGGGGTGGGCGTGTGCCTTTTTGGACCTCCGTCGCCAGGGCACCCAGCTCGTGCTGAAATAGAAACTTTCCTTTTTCTGCTAAACTTCATCTCACAGGTATTTGTATCCTAACTAAATCGAATAAAAGAGATTTTTCTCACAGGTGTTATTTCTGACACAAAAGGTTTTGAGACAAGCGTGCTTTCAGTGCTCTGCTATCCCTTTCCTTCTGGGCTGCTGTCAGCCGGGGTGGTGGACGGGGACAATTCCGCTGTCCTAGGGAATGGTGTCCCCTCCGCACAGAGCCAGGAATGGCCCCAAGTTGTGTCAGGGCAGGTTTAGGCTCGATATTAGAAAAAGGCTCTTCGCCGTGGGGGTGGCTGGGCACTGGCAGAGGCTCCCCGGGCAGCGGTCACAGCACCACGGCTGGCAGAGCTCCGGAGGCGCCGGGACAACACCCGGTGTGACTGCTGGGGAGGCACCGGGAGCAGGGGCGGTGATCCCTGCGGGTCCCGTCCCGACCCGCTCGGCGCACTCCGCGGGCCCTGGGGGGAAACGCCGCGGGCACGATGGGAAGGGGAGCTCCTCTGGCCCCTCCGCACCGGCGGGAGCGGGAGCGGGGCAAGGAGCAGGGAGCGGGATCAGGATGAGCGGGATCAGGATCAGGCTCAGGCTGAGCGGGAGCAGGAGCGGGCCGTGCCGGCCGTGCCGGGCCGAGCGGGCCGTGCCGGGCTGAGCGGGCCGTGCCGAGCCGTGCCGGCCGTGCCGGGCTGAGCGGGCCGTGCCGGGCCCGCCCCGGAGGCAGCGCTGCCGGAAGCGGCGCGGAGGGAGAGGAAGGGCAGGGCGGCGGCGGCGGCGGCGGCGGCGGCGGCGGAGGAGGAGGAGGAAGAGGAGGAGCCGGCCGAGCAGGCAGAGTAGGCAGAGCAGGGAGAGCGGCTCCCGTCGCGGCTGTCGGAGCTCGGCGGAGCCGCCCCCGAGACCGGCCCGGCCCCATCCCCGTCCCGTCCCGTCCCGTCCCGACCCTGCGCGGCCGGGCAGTGCCTGCCGGGGCCATGTCTCTCTTCCAGTCCGCCCTGGACTTCCTGGCGGGCCCCGGCTCCCTGGGGGCCGCCAGCCGCGACCAGAACGATTTCGTGGGGCAGACGGTGGAGATGGGCGAGATGAAGCTGCGCATCAAGCGGGTCATCGCGGAGGGTGAGAGCGGGCCGGGCAGGGCGGGTGTCGCCGCGGGCCCCCCGCCCCGCTTTGCCCCGGCTCCCCTTCCTGGAGCCGCCAGGGCTTCCTGCTCCGCAGGCCGCGCCCTGGGCGGCGGTGCCCTCCCCCGGTACCCTGCCATGGCTCCCCCGGTACCCTGCCATGGCTCCCCCAGTGCCCTGCCATGGCTCCCCCAGTGCCCTGCCAT
>JAWWTY010000088.1:28718501-28734214 GCA_035222235.1 Margarornis squamiger | reverse complement strand
CCTGCCATGTCCTGCTACGCCGTCCCCGGTACCCTGCCATACCCTGCCATGCCCTCCCCGGTACCCTGCCATACCCTGCCATGCCCTCCCCGGTACCCTGCCATACCCTGCCATGCCCTCCCGGTGCCCTCCCTGCCGCCGGGGCAGGACGTGGTGGGATTGCCCTGCTTTAGAAACAGCCACAGGCAGCCCGTGTGGTGTGGCTGCCCCCTCGCTTGCTTCGTGGTTTAAAATGCCTTCACCCTGTAACAGGGCTCAAAGGAGGTTATGATCTGCCGAGGACCTCTTGAGATCACTGCATTGCGCGGGGGGGTTTTAGGTGCCTTTTGTTCTTAGGGTTTGTTTTTATTTGTTTTAAATGACTGCATGTAACATTATGCCGAAGATGCAAGTTTGCCTGTGTTGTTTTGGGTTGTTTGGAAGACTGTGAAATGCAGGTAAACAACATGTTTGGTTTCAACACACACGTGTCAGGAGGCCGATCTCATTGTGTGCATAGACTTTGCTAGAGCACAGGGATTAAATGTCTGGGCAGTTGTCAGTTTCGGTGACTTTTTGGGGAGGTATCCTGACACACTGCTTGCTAGTCTGTTTTAGAATAGGTGCTATGCTAATAACATGCAGATTACTTAGATATGAGCAGAAATTTGGATCTTGTGATCAGAGAAATTACTTTATTTCCTCAAGCAGAAGAGCTACTGAAAGCTAGTCTTTGTCAAAAGACTAAAATGTGAACTTGTCCATACTAATGCAGTTAAGTATTTCATTAGCTTTTTACGGGTGGTTGATGTTATTTAGGTTAAATACCACAAAGCTCTATTCAGAGCTCCTTTTCATTATGGGATTTACTTTCTGTAGTTTCTCCCTGGTATTTAAGATGTTTTTTGGTTGAAATCGTGATGATCAGCATGGAAGAAAAATTTGATTCACTAAGATTAGGTACTTCAAACTACTTGCAAGCTACTTAGAAAAATGTTTCTGGCGTAAAACAACAGGAAATTGGTCTTCACCACTGCTTTGTTGCTTGAATGCTTAAGCATTTTGGTCATATGAGCTTAGACAGAGTCTGGCAGTTTCTTATGCAGTAAGTTGCATTAAAAAAAGTACTACATGTCGAGTGCTATTTGGCTGTCAGCCTTTACTTACAGCTTCTTTATGGTCAGAGTTGTGGGTGAAATGTAAGCACTCGGTATGATGTGAACACTAAAAGGACTGTGCGTAACATTCTTGCAGGCGGTGGCCACAGCAGTTTCCAAAGGACAAAGGAAACTTAGCACAGGAAGCTACTTTTGAGGCATATCTGCTGTTTACTTCTTGGTTCTGAAGCAAGTATTTTAATACTTTACTTTGACAGCAGTCTGCTGTTTCCCAGGATCTGGCACAGGCATTGCAAAATGTCAGGAGAAAGATGCCAGGTTAGATGACTTAAAGCAAATTGGGGGCATGTTTTAAATCTGGTGTTCTTGACATTTTGTCTGTAACCACTGCTTCATGTTCCACGTTTGTCTCAGTATTATGGTTTTATTTTATGTTGTTTTCTTTCTGTAGTTTGCTAACTGAAGTTGTGCTTACTGCTTACTTTTGCTAGAAAATAAGATTTTTCTAGCCAGCATAGCTGATTGAAAAGAACCCCTATGGTCATAAACATAAAAATAGGTATGAAATATAGAAGTCCCAGCCTCTCCAGCTATCTTCAGGCTTGAATTTGTCTGTAGCATATGGGGTTTCTTTGCTGTTGAAATTGCATTTGTCTTTCAGCTCTGAACCTGTGTGTGACACCTTCTGATACATGTGTCCATGACTGTGACTTTTAAGTGTTCCCATCCATGCTTACAAATAGAGAACCTGTTTTTCTTCTGGATGAGTCCTTTTGTGCCAAATACCCTACTGAAAAGTCAAGTGCTGCTTTCTGAATTTAGATTTCAAATCTATGGTGAACTGCATGTCATCTGCCAATACAGAGAGATGGCTTTTTCTGTGGGAACATTGGTTCTGCTTTGTTTGTATTTGGTGTGAACAGAGCCTGTGGTTTAGCATGGCACAGTAGCATGTGGCATCACAGGTTCAGTTGTTCTTGTACCCCACAATCCTTCCAGCCCTCCAGTGTGCTGGCTGTCAGTGTCAGTGCAAATACACGTTCGGCTGTGCTGTAAGCTGAAACTCGCTGCTGAAACGGTTCATTTGGATGCATTTCCTTGTTCACTTCACAGAGGTGCCATCCTAAGGGTAGGACTGAGCTAACTGAAAACGTGGTATGCTGCTGCGGGAGGCTGAGAGCAACCCAGATGGGACAAGCTGATGATTCCTGTATTTTTGTAAAATATGTTGGTCAGAGGGCCTGGAGTAAACTGTTACGGCAGAGGAGAAGTTTTGCCAGTAAACTTCTGTCTATTGAGGATGTATTAAAACTACTTAGACTAGCTCTTTAAGGGAGCCAGCATCAAACCCTAAGTGAAACTGCTTCTAAAAGCAAAGCAGTATGACTAATTTTCCTTTTGTGTAAGAATTTTTTTCACTAATAACAGATGACTTAAAAAGAAATAAATCTACATTAAAAGTACCTTCATGACTTACTCTGCCTTCCAGAAAATCCATGGATTTAAACGTGGTGTCAGCTGAAGTGCTGCAATAGTAGTGAGCCAAACACTACATGGGCAGTGGTGTATGGAACTGAATTGTGTTCAGGTGAAACAGTAAAATGACAGAACGCGAAACTTCCTTTCAACTTTATTTTCAAGTGGGATAGCTATAAAGGATGAGATTGTAAGCCACAGCAGTGGGATTCTCTATAGAGCAGGTGCAGTGAAGTTGGAATTAACCAGGCATGATACCACCGACTTTTCTTTGGAGTTCTGCAAAGCTTAAGCATTTCAATACTTGAATTTAAGGTATAATCAGTAAAATAAAAATGTGGGTTTTAAGCTACTTATGTACTCTCAAGCTATTGCTGTTTCAGTCAAGTTTCTATCTTCAGCTTACTATTCCAAGACCTCTGTATAAACTATGATATCCTACTTGCTAGGAGCTCATGTAGCATGTGCAAGACTCTCTCCATTACTTTAACTTTTCTTAAGTATTAAAGTGTAGTAAATGAACCAAGTATTTTGCTAATACACAAATTGAGTATTGCCAGGTTTAGATTTGATCTCCTCAAAATCTTAGTTTGGATATTTTGTATGCCTGTTTGACTCCAGGGAATATCAGTTTTGCTTCACTGAAAATTACATAGCTGTGCTTTAACTGAATCAGAGCATGTATTAACTTCTATTGATAACAAGAATATGTAATTTTTAAATGGCTGGCATGCACAAAATGGTGCAATGTTCATTTGCACTTCTATGCCAGAATTAACATTTGTGGTTTTCAGTGAGCATTGAAACTTAACTACCATTATCTGTTTTGAAGTAGTTATGAAGCTGAATATAAAATAGTAAATTCCTAGCTATCAATGAAGAGGACTAAAATCAAGTTTTTTAGTTGGAAATGAGGTTAATTTAAATGCAAAAAGAATAATTTAATCTTCAGAAGGTGGTTGTAACATTGTGATTCTGAGTGTTAAAAAGCCAGACTTCTCCATCAAGAAGTAAACTTGAGCTGTTTTCATAAATGTGATTGAGTTTTAGGCATACATTTCGAGATTGTTTTCTAATTGAAAGAGAAAATTTAGGGGCCTCTATGAATGTGTCCAGAGTTTTGTGAAGATTCTGTGATGTTCAGCACTTTTCACAAAAATTTGAAGCGCAACCTTTTGAGGAATTCTTTGTAACTTTTTTTGAGGAATTCTATAATGTTTCTAGTCAGGTAAACTAATTCCTCATTTTACTCCTTCATATGTAGTGTCGATAGAATTAAGCTTAGTGATATTGTGCAACGTGGTCTGTATTGTAAGCATTTCCTACATTGGTGGAAGAGCTTTTAGGAAAGTCTGTGACACCAGATGAAGTAGTTGGAAAGGTAGCAATGTTTCTAGGGATCTTAAGAGATTGGATCAGTTTGACTGTTAATCAGATAGGCTTGAAAATGGTAAACTATAGATTTTATGAGTTAATTCTGTTAATTCTGATTCACCTGTATTATTTCCAAGAGATCACTTGGTGCGTTTGTACAAAGCACGGTTATGTTTCGGAGTGCATCTATGTAGGTCTGTGGTTGTTTGTATTTATAGGAGTACTAGAAAGGTGCATGCTTGAAATGCAGAGTAGACTTGCCTTGTTCTAGCCCTTGTAAAACCCTTGACAGCATGCACAGAGGAACTGAGCTTGCAGAACAAGCAAGCTGTTCTGGTGTTCCTCTGTCACCATTTTGCTCTGGAGTGCCTTCCAGAAAACTGTGAAGTAATTTTGTGTGCTAGAAATTTGTGCTGACCTGAAGCCCCCGATTTTGTAAATTGAAGCATATATTTAAGATGCAGCTTGCAGGGTTATTGAGATAAAATAATTACAATATTTATCAATCTGAATCTAAAGACTTTTCTTCTATGGGGGCAGCAGTACTCTGACTGTGTAGAAGATCTGTGTAGGACAAAAACATGCAGGCAGTACCTCTGTGGTGCGCTGACTGGTGTACACTGGAGTAGGGGCTTGCAGCTCACTGGGACAGCAAACGGAAACCTGGGGAATGCCTCTGGGTGGGGTAAGGAGTTGGTTGGGAAGACCAGTCAAAACCCATGGTTTCCCAGCACCTGCCTTCAGTGGAAGGATTACTCTCATTTTGTCTTGCTTGTTTCACCAGCTCTGTTAGATCTCTAAAGAGTAGCCGTAACTAGTCAGAGCTGTCCAGAACCATCTTTTTCTTGCATATGTTCTCATTCAGAGAGGAGCAAAGTGTCTTCAGGTTACATTCAGATGTCGGGAACTGTGGACTGCATTCTGTTTAGCAATAATTTGGAGAATAAGCACAGAAGGTGCCAGGAGAACTACAGAATTTTACTGGTCAAAAGGAAAGAGAATAGGATGACTAAGTAATGAACCCCTAGGGAGAAGAAGCAAGATGACAAGGCACTTCTTCAAAAGTGTTCTGTTTCCAGCCCCTGTGCCATCCATGCCCAAAACAGTAGTTGGAATTGCTGATCAGAACATTTGGACTGGGGGCTTTAGAAAAGTCAAAGGAACTTCCTAACGTGGGAAGTACCAAACCTAGTGTTACAGAATGAATCAAGGTAAATGGGTAAGCACAGTTCATGTGTGGGCAATGTATGGTGGCAATGAACTGCAGCCCCAAAACAAATGCAATAACCCAGAGCCTGTCATTTATTTGTTTCATGTTGATGCTACTAGCAAATAAAGATGTGTGGGCAGAACTATTCAGGAGTCCTGGAGAACACTGTGATGGTCAGTGACCTTGTAAAACTTTTGCGAGTACTTCTTGAAAAGCCTTGTATTCGATTAAGTTGCACAAAACAAATACTGTGTTTGCTTCAGCCTAATGTTATTATTTCTCATCTACAAAGAAGGTATTGGCTACTAATGTGACTGTACCAATTTGGATTCTGCATATTTTTGAAGAAGTGCCTTGTCGTCTTGCTTCTTCTCCCTAGGGGTTCATTATTTAGTCATCCTGTTCTCTCCCTTTTGACCAGTAAAATTCTGTGGTTCTCCTGGCACCTTCTGTGCTTATTCTCCAAATTATTGCTAAAGAGAGAATATTCCTATGTAGTTCAGTGTAAACAGACTTTTTACTAGAGGAGTAGAAACGCCAATAACTGAAGTTTTTCACTTTGTCTTTTACTCTGTTAAAGATACTCTGCTAAAGGCAGCATATGTGCAGGCAGACTGTTGGTATAACCACAAGGATGATGTTCCCAGAAGTGGAAATGATACACTCGGGTCTTAAAAATTGATTAGAATTGTATAAATATATTCTTTTGCTACTCTTTGATTAACATAGGTGGCCAATGAAAAAACTTAGCAGACCTGTGACTTTATCTGTCTCATACTCTGCAGAAATTTGCTCAGTCTCCTTGAGCAAAGCAGAAGTGTTCAGTAAAATAGATACTTTTACAAAAGCAGTTGGAAGGAAAATAAGGTCGTATGGAATAACAAATTGCAATTTAGTAACAACATCCTCCTAATTGGAAAGGTATGTTTCAGTGCTTGAAGGCTTTTTGCTTTTAATATGAGGCCTGAAGCATGACAATTATCTTAAAAGTAGGAGGTGTTTATTTAACACTTACTCTCCCTTGGTTATTGCTGTTTTTTAATAGAAAGCCTACCAGTGTAATACCAAGAAGGTTAATTGAAGTTGTCGGGTAATACTGGCTTGTGTCTTGGTTTTATAAGGACCTTTTGAAAAAACTGTTTCATAGGAAATCTGCATGTGCAGACTTAAAAAGATGCAGGAAACTAACAAAGACGGTGTGGTAGTGGCATGTGTAAAAGAATTAAGTATTTTAAGTCTTGTATGTAGGTAACCAGCACTCTTGGCAAGCTGCTGAAAAATAAGGATGCTTCTGACATTCAGAAAAGCATATAAATTCATGTGTTAATTCTGTTAGACTAAAAAGAGTGATGTTACCTGAATACTGAAATTAAAACTGACTTAATGTGCTTTCTTCTTGTAGGGGGTTTTGCTTTTGTCTATGAAGCTCAAGATCTTGGAAGTGGCAAAGATTATGCTTTAAAGGTAGTATTAATTTGTTTCACTGGAGATTTATAAGTTTTGTGTTTTAGCTTGATGCTTTAACATACCAGTTAAACCTTGCTGCATGCCACAGAACAAGTAATTTGGAAAAATCCAGAATAGTTGTGAAGTTTGTAGCAGACTGTTTAGAATGGTCATTTCTGTTATGACCCTGCACTTTATACTTAGATGGCAAGGATGTTAAGTGCCACTGCTGTTTGTGTCTTCTCTTGGTCTAGAAATTCATGACCTTGTCCCAAACGTTTTGTGGCATGAGTAAAAAGAGTATTTCCTAGTTACCTGGAGTGAAGTACAGGAGTATTTTTCACTCCTCAGAAGCAGATTTAGCCTACCTTTGTACTTTCAGACTAAATTTTCTTAGTATTAAAAGTAGTGCTCCGCACTTTGACTCGTTGATGAAACATTCAGCCTGGTACTTTTTGGAGACACTTCTCTGGATTCTTCTTTTCTAAAAGCATGTAATAAACAGCTGTAAACAGCTGAAATATTGAAGTATTATGGAAAGAAGAATAAAGTGAAGTCATTTACTTAGTCGTATTTTACTGAAAAATAAAACATGTTCATCACAATATAGCTTTGTTTTTGGAGTAGGGATATTCTGTGGCCGTATCAGTACGCAGACCTCTCTTGGACAGAAAGTGAAAAGGACAGTAGTATGAGGGGTAGGAGATGTAAGATGGCGTTATACCATCTGTAATTACTTGGTGGTTTTTTTCCATTTCATACCACATCCTACAATAACAAAACATGGGACCAAATCCATACACTACGTATTCAAAATGTCCTCCAAAAGTAGCCCCATTTAAAAATAACAGATAAAAGGTGAACCATTATTGTGCTTGTTCTGTTCTGTAAAACTTGTAGTTCTGTAGCAAATGCCCAGGCTGATTGTAGTCAAATGTTTACTCCAAATCCAAGTGGTAACAGCGATGCTTGACCTTACTGCTGATTACCTAAGAACCGTTGTAATAGCTGGGCTACGTAATTTGGAGGAGTTTTGTCTAGAGAGGGTTGAAGGTTATTACTGAAGCTTTCAGCCAAAAGATGAATCTTTCTTTGTTAGTCCACAATGCTGTAGCCAGGAGACTTTAGTGTTTTATACAATAGAGAACTGTCAGAGCAGTTACTTTTAAGAGTGTCAAAAGTTACAACTGCTCAATTATCACTAAACCTGAATAGTCCAAGTAATTGGAAAATTGGGTGTTATTTGTGGCATAATGTCAAAGTGTACAATAAGGTGGCTTTGTTTACTGCCCCATCACAGTTCCTTAGGTTTTTGATTGCAGCTTTTGCATTTTGTGAAAAAAAAATCTATGCACTGTTACTCTGTTTTGGTAACTATATCTTCTCAATTATTCGGGGTTTTTGACAGAGATTGTTGTCTAATGAAGAAGAAAAGAACAAAGCCATCATTCAGGAAGTTTGTTTTATGGTATCCTTTTCTGTAACATATTAATTGCCTAATACCAAACATTTCTGAGAAACAAAAAAAAAAAAAGACTGCTGTACAGATTCTGTTCTTTCCATGTGATACACTGCCTAAGCAAACTGACATTCTGAGGGGGTCTGGGTTCATGGTTTCTTATGAATATGGTACCAACATCCAGCCAGGTAAGTTCTTCAAAAATTGCTGCAATGTAGTGTGTGCAGAAAACTTCTGTAGCTAGTGTAGGCTTTGACATATAATTCTAGCAAGAAGTGAAATTCCTACTTGGGCTTTCATGCAGTCCTGTGAATGTTGTCAAGAAACCTTTTGACTATTCAGATAATACTTAAATAGAATTCCCTCACATGCACTGGATTTATTGCTCTTTGCTTTTAATCTAAATGTTTATTAATTTCTGCCTTGGATGCATCTGGCTTTAATGCTGAATATTAAGAATGGAATTTCAGTAGACTACATGCATCAAAAAGAAGAAGCAGGCATTTCTCAGTATCGTTATTGTCCATTTCATCTTCAGTGATGTTAAATAGTAAGGTATAATGTAATCTCAGAGTGTTTTCAATCCTCATCTTTAGTAAATTCCATATGTGCTCCCCAGCATCTCCTATTGGACCTTCAGTTTGTTTCAGGAGTCAGGGAATAGCTGTGGTGTGCTTAGCTATTCCCCTCTGAGTATTCATCCTCATTTTAAATTACTAGGCAAAACCACTGATCTTAATTTAAGCTTCTCAAACATTTCTTTTCATGACTGATGATAATGTTTGACAAAATCTTATGCTAAATGCCATTTACTAGAAGTATGCAAGAATGGACTACCATAGGAATATATGTTTTCTGGCTACTCTGACTTTATCTTGCCAAGAGTAAAGAACTGAATGTTCTTTGGATGTTTTTCACAGCTCAGAGTCATTAAAGTGTTACGTACAACATGAACAGGGATAACTTGTTGCTAACTTGCTGAGATAAAACTGTGAAATGGAAATAATTCTTTCAGCTCTGAGTAGAAAGTTGTGAAGAGATGCATAAGATCAGAGTTATTCTAATTTGTTGGATCCAACTTGCCCTTTTTTAATCACTTTGTTATATCTTTGCTTTTTTCTGTTCAGACTTGGTGAATACATCTTGTAAATAGTGTGTGTTTGTCTCATAGATATGAGTCTCAGTGTATGACCAGGGTGATCCATAGCCATAAATGCAATATAACTTTCACTGTCAGGAACTGAGACTGCTTACACTGTACTCACCCCTACATAATTAAGAAATGATACCCTGAATTTCTGTGAACCGGAAATGAAACATGATAATGGTTTCAGCATAAAGAATTATTACTAATGATGAGAGGATAAGTTCCTCGCTCTTTAGACCACTATTTGTTTTGGACTTTGTTTTAGTTACTTAAAATTGAAACACAGCATGATTAATACTTGCTTTGACGAGGAGATAGGCGAGGAGACAATAGCCCTTTCTTCTTGGTCAGCTGTCTAGAGAAGCAGCTGATAATTAGAACGTTTCTTTGCTACTTGTATAATTTTGCAGTAATTGTCAAAGTCCAAAGGAAGTAACTAGACCTGTTAGGAAGTCCACTTTGCTCAGAGCCTTAATCACAAGGGTTTTTTAATATTTCATTTTGACTTTTTATTAGCTTATTATCTTTCTGAGATTTTTTTACCGCTGAGGCATGGATTTTGCTGTTTTGCTTAGTATATTAATTGCAGCTTTCAGTGGCTTTAAGCTAATATTTCAAGTGAACAGCTGTATGCAATAGTAACAATAAACTTGTCAGTCATCTTCCTTGAACATGTTATCTCTAGAAAAAACTTTCAGGTCATCCCAACATTGTCCAGTTTTGCTCTGCAGCATCTATAGGAAAAGAAGAATCAGACACGGGCCAGGGAGAGTTCCTTCTTCTTACAGAGCTGTGTAAAGGTAAATTTTATTTTTTTTCCCAGCAATGCACATGGCTTCTGACAGCTGTTTTGCACAGGCTCCTTCATAACTTAGCAGCTTTGAAAGCCTCTTGAACATAGCATGGTTCAGTGGAGCTAGAGTTCAACTTTTATCTTTTATAGGATAAAGATCATATTTTTTTAGACTACAGTTCAACCTTGTCTTAAATATGAGGTAATTATTAAGTTTTTTGTGTTTGAGACTAGTCAGAGAAAGAAAGAGTAGCAATAGTTCCTTAAAGCTCTATTTCTTTGTCACTGTGGTCAGCATGGATTTGCCATTTTCAGAATATCTATTTAATGCAACTCAAGACTGTAAGTCTTTCTTGACAAGAAAAGCATTTGTGTGTTCATGCCAGACTTTCAGAATTTGCAGTGTTCTCTATGTGTTCATGTGAGTTTCTCTGATTTCCTGCAGGACAGCTGGTGGAATTTTTAAAGAAAGTAGAATCCAAAGGGCCTATCTCCTGTGACACAGTTTTGAAGATCTTTTATCAGACCTGCAGAGCAGTGCAGCATATGCATAAACAGAAGCCTCCTATTATCCATAGAGATTTAAAGGTGCGTTACAATGTTTAAATAAAAGCTGAATTTTTAAACAGCAAAGGAACCTGTTGAGCTGGATAAGTGTTAAAGACTCCAGATCCAATACAATGGATGCTTGTGCTTAACATGTATTGCCTTATCACTACTGCTGAGTGTCAGTGAAGATCATTACTGAAATGCTTGCATCTGTTACAACATCTTTTTCTTGTGCTTGTGGTTAGGACTGCTTGTACTCTATCTGAACAAGCTGACAGAAAAGTATTGTATCATGATTTGCTGATAAAATAACTGGTTGCAACTTGTGAATTGCAATTCTGGGATGAGCAGGTGTCCAAATAGAAAAGGTAGAGCTTTCAAGGAGAAGAATGTTGAATTACCTGTGAAAGATCATCTTGCCTTTGAGAATGTATAGTAAGCTGTTAGTTTTAGAACTAATAACTTGCATTGCATTTTAGTGCTTTCTTTTAATTTGAATTTTAAAATTTGGTAGGCATAATCCATGTTAGATTTGGTTTCTTAGTTTTTTGTTCTGTTAGCCTTTACCAAGATTCTGTAGCAGTATGCTCTGGAAGGTGTTGTCCCTATGGAAGCTTTGGAGATTTGAAAGAAATTCATCTGACTTTGAATTTTGAAGGCGGGGGTTTAACCTTTCCATGTTTGCAATACCTTAGAAGAAGAAGCCCTAATAGTCAGTGAGATTTTGCTGTATTACAAATACTTTATTTTGAAATTTTGTAAATGTAAACAAGAGAAAGAAGAGTCCTACTCCTGAAACAGTGTCTGAATTTTATCTGTTTCCAGCTTGATGTGATTTCAGCTGAATATAAAAAAAGGCAAAATTTCTGCCTCCTTAAGTAAGCGTGCACTTGGTTACTTTAGTGAAAGGAAAATGAAACCACTTTTTAGAAGTAAACATGTGGTAAGTGTTTTCAACACTGTTGGAAGGTTTGTAAGGCACTAGTATAGTCCATTAACTTGAACATAGTTTTTTAATGACAGAGCAGTCCTTTTTTTCGCTTTTTTCTTCTTGGTATCATTGAATAGAGTTCTAGGTCATGTCAAAAACATGTTAACCAAGTCTGGATAGAGCTTTCTTGGTCTTACTTTCTAGAATAAGATTTTGTATTCTTCACTGAAATTTCTATATGCCAGCCCCTAGAAAAGGTGCATCTCTTTTCTGAAAAAAAGGGTAAAAATGCTATTTACAGGTAAATATACAATTTCTTACATAGCCAGCTCCATAGAGATGGAGGTAATGCTGTAATTCAAGGACTGTTTTTTCTTCTCAAGTCATGTAAGTTCCTATTCAGGCAGCACATGATCCTCAAACAGCTGGTTTCTGTCTCTGCACCAGGTGATGGCTGCCTCTTTCTGAGTGTTCCCTATCAGACTGCTTCTCTACTAGCACCTTCCTGTTTTGCATCTACAGCAGTCCTAACCTTGGCTCCACTGCAGTTAAACTAACAATGTTCAGTTTTAGGCATGAAAACAGTTGGATTCCAAGACACAAATACTCCTCTGAAAATCTGGCCTTTTCTTAGACTCTACTGAAGTTGTTTTTTTCCCTGGGGCTTATTTCTTGCTCTCTTGAATGTTTCCTGCTCATGGTGTGTTTGAGGCTTCCTTTTGAAAGTTGGCTATATTGCTATGAAACTACAGTACTGTCTGAAATCTCTGTGCTCCTGTAAACATTTTGATCTAAAGTGACTATTTTATACACACAAGCAAGCTGATATTTAAAAGCATGTATGTTGGTGTACAGAAAGAAGATGTCTTTAATCTATTATTCTACCTCTTTTCAAAGGTGGAAAACTTGCTTATTAGCAACCAAGGGACAATTAAACTTTGCGACTTTGGTAGTGCTACAACTGTAGCTTACTATCCTGACTACAACTGGTCTGCCCAAAAGAGATCACTGGTTGAAGAAGAGGTGAGACTGTTTTACTGTGATTAATCTTAATATCAGCAATGTATTCATTTAACTGTTACTATTAATCTGATATCGAATCATGGGACATCTAAACTGAAGATTGTTTCAGTTATAGTATTATTTATAAAGTTTTGATTTTGTCTTTGTTTTGCCAGAGTTGAAACACACTCTGCAGTTAAAATCATAACTAGTGTTTTGTAGCTACATGTACAAGCACTGCTTCAACATGGTCAGGGTCCATTCTGCAGTCTGGTGTGAAGATAAATGATTACTAAAGCTTCTGATTACACTCTTGACCAGAAGTCTGAGAGTGGTTATGCCAGAGTGACTCCCACTTTCCCATCTGTTTTAGTCAGTTGAATGACATACAAAGAAATGGCAAGTCTGCTCGGCAGAATATGAATAGGCAGTATTGCCTCAAGGACTGTAGTGGCCATGTCTACCATGTGGTGTGCTTTTGCAAAGTGCATTTGTTCTTAGTTTACAGTTGAGAGTAGTGCTGGCAAAGCTAATGTAATACATCAACAGGAGAAATACAGCGATTCTTAAAATTCATTTGTGCAGCTTCTGATATTGTGAGTCTCTGTAAACTCCTCTATTTTGGAATCTGGCATCCATGGAGAGCAATCCACTGGTTTCTGAAGAAGTGATGAAGTTGTACTACTGTCTAGTATAGTCTGTGCAAGAAGGTTAAAAAGTTCTCTTCAGGGATCCATAGCTTAACTCTTTGGGTTTGTCTGCACTGTCTTTAAGTGAGATGAAAAAATGAGAGGTACACACAGCAGTGTGAATTCATTGCTTGATTTATTGTTGATTTTTAATATTTTGTTGATCTATCTCAGGTGCAGAATCTGGCACTTTCCCTTGTTGAAGTTCATATGGTTGGTGATTACGCAGCCCTCTAATTTGTCCATGTCTTTCTGAAATTAATTTTGAAAGTGAGAATCCTATCTGTTCTACATGGAGAGCTCTTTCTTTGATTGAATGTTGTTGGAGCTTATTATTCAAGATTCTATTTCAATAAATTCTGTCACCTGCAGATCACAAGAAATACAACCCCAATGTACAGGACACCAGAAATGATAGACTTGTATTCAAATTTTCCAATTGGTGAAAAACAGGACATTTGGGTAAGAATTTTTTCTCTTGGTTATCATAGCTGCTTATGTCATAGTGGAACTGATTTTGCAGGCCTTTTGTTAGTTTTTTGATTAAATAAATAAAACCACCAAAATAAATACAGTACTGGTGTCTTATATTAAAAAACGTAAGTAGTATGAACTCTGTATCTAAATATTAAAAGAACAAGATGTCTTCTCCCAGATCTGGCTTGAGTTCCACTGTGAGAGGCAATGCTGAGCTTCTTTAGCATTCAGTCAGTAGAACTGTTGCAGAGTTGGAGCTTGTGACCAGAGACCCAGAATATTTAGAGTCCTTAGACTCAAATTCCTGCCTTTCATGCTCTGCTATGAATGTAATGGGACTGCCTATTGCTAAGTTCAGAATGGTTATGTCTAGGTATTTCTTCTGTGTAACATACTGAGAGATGGCAAGGATGAGAATGATGCAGAGATCATTCATGCTTTCTATAGAAGATGTGATAAACTGTTAATATTCACTAAAAAATCTGTAGCCAAAATTAAAGGTAATTATTAAATCCTCAGTTGTACCTTTTCCAGTTGTGTAGTACTGCAGTACTGAGGTGCCTCCCTGTGAGCCTGTGCTTAGGGATTTGGTTAATTGGATGTTTTTTGTGGAGGCAGGTGCCAAGCTGTTCAGTTGTTGCCTGTATTGGCAATGTGTCAAAAGACAAACCGAAAATGTGTTAGTGGTGCTTTAGAAGTTTTATTTGGAATTTCTTAAATTAGTTACAAGATACTGTGGAAACTCTTATTCAACTTCTACAGCTGTTGGTGATTTTTTTGTGGCATGTGAAAAAACACCAGGTAAAATACATTTTTCTGACTTTTTGGTCACTTCACAGGCATGAAATACTGGCAGTCTGAGCCACAATTACATCCAGTTAAATACAAAGCTAGTAATGTATCTAATAAAGCCTCACTCAAAGGGGCAGTTGCAGTTTATTTTTTTGACTAGAATAATTCTGCATCTGTTAGTAGTAAAGTAACATGGTGATTGTCTCCTTTTGTTTCTTTGGAAGATCTATTTCATTTACCATGCCTTTGTTGGAACATGTTCTGTGTTTTTTCTTTATACTTTGAATTGAGTGAAAATATGTGAAGTATTTGGCAATAGAATATGGCCCTGTCTCAGGAAGCATAAATGATTTGTAGTTCATATGTAGGATAAACAAAGCAGTTTTCCAGAGAAAGCAGATAGAGTGAATAACACTCATGGTTGCTGTCTATGTACTTGTCACTGTGTGAGCTTAAAAACATGAAGGAAGTAATAATGTCTTTCTTAGAACAGCAGCACAGGTTTACCTTCCCACTTCTGAAGATTTCTGAAAAAGCAAAAGAGTTGGGTTTGGAAATGTTTGTTAAGGAGCAAAATTGCCAAGTTGGATTCTCCCTACCAATATTTAGTAAAAGTCTTGTAGTCAGTGCAAGATACCTTGGAGGTTTTAATTCTATGTGAGCTGAACAGTCTCTTCAGATTTCACATAGATTAATTCAACTCAGAAAGTATTTTGGTGTAATACTTGTCATCCTGCATCTGTACTGAAGAATGTGTGCTACTTATTGCCTGAAACTGGTCAGGGGAAAAATAACAGTATTTTCATTTGTTCCAAACAATCCTACACACTTTCATCCCCCCAGTCCCTGAAATAAAACTTCCGAACCTTTTTGTAAGAACACTCCTGTTCTTGAACATCTTCAGTGTTGCAAGACTACTCATTTTTGTATACTCTCAAGTTTCTAAAATGGATTTCTTCTAATGACTTTTAACTGCCTTTTTTTTTTAAAAAAAAAAAAAAGGCAGTAATACTTTTCCCAAGCAGCTAGTGATATGACGAGAGTAAATGGCCTCAAGTTGCACAAAGGAACATTTACATTGGATATTAGGAAAAATTTCTTCACTGGAAGGGTTTTCAGTCATTGGAACAGGCTGTCCAGCAAAGTGGTTGAGTCACCATATGTGGAAGTATTTTTTTAAAAGACGTGTAGATGTGGCACTGAGGATGTGGTTTAGTGGTGAACTGGCAGTGCCGAGTTAATGTTTGAACTCGAGGATCATAATAAGGTCT
>JAWWTY010000088.1:28661852-28709048 GCA_035222235.1 Margarornis squamiger | reverse complement strand
CTAATACCAAAGTTACTTTCATATACTAGAATTGAGAATGCTGCAGCAAAAGCCTTTCCATAAATACTACTTGCCCTACTGTATTTTAAATACTGAAAGCTTGTGAGAGATGAGCAAGCGGGTGCTGAAGCATGTCAGAGAGGTATGGAATTAGACTATGGCTCAGAATGAATGAATTGAATTAGTAGGTAGGGCCTTTGTTATTAAGAGAGGAATTAAAAAGGATGCACTAGTGAAAGGTACAAATCAAGGGAGCTGGATGTGAGGGGGGAAAAAAGCCTGCAGGGGAATAGTGTATAATAATAGTGTATATATATAAGCTCTACAATTTAGCTTTCAGGTGGAATCCTGTACCTTTAAACCAGTGTGAGAGGATCTGCAATTTGTCTCCTTTGCCCTGCATTGCATGGATGAATGCTCTTCTGTTTAGATGTATAGGTTTTCAGATACCTAGTGTGTGATCATTTTTTTTAATCAGGTTTTCAGCGCCATTTCAAATGTTTCTCTATGATCAGTATTAATCAATCTGTATGACTCATTTTTCTTATAATAAAATTTTATGCAGTGTTAAAGGGTTTTGATAATTCTAATAAGAGCAGGTAAGTCATTGTTGAATAGTATGTCTTAACTAGAGCCTCATAAGGAATACTGAACCTTGTTGCTCACTGTAGGCTTTATGCCCCTTTAATTGGGATATTGCTTGTGAAGTCTATTACTTGCTTGCCATGTAGGTTTTTTTTCCGGTATCTGTGTGTTACTTGTGCATAGTACTGCTCTAAAGTGTTTATAATATTCAGGTAAGTTAGATCTGTAGATACTGCACCTTCTTAGCCACTCACTTAGCAACTTCAAGTGTCTTTTGAGCTGTTTGCTCTTACAATTAGTCTGTTTAAACTTCCTATGCATGGTTTAGAAAGGCCAGGTCCTCTATTTTTTTAAAACGTTGTAAAAGCTGTGGAACTTTGATTTGCACTTTAGCTTTCTGCAGAAGCAATTGGGACAGCAGTATTAAACTTTTTACTCTGGGGAAACCACATGGACTCAAGACAGGGAGTTGTACAAGGGGAACAAACTGTTGTATGATGAAACATAGTTTTGACAAAGTTAAGCCCTCCTCTCCAATGCTTATTTATTAGATTTTTTACTGATAGTATGTTTTTATTGTATACTTCATGCTTCTGAAGTACTCCTGCACTTCAGTGTCTTGTCCTCTTGTCTCCACGTGACTTTCTGGTTTGTTGTGCCTCCGTCATTCGATAATGTTTGTTTGAAGTTTCCTCTTCCTGCTCTTGCAAGTGGTTTTTTCCTTAAAGACTATTCGAAGTTTAGTAATTTTTTTGAATTTGGTGTTGTGTCAATTTCCCCTTTTCTAGTGGTGGATTAGGACTGTCTAAAATAGTCTTCTTAATATGGAATGGCTTATAATGTGCCTACACTTTATTTCTCTTACCTAGTAGATATGTGTGGCTTTTTGCTTTGTGTGATTTCCTTTGCTTTCATAGTAAGTGTAGTGTGCAAGGATTGAAACAGTAGCTGTGTATTAAACCACATCTGCAGAGCAACTCCTGAAGTATTGAATAGTGAGTAATTGCTGTCTGAAAGGATTCTGTTCCATTCTCATGCTCTTTACAGTAATATTTTGGGTTATGGCGACTGCCCAAAATAAGTCTTACATCTACCTTAGAGTGCATATGTTACTTCTCAGTTGCTAGTTAGTGTTCTGTGGCTGAAAAGAACATCTGTGTGCATGGAATGTGAAACTTAGTACATAATAGTCAAAGAAAAACTCATAACTTTTACCTCTTGTTTGTTTTAATTACAGAAAGTCACATTTGGATATTTACCAGAACTATCTTGTAAATGTAATTGTTTGACCTTGTTTTGATTTGTAGCTCTTAATGGGTGAGAATATTGTCATATCCAAATGAGTTCAATGACCACAGACCTTTTCCAGCATTTTCATGGGCTGTGGTGGATTGACAGAGGATTGTCAGACAGTATGTTAGGTTCCAGTACTTGTCATGAGGAGATCAGTCACTCACGGATGTTTTGGATTAGGTTGGTTGAATGAGGATTTTTTGGGTCACTCCTGGCCATCATCTCTGACAGAACATGTGAGACTATCAGATTTTTGTTTAAGTTCTGCACTACCATAAAAAGACCTTGATTTTGTGTAGGAGCCTTTGTCTTCATACAACTACATTTCTGTTTTCTTGTTTTATCTAAGTGAATTTAGTCATTGGGATAAAGAGTGGAGAAAAAAGGAGGGAATGCACGAAGTATGTAATTATGCTAGTGAGAGCAAATTACTTCAGTACTTATTTTCCAGGTATTTATCAATACTGGTAAAAGAAACACTCCCCACTTGTAATTTGCCAATATTCTTTAACAGCCCTTAGTTCTGTAATTGTCGTTCCTTGGTAAGGCTGTCAAGTATTCTGAATCCTAACTGTATTTAACAGTTCACTGAAATAGCAAAACATGAATTAACATGACCAATACTTAGTGTTCGATAGGACCTAAGTCAGGACCAGGTCCTTTAGCATTTAACATTTATTCTGCTGTGGAGAGTTCCACAACCTGGCTTTTGCTTTCTTAGACTATGTTGCAATCAGGCTGAATTATTAATTCTTTCTTTGCGTCTACTATAGGGCGTGTCTCTTTCTGTTATAGTCATTTCCTGCTTTCACAAGCTTGTCTTGTGGCTACAGCTGATTCAATGAGTGATGTGAGAATATCTCTTCTACTGTTGCATCTTTGACTGCCTTTCCAAAACTCTTCAACCACCACAAGAAGCAGGCATTCTGAACCAACTGAAATGTCTGTTCCTTGTCATTCATTTTCCCCACCATTCTTAAGCACTCCTTGTTGGAGTCTGCCATCTTATTAGGTAGGGGTTCTCCTTCCTACTTACCATTGCTTTTCTGAATTGTGGAATTACTCCCTTTGTCTGCAGACAGACTTCTTTTAAACTCATCAGTTTCTCTCTTGTGAAGCTTCTGTGCCTGTGACCAGCTTTTATGCTTATTGAGGTCTGAATCCGCACAGGTTACAAATGCCTTGCCAAAAAACATGGCTAAATGTTTAAAGTATCTGATCTTCACTGGTATTGAAAGTAGCATGCAAAACTTGTGATCACTCTTCCTTTGCTTTGTCAGAACAGTCTCTTTCACTGAAGAGATTATGATGTAGTAATCTATGGAAGAATTAGCTGCCTTTTTGCCAGCTTTCTTTGCTTCAGAGGTAATTTTGCTTCTGCTTTAACACTGTGTTAATATCACAGAACTTTATATTACACTAGATAGTTGAATGATTAATTCTTTTTTGCGAAGCAAAACCAAGTGGGAACAGATTGATATGAATTTCAGTGCTGTTTTTCTTCATGGCTTTAAAAAAATAAACTGAAACAAAAGGTGGTATTTAGCTAATGAATAGGTATTTTTTTTTTTCTAATCTTATAAGTGTACAGATGTCTGGAGGAAGATTGCTTAGTGTTGAGGCATTATTTAACTGAAGATAATGGTTTATATGCTCACATTGTAGCTATGCTGGTTAGTCTGTCATTCTTTGTTTTTTCTCATCTTCAATTGATAATGCAGGGTAACTATGCACTGCTGTGGAATTTTGTTCTGTATGTCAGTTCATTTATTTTGTGAAGTTAATTTTTAATTTTAATGTAATTGTTTTTAGCTTAATTTGCTGCAGTGATCTTCTGCATAATATTAGTTGTGGTCTTCAGGTGCATGCTGTTTCCTGGCAAGATTGATAATGCTAACCATTTACATAGCAAAGTTTTTAACATCCAATTAGAACTTATGATTTTTGCATAGGTATTTATTCTGCAAAATGAGCATTCATGTGTTATTTGCTACATTTCATTGAATCATACAATGGTTTAGATTGGAAGCATCATTTAGTTCCAACCCCTGGGCAGTGGGCAAGGATATCTTCCACTAGACCAGGTTGCTTGAAGCCCCATCCAGTCTGGCCCAGAACACTTCCAGGGATGGGACTTTCGTAGCTTCTTTATTCCAGTCCTCCACCACCCTCACAGTGAAGAATTTGTATCTACTGTCTAATCTATCTCTGCCATCTCTGTTTAAAGCCATTCCCTCATATCCTATCACTACCTGCCCTTGTAAAAAGTCCCTCTCTAGCCTTCTTGTAGGCTCCCATGAGGTACTGTGGAAAAAAAAAACCCCATGCTTCCCTGTGGAGACTAGAATAGACTGGTTCAGTCCCACTAGCCTTATTGCTAAAAAACCTTATAGTAGACTGGTGTCATCAAACAGAATGACTAAATATTGGTGTCATATCACATATTCCTATTTAAACTTAATTGGAGCCTTAAAAGCACACTGAGTTTTCCATATTGGATCATAGACCAGAAACCATCTTTGCCAATCTGTTTGTGTGCTGTGCTTATCTTTTCACCTGCCAGCAACATTGCTATGTAAATTAACTTTCTGCTGTTAACAACATGAAAAGGAAAACCTTATTTGTGATTTGTAGTTACAGGGTTATGTCTTGAAATATGTAAGAATGCTTTACCAATGTGAAGAAGCGTTTTTTCACCTTCTTGCTGTTTAAAGAAATCTCAGTTACCATTCTGACATAAAACATTTCACTGTAAACAGTACCTTGTATTCAAGTCTTACTACTGAAATAGCTCTGAAATCTTTGGAATAAAGTTCAAGGAATTTTAAGGACATGGTGGAATGTTCTGGAGACACCTACATTGATTAAACTAAATTCCTAAACCCATGCTGCAGTTTAGGAGCTATGTTGTAATTAGCACTGCTCAGACGTTCTGAAACTTTTCCAGTGTAACAGGCACACAAGTTTTTTTCCCCTTCAAAACAGCCAGCTTGAGTTGCCTGTGCTCTGTTGTTGACATACTAAACTATATTCTTTCAGCAGTGTGTGTGTGGTGAGATCTGTTCTAATAATGTTGCATTTGAACTTAGACAAGTGTAAAAACCAACGCTGAATTGAGTGGTGTTGCTAGTAAGAAATTGGTATCTGAAAGTCTTCCTAAGGAATGGGTGTGAGGACTGTTGGTTTTTTGGCTGTTAATAGTTCTGTGCTTCTGTTTCATGTTTCTGCTTAATCTTGGTGTTACAGCACTGAAGAGATAATGGTTCTTTGTTCTTCAGCTATCATATTAGGTGGTCCTTTATCCCGATATCAAAAAAAGGTTGATATTATTAGAGAGATCTACATGTTTTCTTGCTTGAAGCTCTTGGGTGCAAGCAACAAATAACATTTGATACTTCTTAATTAAATAAAGGACTACAATCACCACTGTTTTTCATAAGAAATCACGATTAGCTCTGAATGTAAATTCCTTCCTTAATTAGTTTGGCTGCAACAGTACTGCTGCTTAACCTTACATGATGAAGTATGTTCTTCTAAAGGTGCAACACATTTTGTCTACCTCCATATGCAAGATTTTTCAAGGCTGAGGATTTTTTTTAGTGCTTTGTCTAGTGAAACTCAAACTTCCTTGTGGTGATTTCAGTTTGAGACAGTGGGTCATTTTCATTGTTAGGACACTGATTATGCCCGTTTGGCATAAATACTGTTTAATGGCCTTCCATTCTGAACAGTTGTTCTTGCCTTATCTAAAATCCTCCTCACTATCCTTTATTCAATAATTTTTTAATCAATCCCTCTAACCTCCTTCGTGTTTACTAGCAAGCAGTAAAGAATCAAAGCTTAATGTTCTCTTTGTGTCTCAAAATTAGAGTGCAGTATCCTAGGTCTGCTCTTTTAAGCAGTGTCTTGAAACTTTGTTGGAAACTCTGCATTTCTTAAACATGCATCACAGTGTTTTGATGTTCTGGAGTTAATGTGCTACTGAGATATTTAAGTTAGGAATGTCTAAGTTAAGGTCAGTAGGTGAGGTTTATTCTTATTTTGCCAATGCAGAAGTGCAGACCTATGCAGTTATACTCAAGGGTGTTGGCCTGCACTGGATCTCTTCAGATTTTTTCCTTGAGTTTTTTTTCATTCTGCTACACAGCAGATACCCTAGAAACAAAAAAATAATAGTGGTCTTAAATTAGTAAATTATTGACATAATGTGAGTGATAAGGTAGAGGTGCAGGGAATGAACCTAAATAAATAAATTCTAAAAAAATTCACTGAGGTTGTTTTTCAAAAAGGCTGCACTTTAAAGCTATGCACAATTTTTTTATGAGAAAGAGGTGAATAATGATTAGTGCCTGGTTTACTATGGGAGTTTCAGGACTGAATTTTTGGAGAAATTATTTAAATGAGGACAGAGATTCAGGTACCCTCTATGCTGAGGAACACATTTAGCACAGGCAGCTGCAGGTTGAGCTCTGGTGGGAGCCCAAGCCAGGAGGCCAGATACTGGCACTGACCCTTTTGACAACAAAGGGCGCTGGAGATGTGGCCCAGCCAGGGGAATTTTCATCACTAAAAGCAGGGGCTAGAGGAGGGACTTAGACATTAAAGATGTCTCTATAAAATCCCAGAGATAGTTTTGATGCAGCTGATTTAAATGACTAATTGTTCAAACACAGTATCTGTTCTGAAAGCTCTGTTCTGAAAACCTTGAAGTGTGAGGTAACAAGCCTCAGATGGAAGAAATGAAACATTATTTGTGGTGGTGGGTGTGGCCTGAGAGACCCAGCTTTTAAACTTATGGTTTGAATGATTATATTTCTCAGTATTAACTCCAATGTGTTCTGTTTCAGTTATGCAAAAGGAGACTTGGATATATCATACATCACTTCCAGAATTGCTGGTATGATAGCTATGTCTTTCATAAGCATAACTTCTCATTGTTCTTACTATATGAAATATTTCACCTATTCTTTGTTATGTCTTCAGTGATGTCGTTTCCAGCTGAAGGTGTGGAATCTGCCATCAAAAATAACATAGAAGATGTACGGTTATGTCTGGACTCTAAGCATCCTGGCCACTACGCTGTGTACAATCTTTCTCCGAGAACGTACAGGGCTTCAAGATTCCATAATAGGGTGTGTATAGTTTTTGTGTATTTCTGTAAAATATTTTGCATCAAAATGTCTTGATTATGTCTTCACCTTTTTAATGTGAAATATGCAAAAGAAGACTAATGAAAAAGATGACAAAAGGAATAATAATAATAATAATAATAAACATGACTAAAGAATAAGTAAAAACACAAGGTCAAAGAGTAACCTATGTTCTGCTTGTCTTTGCTTTAAGTGCAAACTTAACTGATTACAGAATAATCTTTAAACTTTCTGACTAAAGTCCATTTTTCATAGCCTAGTGATACCTTTGAAAACATGTCCAGGTACCTTATACATTTAAAATTTAGATGTAAAATACTTAATATAATTAAAATCTTACTAAAATTTCAATCCCTCCTATATTCTGTCATTTTCCTTTATCAAGGACGTGTTTACTGATTTGCATAACGTGTTTATTGGACTTTCTCCCCCTACATATCATTTGACTCCGATATGACTCAGCCATAGCTGACTGATTGTTGGTACTGTCTTCAGTATTGTTGCTTAGCTGAACTTCCATTAACCTTTTTGGCAATTTCTCTGATACTGAAATGAATGCATTTGCCTAATTCAGTAACAAGGTAGTCAGGACAGCCTGTTAGGTGCTGAGATACTGGACTTCAGTACTTTACTGCTCCTCAGTAAACCTCAATTGTCCTGTAAGAGGCCCAGCAGTGGAGACTTATTGTGTTGTGAGTTGTCTAGCCCTGGCCACATTAGACCTCACTGAAACAGCCTGTAGTGATCATGCCCTCACAAGATTGTCTGAAAGTCTAGAAACATTATTTGTTACAGGAGTCCCCTTTTGGGCCTCATTCTGAAGAGCCATCCTTAGTATTGCTTCAGCTATCAAAGTTGGCTTAATGTGTCAGGGTGAGGTATATTTGATGTATTCATTGTAGTACTATCACTTCCTTCCTTTTGTTTCCTTGTAAACTTGTAGACAAGATTAAGTATTGCCACACCTGAAAAAAGTCATTACTGGCTTTTTGGATGCATGCAATCAGCTTCTTTATCTGCATCTGGTTCAGTGTGAGGTTCAGACAGAGGCTATTCAAGATGGAAGGCAAAGCTTAATCATGCAGGAAACCTCCTATGTGATTATTTGTAGCAGACACCTCAAAGCAAAAGGTTCAGAAATGCTTTTTAGCACTAAGTTGCTGGAAAGTCTGCTGAGGCTGATGTAGTGAGCTGATTTATTCCTTGTACTGCAAAGCTATCAATCTCTGTTTGTGGAATGATAAATTTTGTGACTGGGAATTAGTTTACCCTGAAAATTGTTTTTTGATTATGCAAGTTTCAGGTGTCAATACACTGATATTTCCCATGTATCAGTGCTATAAATGGTAATATGAGCTCAGCTAAACCTACCTGTGATCTGAAACTTCTAGTCTCCGTTTATCTTTTCGACATTAATGTTGTCTTATGATCTCTGTTTTGCTGGGAAGTATTAGTAGGTCATAGCTTGTCATAACATTGTAACTTCCTGCTTTATCGTCTGTGAGTATTTAGAAAGTTTGTATAAAGTGCATTGTCTTCTATTGTGTTTTTTGTTAGTTTGTTTGGGGGTTTTGTTTTGTTTGGTTTTTTAAAACCAGCTATTTTACTTGGAAAACAAACTCTTTAATTATATTTGGGAAATTTTACCTGCACATTCTTGAAATTGAGATGTCCAGCAATACTGAATGACTTCATTATTCAGTGCTGTGTGAAAGCAGTCATGTAGGGATCTAAAGCTTAGTTTTTCTTAAGTGCCGCCAAAAGATAATTAGGTAAGCCTGAAACTTGATCAGAGGAAAATAGCTTCTGAAATTCTTAATTCTGACACTTTGCTTAGAAGGTATTTAAGAAAATACATATTCATGGCATCTTGCTGTATGCTGTCTGTATGGAACTTCTACAAATTTCTTTGGGTTTGGTTAAAATTAATGGTAGTTTTGAAGTCTTCTCTGCTACTTTTGAGTCCTGCTTGGAATAGGTTGCTCAGAGAGGTTGTGTGCTGGCCATCACTCTGCTAATTGTCAGGACACTTTGAGCTTAAAATATAGCCAAAGAAACAGAAGGTATTGTAGTTTTGTTATATGTTTTTACACGTTGTAATAAAACCAGTCTTTGAGTAAAAAGTAAGTGGTAAATCCCCTCCAAAATTAGTACTTTTTCCTTTTTTGAATACATATGTTTTAGTAGGCTGTGTTCTGGTTTGAAGCTACAGTGCTTCAATATGATTGTTTCACTGTGTCATGGTTTGACCCCAGCCAGCAGTCAAGTCCCACATGGCCTCTCAGTCACTCCTCAGTGGTAGGATGGGGGAGAGAGTCAGAAAGGTAAAAGTGAGAACTCTTGGGTTGGGATAAAGACAGTTTAACAGGCAAAGCGAAAACCGCAGGTGCAAGAAAGCAAAACAAGAAATTATTTTACTCCTTCCCATGGGCAGGCAGATGCTCAGCCATCTCCAGGAAAGCAGGGCTCCATCACATGTAACTGTTACTTGGGAAGACAAGTGCTGTCACTCCAAAGGTTCCCTTTTCCTTCTTTCTCTCCCCAGTTTTATATGCTGAGCATAATGCCTTATGGTATGGAATATTCCTTTGGTCAGTTGGGGTCAGCTGTCCTGGATGTGTTCCCTTCCAGCTTCTTGTGCACCCCTGGCCTGCTCGCTGGTGGGATGATGTGAGAGGCAGAAAAGGTCTTGACTCTCTGTAAGCACTGCTCAGCAATACCAAAAATATCTCTGTGTTATCAGCACTGTTTCTAGCATAAATCCAAAACACAGCCTCATTTAGTTACTATGAAGAAAATTACTCCTGCCAAGACCAGCCACTATTGTAATGTTTGAGATGTACTGGAGCTCACGTTTGAGATGTATTGAATCCTGTGGTGAGCAGGAATATAAAGGACTTCTTCCCTTAGCTTTTGTTTGTTCACTGGTGACTTGGAATAAGCTTTCACTGACAAAAGAACATTCAATTTAAATATCTTGCAAAGTGACACTTTCTGAAACTGCCTTCTTTTTTAATTAAAATACTAGAGTACAGTGAGATGTTATAAGAGATTGTATGTCAGACTGTTTACTTCAGCCTTTTTTCCTGTGCTTGGCACAAAATCAGTATTTTGTGATAATCAGTTCAGATACTTCATCTCAGAGTAAACCTTGAACTCTTTATCTGCATAGGAAAACATGTTGATAGGAAAACTTGATCTGTGACATGTGGCAGTTGCAGTTGAGATTAAAAACAAATATAAAAAGCTTGCTTTGTAAGTTGATTCCTTGGTCCTGAGTGTATCTACTCTTCAGGTATTTCATGCTCACCAAGGATCAAGTTTCATATACTGTATCCTTACTGGACAGTTGATGCTATGGATATAGTCTCTTAGTAGTGAAGCTGATTATTTGGTAGTGTTTTATAGCATTAATTGCAGAAGGAGTAACTTAACCATTGGAGATCTTTGAATAAAGAACAAATATAAAAAGAAGCCTAGTCTTTCTATTGGGTTTTTTCGTTGTGGTTTGTTGTTGTTGTTTTTGTGGGTTTTTTTGTTTTGTTGTTTGTTTGTTTCTTTTTTCCTAAGTTGAAGCTGTTTTATTTGATTCCTGGCTCTAAGAACATTTCAGGTAATAATTTGTATTGTTGTTACTTCTAGTGCAGCAGAATTGTAGACAGGACTGGAGCTTTATTGCTCTTCATCCTATAAAGTGGTGTTTGCACGGTGTGAGCTTACTTTTCTTGAATACCTTGCTTAATTTCAACATGAAGGTGGCATTAAAGTGTGAAATTGCCTCTTCTATACACACAGCATATGTTATGCAAATGTATGTGACTATGTAATCTTGTTTCTCACATTTACGGTCTCTTTTATCTGTCTCATTGCAGGTTTCTGAATGTGGCTGGCCAGCAAGACGAGCACCAAGTCTTCAGAATCTTTATAGCATATGCAAGAACATGCATTTATGGCTGAAACAGGACCAGAAAAACGTTTGCATTGTGCATTGCCTTGTAAGAAATTGGTTTGTTCAACAGAGCTTTAAATTGTGAATAAGGGTGCTAATATCCATTTAGTTTATGACTCTTACTGGCTTTCTCTGCTGAGAGGCCCAGGGGCAATCCCTTCCAGCTGTGTCTGTAGGGAAGTTACTTGCATCAATTTTCTCCTAAGAGAAGTCATGGCTGTCCATTTAGAATGTTATCTATTACCACAGAATTTCAGAAACTGACTGTAAGACTTTTGGTTAACTTGCTTTTGCTGGGAGCAGATTGCTCTGTAACTTCCTGTTCTCTAGAGCATTATTAACCTTGGTATAACCCAAAAAAGTAAAAACTGTAGAGCCACCTCATGTCAAATACGGGGGTGGGAGGACTGGATTATGAGAAGAGTTACTCTGTTCAAAATGGGAAAATACGAGTTTGCTCTTAGTTTTGTGTAAGGGAATTGCATGTGAAACTGTAACATTCTAATTTGGCTACACAGTAAAAAGAGGAATCTGCCCATTGTGGCAATGCTTACAGTGCTGCTGGCACGCACTCAAAACTGGTCCTTTGATATGGTATAGCAGTCTATAGGGAATATCATTACCAGAGTTTTAAAAGATGATTTATTAGTCTGATGAGCTGTACTTGTGTGTTTTGCAGTGATTTACAAGCAAAAAAATCAGTTAATGTCAGCTCCTGAAAACCAGTATAATTTTCAGTGCTGTTGTGAGGTTAGGCATCTAATTCTGTGTTAATGTGATGCTTCTAGTATCTCACTATAACATGATTGATAGTCAAGTGGATAAGAATCACATGTGTTGAATTAGCACCGGTTTTTTTAACATCTTTACCTTGAACTGTGTTGTTTAAGATACCTAATTCATTCCTTTTCCTCAGGTGTGAGGGAAACTTTTGTATATATGTGGCTGCATGCCAGATGTGATGTGAAAAGTGTACACCAGAACTATTAAAAATTAATGAGAAAAGTTCTGTTCTATGCTGCTAGCAAAAAAATATTGAGAACTGTCAGCCATTACGTTTTGAATCTTCTGTCTCTTTAATACAGGGTTGAATCTGGGATATGTATGTAGCCATGATTCCAGCAGAAAGGCTGTGTTTTAATCTCGCTGTCTTAGATTCATGGCAAGCTATCAATTTCAGTTTTAGACAGAAGACTAAGGAGTTTGTTGTGGTTTAGTTCTTCTGAATCTTTGTACTTCTCTTACAGGAGAAGTGCAGGTTTGTCAGCCAGAAGTAGTACTGAACTGGGGTTTCAGATAGCAGCCAGGAAACAAACTTAAAAAATGGGTATTAGTAACAGTAAGATGAAAAAGATCAGTTGAAAATTACAAATAGTGTTAGGCTAAAGCAGTTATTCACACTTGCACAACCAGATAATATGAAGTATCTTTTGTATTCTGTGGAAATTAAATGAAAGCCTTTCCAATTCAGATACAAACTTCAAATCTAATGATGGCCCTAGACCTTGGACTTCATAACAGTAATCAAGGAAATGGCACATTCTTCAGTAACTTGGATAATGCTTTTTCCACTGGGTTTAATAACAAAGTAACTTCCTTGGGGTTTTTGTGTTGTTTTTTTTTTGTTTTTTTTTTAGGATGGAAAGGCAGCATCTGCTGTTGTAGTTTGTTCCTTTCTGTGTTTCTGTCGTCTCTTCACTACTGCTGAAGCTGCAGTTTATATGTTCAGTATGAAACGTTGTCCACCTGGCATTTGGCCTTCTCATAAGAGGTACTGTACAGGACTGTTAAAACAAGTAGTTATTCAGTTCTGAATGCTTTTTAGAAAGATAAATTATTTCAATGTCTGTGTTTGAACATGTGTTTTTCCAAGTATTGTGCTGTATCATGAACAGACAAATTCTGACTCTGAATTTTGTGAGCCTATATGTTACTCATGGATGTTCTTATCAGAGGTGGTTCAATTGTGATCTGTGGTGAAGAAGTGTTAGGAGCAAAAACAAGAGTATGCTGAGCTTTTGGATGCCTTTTTAAGTATGAAAATTCTCTGTCATTTGTGCCTTATTCTGTTCCCTAGTTTTTTTACAATAGGTTTTATTGTGTCAGAAAAACTGCAAGTTCTGTGGGAATACCAGTAATTATTTCTGTCAATTGGGTAAGATGTCTAGTGCTTTTTAAAGGAGTACATGCAGAGGTGACTTGCATATACTTTGACAAGTGTTTTACACTAATGGTTTGATTTAATTTGATAGATCTTATAACAGTAAAGTCTCAATAGCAAGTGTCACTGGTAGAAAGGGTGTTTCCTACAAAAAGGATTAGATTGTGAAGGATGAGAAGTAGTAATTCTGTATAAATGACAGATTATGCTGTTGTATGGATTTACTTTGAGTGTATTTAAAGGATTCTCTGCAAGGTAATTTATATTAATGAGGGCAGTTGTAAAGCCTGTAGGAAGATTTGAGTCATCCATTATGTGCAAGATGCAAAATAAATAAGAATAATAAAAATAAATAGGAAAAAGTGGCTAGTTTGTTTTACAAGTAAATATATGTAAAGTTACAGACTTAAAGCACTGACTGGAGCTGTGCGGTATGTGGGACCCAGTGCAGATGAGTTCATGTGTAAGGCTGTATTCAGTTTTCTGGGCAGTATATTTTTCTGTTGTAGTACAGCCATCAGACAGAACTTATGTTGCTGTCCTTAGAACGAGAGGCTGCCTAGGGTTGATAAATATTTCTCTACATTTCTGTTTAATTTTCCTTTTGTAATATTCTATCATATTTGAAAATCTGTTTGTTAAAAGTGCTGTTAAGTGTTCTCAGTGATTTGCTGTTAAGACATCATCACTGCTTAGTGGCTGTATAAGAACAGAAGTAACTCACCTATGTGTTCAGTCATTTTTTTATAATTTTTTTCTCTGACTAAAGGAGTATCTTCTGGTTTTGACAGATACATTGAATACATGTGTGACATGATGGCTGAAGAACCCATTATTCCTCACAGCAAACCCATCCTCATCAGATCAATTGTCATGACTCCTGTTCCACTTTTCAGTAAGCAGCGTAATGGCTGCAGGCCTTTTTGTGAAGTTTATGTGGGAGATGAGAGAGTAACCACTACCTCCCAGGAATACGACAAAATGAAGTAAGTACAGGTTATAACTTGCTTTGAAACAGCATGTTACTTTTTTCTAGACTCCTCTGTCCCGTCTTAGCTCATCTTGAAAAGTAGATCATGGGGAAGGGAACGTGGTTGTTACAGCAGCTTGGATCTGCTGTTGCAGAACAGTGGGGATGATGGTTGGGTGGCACACTGGACACTGCGAGGCAGAGGAAAGCGAGACCACTCCATGTGATGCAAAACATTCATACCAGATAGACATGCACTGAAGGGAGAATCATGTCTCAGTCATGGTACCCTAAGGATCCTCCAGGCATGGTACCTGTAAAGTGACTGCTTCATAGCCCCTGTACAGCTGTGGTGTCTGCACAGGAATTGCAAATGGTACTGACAGTACTAGGTGTAGGTAATCAAAGACAGGAAAAATAACAGAATACTCAAGTCCTTCTAGCTTTCTAGCTACTGAAGCCTCAGGGAAAGCAGATTAAGCATAAGATAATACCTTATTTAATTTTTTAATGCTAAATTGTGGTTATGCTTTTTTTTTCTTTAGGGAGTTTAAAATTGAAGATGGGAAAGCAGTAATTCCACTAGGTATAACAGTGCAAGGAGATGTTCTCATTGTGATCTATCATGCCAGGTCAACTCTAGGAGGGCGACTACAAGCCAAGGTAATGACAAATATAAGAGGCTACCCGAAGACTTGTTTTTTCTTGATGCAGTTTTGTATCCTATGCGTAATCTACTAAGTTTTTTCTACTTTATTTCATCTTCTTTGCTCAAAGAATATATGAGGTTTTCATACACTTGTGAATTTGGCCTTTTTAAGCCTTCTGAGTATGTTCATTTTTAATGCTGTACATGTAGACACTTTGGTAAGCCTTTCTGGAAATTACTTCAGTAGTGATAATTAATCTATTTGCATGGAAAGCCTCTAGCCATTTTTTTTTGAGGCAATGATTGTTATCTGTTAAATTGCACAATGAGCCAGAACCTTATAACTCTGTGCACACAAACTGCAAATAAAGAAAAAAGATCACTCAGTGGAAAAGTGGAGTTCCAGAGATTGCCTGTACAAAATAGGCTAGAAAAATCAGTGTGCTTTGGTACCCTATTTCTAAAGCCAGGTTCAGTTTTTATAGCTGACTTTCTTACTTGTCTTTGTTCTAATAGGGAGAATGAATTTTTCCTTTTTTAATTCAACTATGAATGCAAATGTATTGCAAGACCACAAAAAACTTGCTAATGAAGCCTGTCTTCAAATTTTTTAAATAAGAGGCATGTTCTTTTTTCTACAAATAAGTAACCCAAGTTAAACTTGGAAATCCACATAAAAGATAAAAAGGGGTAGTGCAAAGTTTGGAATTACTGGGAGCATTGACAGTTTGTCAGACAGTTTCTATACATGCGGGACAAACATGCATATTCATGTATAGTCTGCTGTTACTGAAATAGTTTTCCCTATGTTTTTTCTACTTTGTGAGTAGGAAGGTGAGTGTTAAATCTTGTCATATTGCAGAGGTTCAACCAGGTCTTCCAGAACCTTGAAACTGAAAGCCCAGTGAAATGATTCCTTAATGCACAAAAATAACTACTGTATGGTTCAAGGTCATTAGGAAAAGGGCATACAACTGAAAAAATGTAGCTAAGGTTAGGTTATACTCCTTGGACAATCCCGCTTTCATTGGTGATAGGGTTTCTTTGATGTTTGTTTTCTGATGTTTATTCACTGATTGGAAAGGCTAGAATTTTCTCATCCATCAGCTCTAACGTGAGCTGGACATTGTGAATGTCTTCTGCTTCCTCACAGATAATTTGAGAAAGGATTTATTTTTCCTTGTGGGAAATGTCTTGCATAACAAGGGATTAAGAAAATGGATTTAATAGGATGTTCAGGTTATCATATGTGGTTCAGGGTAGAGATGAATGCATGAGACAAGCTTTCTCCAGTATGTCCATGACTCTCTTGTACTGAGGAGCCCAGCACTGGAACAGGACTACAAATGAGGCATCACTGATGCTAAATAGATGGGAAAGATCACCTCCTTCAGCCTGCTGTCAGTGCTTTGCCTATTACTTGCTTTCTGGTTATGTTGTTCAGTAAATGCTCATGTACAATTAAAGCTTTCATAATTCAGTTTTTTGGACTATGGTATGACTTCTTTGTAAGGACTGGAAAGACTATTTCACATGTGTTGTTACTAAATCCAGGGAACAAATACATTCTGGATTTATCAGTGAACTGTAATTTGGATTTGAGCTGGAGGAATCTTCTGTAGTAGCATTTTCTGGATGCTCGCATTCTGATGAGGAACGGGAAAGTAGTTCTTCTGTCAACATAAGAGAAGAGTTGGGAAAGTTGAGTGGTTAAAATGAGTCAGCTCAGAAAAGACCTAAAATTCTGTCTACAATGAATGGCTGACCTGGGAAGTTGCACAGAAAAATCCTCTTTGCATGCCTTTTGAAGTGTTCTTTTAAATGTGCTACATTAAAACTGTTTTAAATCAACTACTTCATGTGTGACATATATTTCTTGATTATTGTATTGCACAATGGGTTTTTCTGAGTGTATGTTATTCAGAAAAGTAGGGAAGGTCATGCCATTTCAGCCTCCAGAACAGGATCTGTAAATACATAAAACTTTGAAAATCTGTTTTGAGGTTAATGATGAGACATATCTGACTCAAGGTATTTTCATTTGTTAGTGTTAGCAATAAATCTATTTATGTTTATCTCAAACTATGAGTATACCTGGAATTAAATGGAAATTGTAGCAAAGGAAACACTTTAAAATATTTTAATACCGAAAATACTTTGTCTTATATTCAAGGCAGAACACTGTGCATACTGTTCTTGAGGGTTTATGCTATTTTCCTGTTTTTCTTGTTTTCAACAGATGGCTTCAATGAAGATGTTTCAGATTCAGTTCCACACAGGTTTTGTGCCCCGAAATGCTACTACAGTGAAATTTGCCAAGTACGTTGACGCCTTTTTGTAGAAGACTGGAAGAAGTTTTCTTTGAAACTGTCTAAGCTGCGAAAAATCAACATATAGCAGAGGGAAGAAATATAGTCAATAAGTCAATGATAGTCAAAGTAGATGACTTTGATTGCAGTAAGACTCTCTTGTTTTCTTGCCTCAAGGAAACTGAAGTTTTTGTTCACGATACAAAAAAAAAATCACGTACAAAAATACTACCTCTTTAAAATGTATGGGAAAAGTAAAAAAATACATGTTTTAAGTCACACTAATTGCTTTGAAGTTTTGTTTTGTACTGCAGCAAATCTAATCCAGTCAGCCACCAGTAACAAGAATCTACTTGTATGCGTCTTTACAGGTATGATCTGGATGCCTGTGACATACAAGAAAAATATCCTGATTTATTTCAAGTCAATCTGGAAGTAGAGGTGGAGCCCAGAGATAGGCCTAGCTGTGAACAACCACCGTGGGAGAACATGAATATAAAGGGACTGAATCCCAAGATCCTCTTCTCCACCCGAGAGGAACAACAAGAGATTTTATCAAAATTTGGTAATGAATCCATTAAAAACTAGAGAACATGGTGAAGTTTCCAATGTACCTAGTGTTTGAAGCTTTTTTTAGTTTCTGATATTCCATTAAGTGAAAGAAATTTAGAAGGGTTTTTTTTTTTGTAAATATAATTTTAAAATGTGCATTGTATGAAGGAGCTTAAATTATCCTCTAGTAATAGGTTATAATTATCCTTATCTTACTTCTACTGTGGTTACATATGCTTGCCTTAAAGCTATGAATATGCTATCTGTAGGATTTTAGCAAATGGAACTGTGACACTCGGGATTTGTAGGCAAGATGTCTCAAAAGAGCTTTATTTGGCTAAACTGGCACCAGTATCCTTTCGCAAATGGTCTTAATTAAAAATGTTTTTGTCAAGATTGGCATAGCCAAATAACGTAATTCAATTCCTCAACTTTTCCTAATGTTCCTGCAGACTTTTTATTTTAATATTACATATGCAGTGCTTCATCTGTAGGTGCCTGTATTAATTCTAGTTAATGCTGTCCAGTATCTTTTTACTTCTTGTATCAGTAGCTTTGACATTTTCATTCAGGCTTTTAATCCTTCTCTGTGTTTTCAGGATAAAAAATGCACGATGGAGATTACTATGGTGATTTTAGTGATACATGAGATCTTACTCTGTGCTGTTAATATGGTACATCTCAGTTACATTTGTATTGATACAAGATAGTTAGTGCTGACTTGTTTTCTTTTAAGCAGGATTTATACAATTTTCTATTTAACTTAGTTTAATCCTACTGTGAACACAACTCTCAGGTCAGCAAAGTTAAGGTGTTTCATTGATGATGAGGATCTGCAAAAATTACTCTTATTTTCTTAAGTCACTTCTGTTTTCTGACTGATAAAATGTAAGCATTTCAAATTACACTGAACAAATTTCTCAAAGTTCGGGAAGGAAATAGCACAACAGCAAGTGCTGTGAACTGGTTTTAAAAAACTTGCCATATTAAAATTGAATTTATTTCATTAATCATGATCTTTCATTTGTTTTCTGAGACAAACTGTTTTTTCAGCATCTCTAAGCTACAACTGAGAATGTGGAAGGATGGTGAAAAAGTGCTCTACCAGTTTTGTATTTAGATTGACCTATGACTTTCTCCCAAGCATTCATCTGTTCTCTTCAGACAGTGGATGAATACTGACTTATTTAGGGAGTCTTCTCAATTTGCCTTGAGAAAACATAGTTTTTGTGATATGATATAGCAGTAGGTAACTCTGCCCAACTCAGTCTTACAGAAGAGTCACTTAATATCTGGTATCAGTAAAATAAGAAATATAAGAAGCAGCTAATAGCAGTGCACAAGTGTATTACTTAACCTCTTTGTGATGTTTCTTAGCAACTCCATGTTCTTCTTCTCCATACTTCTTTTTTTTCCTACATCTGCATTTGCTTTTTTCTGTTATCCTGTCTCTTATTGCAGATACTGTTCATAGCTTTTGCACGTTTTAGGGTGTGGTTGGTACAAGTGATGTTAGTTACATTTTCCTCCCAAGTGTAAATAAAATACTTGAGTGTTTTGCTATGTCATTTAATGTCCTAGATGAAGTTTTGCAGTTTTTGCAGTTGAAACAAATTTAGTAATACTAATTCCAAGGCCAAGGTGTGATCAGGAATTTGCAGAGCAATAGATACTTGCAGACAGTTGTCTTCCTATGGCAGTCAGCCTGCAACCAAATATCAGCTGCAATGATGAGGACTGAGAAGTTTCTCTCTAAGGGTTGTGGCTTAAATTCTGTTTTATAGGGAAACCAGAGCTGCCTAGACAGCCAGGTTCAACTGCACAATATGAAGCAGAAGCATCCCAGCTGGAGCAGTCATCAGAAAGTGCACCTACTGATACAGAATCCCCACACAGCAGTAGTACTGATGCAAATAACTTCTTCCACTCTCTGGACTGGAAAGGTACAGATTTTCCTCTGAAGTAACTATTGGTTTATGTTTGTCTTGTATACCTTCCAATGAGTGCTTAAGCCTTCTTACGCAGCAAGTCTCTTAATTCACCAGACCATGAGGGAAAGCTATTTTAGGAGTCAGCTCTGCAGACTAACAAGCAGTCATTCTGTTTTGTTTGGGGAAACACCAAGTAAGGGGTTTTGGTGTTGTGCATAACTTAAATGCTGAGCTAAATTTTTTCCTTTTTTTGGTAAAAATATTAACCTTGAAGGTGTGCAAGAAAACTTTGCACTCCCACAGCCCTACTTAGTTTGGGTGAGAAACAGGGGAAACAAGGTAGACAAGTCAGTGGGGTACAGATCAGTATTTATGCGTTGAGTCTGTGCAGCAGTGGGTGAAGATGCTGAAAGATTCTTTTAACTTTAGCATAATATTGTATGGTCCCTATATTAATGGTTAATGCTTAGTTTTGTGCTGTTTACTGCATAGTACAAATACCAGAGGTTAGTGTGGCCTTCTCTTAGCTCCCTGTATCTGTGACTAATAAGTCTTGTGCCAGCTAATGCTTCCTTATTTTCTGATTAGTGATTCACCATTTAGTGATTAATATGTACCAGTAGATGTCTCAGTTTTGAGAACATAGATAGTGTCAGAGTAAAGAGTGGTAAGAGAAGTATATCATGACCTGACTGTATATTTGAGATACATTCAAGGAAAGAAGATTCATCAGATCTGGAACCATAAAAGGAATTTTGGGAAATGAGATGTTCCCAAACAACCACCAAAGAACCTCCAAAACCTCTACTCATATCCAAATAAG
Source organism: Margarornis squamiger (assembly GCA_035222235.1). Classification (NCBI taxonomy): domain Eukaryota; kingdom Metazoa; phylum Chordata; class Aves; order Passeriformes; family Furnariidae; genus Margarornis; species Margarornis squamiger. The sequence goes on along the minus strand of JAWWTY010000088.1, from coordinate 28,688,676 downwards.
TTCATGGAAATCATTAGCATATATGCATGTATTCAGGAAATGTGATGAATGTGTATTAATTTCATGAATATAACCTGCTCTGTTAGGTTGCTGCTCATGCATACTTTGAGGAATAATCCTCATGCATACAGTGCTGCAAATAAAGTTAATGTCAGCTTTCTAATCTAGCAAACTTGTTGGAGAGTTTATTTCCCAGTTTTCAGTGACACTGTTTTGTTGGCAAAAATAGCAGCAGCAACTGAGTGGAGAAGTTACTGACAGATCTTTGGAGCTGTAAATAGCAGAGTGATCTGAAGTGAATGTCCAAGTCATTCTCATTTTGAAAAAAATTCCTAATAGCTGCATTTGCAGAGTGGCAAGTATGGTAGTGAGCTTCTGCTTTGCCTGCTCTGTACAAAGAGGTGATAGGCAACATTTAGTAGTTTTTTCATCAATTCTTTTGTGAACTCTGATTAGTTAGGAATTGATTTCATATGATCTTGCCATGAAAGTCTGTCTCATCCTAGTCAGCAGAATAATCCCTGTAATCTAAATCTGGGTTTGTTTTCTTTTTTCTCTTCAAGACGGAAAAACTCCAGAAAGTGGAATAGAGGACAGTTCATCTAAAAATGATCACATTCAACTCTCTGATGACAGGGAGGAGAGTGATCCTTCAGATGAGGAATTCCCTACATTTCCATGTGAAGAAAGCACAGTCATTGTTGATGAAAAAGACTCTACTCCAGAAGGAGAGTTGATTTTTGAAGCCAATTTTGAAGCTCCATCTGCATCATTACAAAAGCCTCTTCCTGAAGAGAGTGTGGATTTGCTGGGACTAGACTCAGATATTTCACCAGAACAGAAACAACCTGTGTCAGAAATAAACTCTTCAACAAGTAATGCAGACTTGTTGAACAACCTGTTTGTGAGTAGTGCATCACAGGTTTCAGAAGAGCCCACTGGAGATCTCCTTGGCCAAGGAACAGATTTCTTTTTCAGCAATCAGAGTCCAGCTGCTACTCAGGGTATGTCTTCAGCAGCAGCCAGGTCTTCAGGTACGTGCATTTAACATCAGTACTCTTTACCTGGGCAATACATGAAAACTGCGTTGTGCTTAGAAAGTGAGTACCATGTACTCATATCATCCCAGTACAGTGAAGGCAAATTGGTCTACAGCAAGACTCTGCACAGAATACCTGTTATTTCTGCATGAAGGAAAGAAATTCCTATATCCAGGTATTTAGTTATGTTGCCAGTATCCTATCAGCCTTTAAACCATGTAAAGAGAAAAGTATCAAATTTTGAATTTAAAGGAAATTCTTAAAGAATCCATAACTTTCCCATACAAACATTATATGCTAAATCCTTTTCTAAATCTGTGTGTAAATAATTTCTCTTGCTAAGGCATAGAATTGTCATAACTTACTGTTGCCTTGAACTTTACATAAAGCAATGTCATTAGTTGTACAGAGCTGTGCTGCTTAGGTCAAATGTCTGCGTGGGACCTCTAAGTGTTAATCACATAAGACTGCTAGGCAACTGGAAATCCTGTAGATTATTGTTTAAACCAGTAGGATAATGGTACTGCTAAAAGATGTTTTCTGGCTGGTTTTACTGATGATGTTGTCAGGTTGATATCCAGAAAGAGAATGCTACATACTCCTGTCTATTTGGTATTTACCCAAGGTGTTTTAGTTTAGAGGTTCTGCTCCTCTTACCAGTGGATAATCAGCTCTTTGTCAAATTACTAAACTTTTGGGAATAGCAATTCTCTGCCTGAAGTTAACAGTAACATTTCAGGGAACATCAGTCACATAATCTGGGGAACTATTAAAAGGCTTAGCTTGTTTGTGGAAAGATAATTCAGAGAGATTAAAAGCTTCAATATATAGAAAATGCAAAGTATTTTTCTTATAGAGCATTTAGATGGTTTAAAATATTTATTTTGAGGCAATTCTGTTGAACTTTGTTACTGTGGTCAGTGAGCAATCATTTTAATTTAATATTTTCACACATGTAGGAGTTCTGTAAAAGAGAAGCTTTATTACTTTATCTTTCTCTAACCATGTCTTGTATCTACTATGTGAAATGCCTGAGCAACAGCCACGTATGTATCTCATTCTTGTATTCACTGTCATTCAATGTATCTCATTGAATTGTATAAGAGAAAGATAATTGCAGAAGTGAGAATATTTGGTCACTGTTATATTTCAGTTTGCACATCCAAGTTATACTTGAGGTTTTGTGTATGTGTGCTGCTGTAGTAGGTTTGCTCCGTGACCATCCAGGATTTGGTTTTGAAGTATTAGTGAGTCCTGTACAATATGGTCATTACCTCAGGATGTGCTAGGGCACTCTGGCAGGATTATTCCCTCTCTTCAGCTTTTGAGTCCCTGGGCTTCTGAGGGTTTTGACCCTAGAGGGCAGCAGAAACAGGAAGATCTCAAGCCGTGATTCCAGCTGACTGTCACATGTTACTCCATGCTGACTATAAATACTCTTCCAGTTAGTTTTTTCTTCATTGTGATCACTAGAGACCTGTTGAAGTCCTACTTCTGTTTTCATTCTTGGGTTGACGTGCTTTCTGCCCCAGAATCACCAATGCCTTCAAGTCTAAATGGTAGTATAAATGTTTTACATGATGCTATTTTTTAGTAGAATAATAGTCCATTTTCTTTAAATATATTGGAGGTTTGGCTTTATAGTGCATTTAACAAATGTAATTTTTCTGTTTGTGTGCAGATGGTCTCTGAAATTTAAGGTGTGTCGCAAATGGATGAAATTAACAATATTACTGACTTGTATGCAGTCTTGCTAATGATTTGTGTTTGACGACATAGCTGTTCATATTGTGTATGGCTGAGATACTTTTTGTACCAACATGAAAGCACATTTGTCTAGAGGAAGGGACAAGTGGTGCCTCTTCACCACAAATACTTTGCAGAAGACTGCTGTGGTTACTAACATGAACTTTGCTTTTTGTCTGTGCCCCCAGAGTAAGACTTTTTCAACTTTTGTTTATTCTAAAATTTGTCATAAGATAACTTTGTTTTCTGCTTCTTTCTTAGCTGATCCTTTTGACCCATTCACAATGTCATCAAGTTCAGAGAATCAAGCCCTGTCTGGTCCAGACCCCTTTGGGGACTTCCTTAATCCAACCTCAACATCTACAGCTAATACAGTTCCTTCCACACAAAGTTCACTTCCACCTTCTTCCAGCTCAGATTTCTTAAATTTGGGTAAGTGTGCTTCTGGTGTTCTGTTTCTCAACAGTTTCTGCTGTTGTGTTTATTTGTCTTTCAGCTTAGTCAATGTGGATTAATGTCTTAATAGATCCACTTGTGATTGCTGTTTTAATTAGCTCTCTGTTCTGGGAATGCAGATACAAATGCACCAAGAAGCAAGGGTTTCATGTATAACGTCATGCTATTATTTATGATGTGAGAGGATTTCTAGCATTGCTAGTCATCTGTTAGGAGATGGAGTTTCCTCTCAATGATCTTAGAACTGACAGTACACAAACACCTGAAAACTTAATTTATAGGTGACGGAATGCTATGTTGATTGTATTCAGATTTTAGAGATTTTCTGGAAACCTTGAAAAAGAAATAAGCAAGGCAAGTTATAATATTGCCCGTTCTTAAAATGCAAGCTGAGGCTAGCTTGCACCTTCTTGACCTGAATGCATTCTGGTAATATACTTACAAAAGACATTATGTAATACTCTAATCTTATTTGTTTCATTTCTCTGATGTATTCTTGGTAAAGCCTTTTCCTCGTGCATTTATTCTAAAATCTATTAATCTTTAAACAAAAAACTTTGTGATATGTTTGGTCTTCTTGTTATTCTATAAAGAGAAACATGCACTTGCAAAAATAGTGGAGTGGTAGAGCCACTAGTGTTAAGAGATTTTTAAAATCTGACCTTGAAACAAAAGCATGGGTCCTCTCCACAGGGATAGGAGTTGTGGTCAGTCTAGAGCTTTTCTTTGCTGCTCTCTCGTCCCCACACTGTTCCCCTATTCCTATGGGTCCTTCCCCCAGGATGCAGTCTTTCAAGAACATGGGGCTCTGTAGGGTATAGTCCTTTAGGAAGAGACTGCTACAGGAACATGGGCTCTCCCAGGGCCTGCACCTGCTGCTAGGAATCTGCTGCTGTGTGGGCTTCATTCAGGACATGTACACCTGTGTAAGGTCCTCCACAGGCTGCAGTGGGGATATTTGTTCTACTGTGGTCTTCCCCTGTGTGTTGCAGGGGGATCTCTGCTCTGGCACCTGGAACACCTAACCCCTCCTTCCTTGCTGACCTTGGTGTCTTCAGGGCTGTTTGTCTCACACTTCTCTTACTTCTCTCACAGGTTCTGTGCAGCATTTTTTACCTTTTCTAACGCGTTTTCCTAAAGATGCTATCATCTAGGCTGAGGGGCTCAGCTGTGTCCTGTGGTGGGTCTGTTGGAGCTGGCTATGTCCAACACAGAGAAGGAAGCCCAGGCCTTTCTTCACACAGACCCCTACTTATAACCTGCAGGAATGGTATCACATTCCTCATCCTGAATCCAAAGTGTTTTCTTCCCAGAGCTTATGTATGCAGCTCTGACTTCCCCGTTCTTGTTTAGCAGTTGGTCTAGTTGACCCTACCTCCAAGTGATGCTGTCTGAGTGTTAGCTACAGAGAAACTGGACAGAAAATAAAATGCAGTATTTGTCTGATTGAGATGAGGGCTTCCTCATCAAAATAAAAGGCTACCCAGCTGATTGCCCCCTCTACCATGTGGTTAAGCATTATATTCCAGCTGTAGTTGATTCTGCTGAGAAGATCCCGTTTGCTGCTTCCTCTGCAACATTTTTGTTCTGTCCTGTGGACAGTTAACAGCTGTATGTTTCAGTTGTGTACATGTATAGTTGCCAGTTTTATGTCAGTATTATTTTCACTGCACGAGTTTACCAAACATGATACATTTTTTTATGTTCAGTAGAAGATTTCATCAATACTGACCCTTGGAGCATCATCTCCAGATGGGGCAGCCATGCATGTGTGTAGACTGGGGAATGAGAGGCAGTGCCACAGAAAGGGACCTGGGGGTCCTGGTGGATGGCAAGTTGAATAAGACCCAGCAGTGCCCTGGCAGCCAGGAGGGCCAACCCTGTCCTGAGGGGCATCAGGCACAGCGTGACAGGACCCAAGGGAACGGCATGAAGCTGTGTCAGGGGAGGTTTAGGCTGGATACTATGAGAAAGTTCATCACCCAGAAAGTGGTTGGACACTGGAACAGTCTGCCCAGGGAAATTGTCACAGCACCAAGCCTGACAGAGTTCAAACAGCGTTTGGACAATGCTCTCACAGGCACAGGGTGTGATTCTTGGGGATGGTCCTGTGCAGAGTCAGGAGTTGGACTTGGTGATCCTTGTGGTCTCCTTCCAACTTGGGATATTCTATGACCTCAGCCAAGTTGACCTGCTCAAAGCAGGGTGTGGTAGAACAGGCTGTTCAGCTGTCCTTGCTGACTTTTAGTATTTCCAGGAATGTGGACTCTACAGCTGGACAACCTGTGCCAGTATTGGACTGATCTTACAGAAAAAAATGTCTGTTGCCTCTTGTCCTTCCACTGGGCAGCACTGAGAAGTCTGGCTCATTTTTGGGTTTTTTTCTTCACAATAAGTGTTTTTACGCATTGATAAGATTGCTCCCAGTTCTTCTTTCCTCCAAGTTAAACAATACTAGCACTCTCAGCTAGTCTTCATAGCAGAGGAGACAGAGAACACTTACATGTGTTAAATTTAAGTTAGAAAAATAAAAAAATGTGAATTTCTGCTCTCTAAATGTTTACCTGCAACCTTAAAGAGACCACCATTAATGTTCAGCTGTTAGTAACATTTGACCAAGTACAGAAGAAAAAGAAGGAATATTTTTACAACTACTTCAGTGCTTATTGTTTTATGCTTATTTCTGATTTTGGTTGATAGCTTGCACCCTAGTAAATGCGCTAGGAAATCTGCTATTTTAATGTAACTTCTGGAGTTTTCTGTCAACATAGGGAAAAGATACTTACCCTGTACCCATTTTCTCATCAGTCTGCTGTTACACAGTGATTTCCCAGTATTTTTCTGTTGCTTTGAAAACCCTATCAAGTGGAAGAATTGGGGTAACATTCATGCTCCTTTACATTTATCTCTCGAATTACAGCTTTTCTATGTGTTTAGCTTTAGTGAGCCTTTAGCATTCCATCCAGTTACAGGTATCAATTTTCTCAAGGAAGTCAGGAATGTTAGTAATTGTATTGCTTTTAATATGACTGTGGGAGTGAAAAGACATGATGGCTAATAACAAAAAGAAGGAACAAATGAGAACATGTTCTCAAATGATGTATTTGGAAGAATTGTGTTAAGTGAGCAGAAGGAAGTGCAAACATGTCATTCAAGTGAGAAACAATTTTAACTCAGTAAAAATAAATTAGTAATAATGACAATGACCATTCAAAGTAAGCTGTAGTAATGAGATTGGTTGAAACTACTGTCGGAGCACTAATAAGTGTGTAGAATCAAATTGTAGTGGTGTGTTTTGTTAGTAGTAAATGATTACTAAACCTCTGTAGATACCAGTAGTTTCAGTGAACACAAGTTCAAGGATTAGAATTTTAGCCTTGTGTTTCTTGAATGTGGCTTGAAATTTAAAATAATAGAATTTTTTAAATGAAAGATCATTCTTAAAGAATATTTGGTCTATTAAGGCATTCTGACCTGTAATAGGAAAATGTTGCACAGTTGCCTCTTAACAATGTGTGTTAACAAGGTAATTTAATTTTCCTTTAGATTTGCAAGTAGCAGGTCATCTTTAATACAGGTCAAGTCAGGAATGTATTTCCCTCTGTGAGAATGAACTGATTTGATCAAGAGATAGCAGGAGATGTGGAGGATGATCAAAAGAAACCTGAGTGACCAGTGTAGTCTTCTCCCAAGTAGAAGTTAGTTTCTGTGACAACTTGTGTTCTCAGACAGGCTTTAGATAAGGTTAAAAAAACCTTGCATCATACTAAACCAGCCTCCTACTTCACAGAAAATCCTTCTGTCTTCTGTGATTAAAGGATTTCCTGTAGAGATGACAAGTTAAATAAAGAAAACCTTGTGTGAAGTTGTGCGTAGGATATAGTAAAATGCAGGTTTCTTATTTTGGGAAGCTGGAAAGTGTGATCTGCTTACCACCAACTTATTCTTACATCTTAGCTTGGCTTGAGCAGTGTTAGTAAAAAACATAGTTCTTTGCCCTGACCTCCAGTGGTTTATTGCTGTATGGCCAGGGATTATAAATATGCATGTTAAAGCACTAAGGGACAAGCAGGTATGGATCTGCATGCCCGTGATCTTAATAGCCTCAATTTTTTGAATATTGAGCTATTCTTCATGTTTTACCCTGTCTTTAGATATTCTGCTTCTTTACCTTAATGTGTCTGTATGAACTCCAGTGTGCCAGTTATAGAAATAGCAGTTCAGTATGTGGTCTCATCATACCTCTTAAGAATATGTAGAAGTCAGAGTATCATCTTGATAACACTATTTCTTGATGTTAAAATCTGATGTAATGCTCAAGTGCTGCAACTAAAAAGAACACAGTATAAGAATAAACAGTTGCAGGAGTAATATATTATCTGTTCAGTTTATGACACATTCCAATATTTTTAATTTTTCTGATAAAAGTGTAGTGGCTGTATTTGAGCTCTTACTATTGATAGTGAGTTTACTGCTGTACACAGTAGTAGGTTACTTCCTGCTTAGTTCAGGGTGGGGGAAGCGATGAACTTGACTGCTCTTAAGCCAGGAGTTATAAAACAACTGTTTCCCACAGTGTGTTCTCAAGCTTTCAAATACATTCAGCTGTAGTTTACTTTATTCTTATTTCTCTCAACTTGGTTTTGCATTAGTTAATTTCATATGTGGTTGCTAATTTTTTTGTGCTCTTGTAAAAAAAAACACCTTTTAATAGCAGAGATCATAAGCCAAAATAATTTCTAGCTCAAAAATTGATACTTACAGTAATTCATGGCCTGCTTATCTTTTGGGAGTGGCACATAAGTGAGCAAACTTCTAAACTGATGAAGAGACAGTGCTGGATACTTTGAGGTTTATGGCCAGCGACACTGGGTAGCTGGGGTCCTGAGTACTGAGGCAAATATGTACTGTTTCTCACATGTTTCAGAGTCAGGGAGATGAAGCTTAAGTCTGGAGAAAGGACTGGAAATGGCAGGTGCTTCTTGCATTTTATTCCGATGTTTTCCTTCACCCACAGCAGAGAATGCTGCTGAAATACAGGCTTTTGGCAGATATTTTTTGCAGAGTATTTGATGTGCTCTCTTTACAGCTGTAAGATCTAAGTATAAATAGTATTAATGAATTGAGGTACTAGAGGGGAGAGGAGTCAGTATTCAGGATGTAAAGTTGAGAAGCTGAGAGAAATGAAAGGCTCTGATGTAGTCAAAACACTCAAAGCCTCAAAACGTCCATGTTTTTGTAAGGATGGCTGGGTTAACTTTCTAAATGCTACATCTTTGAAATATCTTAGAATGCTACTAAATGTTTTGATTTTACTGAAATAACACCTCTCCCTGTAGTACTGACTTGTCATAGCATTGAAGAAGGGGTTATATTCAAGAGCTGTCCTGCTTCACTGTGAGTCTCCACAAGCTGTGCTCAAAGAGAATGCTCAGAGCTGGCATGCAGTTTTGAGTGTTGCATACCTAGGACCTCTCATTCTGAGGAAGGTTCACCTCACACTGCATGTGAGTAAGTGAGGAATCAGTTGCAACTGTTGGGGATGGCAGTTACAGCCTTGTGTTGAATGCAACACTTTGTAGGAGTTAGTGGAAGCACCGTTGCATCCTTTTGAATTACTTTTTCATTACCTGTGTTTAGATAGAATAATGGGTTTGTTTTGCATACAGAAAAGTGATTTTTAACCATGGAGCTGGAGATTCTCAATCTTTTCCCAGAAGAAATGACTCTTCCTCGCATTAATTGCATGCATTCATTCATGTATCACATCTGAGAGGGTTATTAGTTGGTTAAGAGCTCCCTTTGTTGTAACAGGCCTGGGTTAGGCAAACCTGCAGTTTGAAGTGACCCAGCTCCACGTGTGTAGGACTCAGACTGCTGAGTGATAAAGAACATCATTAATGAAGCACTACTCCTTTCTGCTTACCTGTTGTTGTCAGGAGCAGCAGTGTCATCTAAATCCATGCCTTAGTCCTTTTGCCCAGGAGACCTAAGCTGTTAAAATCATATTGTTACCTGTGCATGAAAATATCTTATATATGAAGTGTATGAGTTGTTTTAAATATAAATGAAGGAATTCTATTGGTAAAACCCTTCTGAGTCCTGCTTCCCTGCATAACTGTGTTACTGAGGAATTTAAGCAAGCTATGTAGCGGATCATTGTAGCAGGCAGTGTGATACCCATTCTGTTGGTATTAGCAAAATATCCATTATTGTGATGGTTTCCTTAAAATGTAAGATTCCTTTTTTCTTCTGTAGGGAATCTGGCACCAGCACCACCTAAAATATCATCTTCTACAAGCCACCCAGATCTCTTAAGTGGATGGGATTCTTGGGCAGATTCTTCAACAACCAGTAATGTAGCAGCACCACAGCTGAAGCCTGTTAGTGAAGGTATTGTAAAATTAAATTTTTTCATTAGAGGGAATAAGGAATACTCCAGATTTGGTCATTTTAATCACCTGAAACTGCTGAACATGACTTCATGCATTTTGCTTTGTTGCTTAAATGGTGCTTTAGTAAGGCACTTCTGTAGTTTTTCAGATTTAAGTTCAAGACAGAAATGAAGTAGTTTCAATTCTATATAGTAATGGTGATTCTTGTCATGGTAAAAGATGTCATGAAACAGAATCTAGGGAAGGTTTGCATGAGGTGTTCTGGGAGTAGTACTTCTATTCATTCTCTCAATTTTCAAATAGACCAGCTACATGATACATCTTTTTATTATACAGGTCAAGTTTTTACCACAGGGAGCCAGTCCAGTGCATCTTCAGGTTTGTCTTTCAGCCAGGCAAAATCTCAGAACTTTGATCCTTTTGCTGATCTTGCCAATCTGGGGTCTGGCCTTCCAGGTAAGGTCTTACTTTTGAGAGACTATATTTAATGCCTCTACTGTTTGATTTGCTTCTTGTACCAACAAATGTTACTGACAGCCTATAAGGAAAGTGTTTCCTTATAATTGTTAACAAACAGCTTGAGGCAATTGCTGAGAGCTGATGAGTAACTTGAAAAGACTGAATCTTGCAGATACTGTGTGAAACATCCAGAATATTTCAGAAGAAACCACAGCTGTGATATAGAAACAGTAAAAGTACTTAATGCATCAGAATCTAGTTGAGATGGTAAGAGAAAACAGGGGGTGCTGATTCAGTAACTGAACATGAGGTTTCTTATCTAGCATTGATTAGTACTGTACTTGAAGGATATAAAGTGGAAGCTGGATTAAATGAGTTAAATCTGTTAGTTCCAAAGTGATGGTTGGTTTCCTTTTAAGTCCGTACTTTTCTTTGAATTCAGTCAACCTCCATAAGTCTGCTACTCTCATCTGCTATGTTTGTAAGATGAGCATAAATCAAGCCCATACATGTACATGAGTACCAAAAGCATTATGAATGTTTGTCAGTTTGCAGTGGTGGGCATAATGAGTTATGGAAGATAAGACACATTGCAGAGTGACACTTGATTCTGGGATGTTATATTCACCTGAAATTCAGGAATTAGGTCTGCAGCATTCTCAAAGATTAGAAAAATGAAAGGTAGTATAAGGAGTTGAGGTCCTTGCATTTCAGAATTCACAATACCATAAATATGACCAGGTGCCAAGAGTACAAGGAGTGATGCAGAATAGTGTAGTGTTGCTGAATTGCAGAAACGTGTTTTTCCCTTAGCTTGGAGCTGACAGAGGTTTTACCCTGCTGCTGTGGCAGTTAGCGTTGTGTATTGACTTGAGTACCAGTGGAATTATCTTCTAGAAGCACAAGGTAGCATGTAGTGTTTGACATCTTTATGTTGCTTGTGCGTAATCACTTGCAGAATTCTGCTGTTGAAGCAGAGGCTGCTGGCAGTAGACAATTTACAAAAACTTTCTAACTGAATAATTTGGTTTAATATAGATTTGTTAAATCTACAGATAGTGTGGCAGTTAAAAAATAATCAATTTATCTTTGACTTGAAAATGCAGGTATAGCACACTCTGAATCCAGTGGAAGAAATTGAATTGATTTTGGCAGGATTTAGATCAATTCATTAGTCTTTCAGTTAACTTTCAATAGGGAAAAGGACTGCATTAATAAGTAGACAGATGTTACTGTCCCAGTTAACCTTCTCAGTCTTGAAATGAATTTTCAAGGCATTATAAGAACTGGAATTCAGACTGAGTGCTTTATTTTTCATAGGAGTTTTTGGACTCCACATACAAGGAAGAGAATTTCTATGAGAGTGCAAGCTGCTTAAATATGAATGCTATATAAAACAAATGAGCAAGTAGCTAAAGGCAGTAAAAAGTAGTGTATTAGGGTAGTGGTAGGATACCAACAGTGTTCTGTGCTAGTTGGTGTTATCATGCTCTTCTTTCTAGGAATGGTCTTGTATCAGAAACTAGGAGTGTGGTGTTAAAGGAGTTTCTGTGAATAGTGAGGCACTGGCTTGTCCTGCAGGAAGAATTTGTTGGCCTTGAATACTGGAATAATGAATGTAGAATGCTTTGAAAGGATAGTAGAAAGAGATAATTTTTCAGTATGCAAGGCTGTGTACTCTGGCTAGTAACAGATATTTTTCTGTAGATTTCACAAGGTAGTTGACTGCAATTGAATGCTTTCCTGAAAAAGTCAATGCATTCCTAGATCTTCTCGTGTGTTGTATTGCAATACTGTGTTTTATCAGGTGTGGTACTTGAAGGTGTAGTAAGGTATCTCACACATGGCCTTTGGAAGACATCCTCTTGGTGCAAGTTATAACTATGAGCAGCAGCTACAGAAGAGAGCTATCAAGAGAGCTGAAGTGTGAAGAAACTGTTTTGAAAGCGCAAACTGAGCTTACATTGCTGTGTATACCCAGAGAAGCTTGGCCTGTGCCACACTGGGGTGATTACAGCAGTGTCTCCTGCAGGCTGCAGTGTCTTTTTGATTCCCATGCAATATTCCCTGTGAATGCTGCTGTGGAATAATCTTCTCATCTTTCTTAAACAGTAGTGGAAGAAATCACTAGAGACTTGGAAAGCTTTCTTTTGAAAATATTCTCAATATATTTACTTTTTGATCATGTAATTGTTTATTCTTTTTCCTCTGCATATTAACAAATATTGAAGTGTAATGAATTGTGAGGCAGGACTACTGTCACAGCCAAATTATCTTCTGGCCCAACACATGCTTGACCCAGGAGATGAGAGTGGATGCTTCTATTAAAAGTGGAGAACTTGGGTTGTAAGAGGCTGAAAGACTTTCAGTAATGCCTCTAGCTCCCGCTATTCAAGTTCCTTTTTAGTGAGACTCTTAACTTCACTTTACCCACACTTTCCAATTTTGTTTTCTCTTGTATAGTGATATCACTGTGAATGAACTTTGTGGTTGTATGTCAAGACTGAACTGTTTTACTTGTATTAAACAGGTAACAAATACCACACTGAATAGCTAACTTAGTATTTACTTTTAGGTTCCTCCAGTGGTGGACTCCTGAGTAGTGGATTTAGTCAGAAGACTCCTCCTTCTCAGAAGTTGGGAAATCAGTGGCAGAAATCCGTAAAAACACCGCCTACTTCATGGCAGTCTCAGACTAAGTCCAGCACAGCAGCTAAGCCCAACTACACAGTAAACTTCAGTGTTATTGGAGGACGAGAAGAACGAGGAGTCAGAACCCCAAGCTTTGGTAAGTTTTATAAATGTATTCCTTACAACATCCCATGTGAAGTTAGTTGTGTGCACTGCTACCTGCAGAAGCTCTTGTACCTTCATGTTTTTATTTACGTTTAGGTTGTACCTAGTAGAAAACAAAACCAGAAGTTCTTGGCAAATCTGGTATCCTGCTTTTGCAAAACTATCCTGATATATAATGGAGACAAGCTGACAATGGCCCAAATCTGTACAAATTTGGGCATAAAGTCTCAAATCTATATTTACTCACCCACATGGGTACTGGTTTTGTATCACTGGGTTTAGAAAAGTAAATTTGATCTATCTGGGGAGAGATGATTGATAATGTCGCGTCATGTTAGTCTATTTGTGATACACAGTTAAAGGGATGCAATGTTATTCCTAGCTGAAAAATAGTAGCTATTCTTGAGAAAGATTGAGGCTAAACTCATGGGAAATTTTTGTTTCAAACAGATATAGGAGCATGACCAGGTGGTATCATACTTGGAAGTAGTCCTTTAACATGTTCCAACTGAATAGGCAAACCTAGAGTTATAGGGATGGACATAACTTCTACATCAACTTTCTTGGAAAATTTTGTTTTCCTGGTGTGTTGGTATTAGGATTATGCCTCCTTTTAACTGGCATATAAATGAACAGCAGGTACTTTTAGATTGAAATGATTCTGTTCTGTATCTGGAAAGAAGTGACAGGATGGGGAGGCAGTGGGCATAAGTTGCATCATATTAAAGTCTGTACAACAAGGCAAAAAAATGAGTTGGCACGATGAAATGCTGAAATGGGATGCTGTAATTCCTCTCCCTTGAAAAGATGTACCTCAACTGGACAGAGACCTAGCTGTCCCTATTTTGACTGGGAGTTGGGCTATATAACATCTGGAGGCCTCTTCGGAATTCAGTTATTCTGCAGTTCTCTGAAATGTGTTGGTTCTATAACAAATATTCATGTTGGTATTTTATCCTGTCATTCTTCTGTGTAAGTTTCAACATTTAGATGTTGACTACATACGTTCAACTAGAGTATTGGTCACTTGAAAAACTGTTGCATAACAGTCAGAATTAACTTACAGTGGAAAAAAGGAATCATTTCCAAAATCATGGATAGATGTGTCAGTCCTCAAGTCTACTCCCATTTTTAAAAAAGTGGACATGCAAGTATTTAGTCAGATGGATACATGTGAGGTTGTCTGTTCTGTTGGACTGAAAGCTTGTCAGTGGTCCCTTTTATTCCTATCCTTCTGTTAGTCTTGTGGAGTTTGATCAAGTCACTGAAGAATATTTATCATGGTACTCATAGATGCCATACATATCTCAGTGCAGCATATTTCCCCTCATTAATTTATTCTCCTATGTAACTTTTCATTTAATGTACTTTTTCCTTCATAGGTCACAAGCCAAAAGTTTCGGAAAATGACTTTGAGGATCTCTTATCTAATCAAGGATTTTCTGCAAAATCTGATAAAAAGGGACCAAAGACCATTGCCGAGATGAGAAAACAAGAAATGTCTAAAGATATGGACCCCTTGAAACTCAAGGTTTGTTTACAGTGATTTTTATTTAAATGAAAATCTGTTCTTATGCTTAGAACTGCTGATAACAGAGCTGAAGGATACAATTACTAACAGAAAAATTAATGGTCATGGTTCAAATGCAGCCACTGAGGTAGGATAGGGAGGAGAATTGAAGAAAAAGCTAAAACTCACATGTTGAGATAGAAATGGTTTAGTAATTTGAGATAAAGTAAATAGAATAATAGACTTGACTGGGTTGGAATAATAATAATAGTAGCAGCAATAATGTTGCAGTTATAATAATAATTTAAAAGAGAGAGGGGAATAAAACCCAAGAGAAACGAGTGATGCACAGTACAATTGCTCACCACCTGCTCATCAGTGTCCAGCCTGTCCCTGAGCAGCAATGGATGGCCCCCAGTCAACTCTCCTCAGTTTGTGTACTGGGTATGATGTTCTGTGATATGGAGTATCCCCTTGGCCAGTTCAGGTCAGCTGTCCTGGTTGAGCTCCCTCCCAGCTTCTTGTGCTGCTGCTCACTGGCAGAAAATGGGAGACTGAAAAGTCTCTGACTCGGGGAGAACTACATAACACACTAATGTTTTAGTTGTTGCATCAACATAACTCTCATACTAAAGCCAAAACACAGCACCAACTACTAGGAAAAAGAATAACTATCCTGTTCTGATAAAATAGAATGAAATGTTATCTTTATTTAAATCATATGATGGTAGAATAATTAGCGTGAACAAGAGTCATTTGGCAATGAAGTAGCAGTGATAATAACATAAAAATGTGTGGATGGAATGTAAATTTCTGTTTCTTTCAGCTAAACTGGGAGAATTAAAGAACTAGTTTTCTTGTCAAACTTCCGCTTCTTGAAGCTAGAACTACTCTTTATCTCGAGTGTTCGCATAGGTCTCCTTTGAAAAGATGGATTTAGCTGATAATACAAAACTATGCTTTAAAAAACAGGCAGATGAGTAGCTGTCTTCTGGGTAACCATGTACTTGCATTTACTGGTTAACAAGTGCTACTTCTTCCTAAGAAATTTCTAGAAGACGCAATTCTGGAAATAGGCTATATAACTAATTTGGGAAACATTACCTGATCAGCTGTTCAGATTTTTTTTTTTGTTTGAAGCATTACTCATAGATAACATTGCATATTAATATCCCTTCAGTTTTGTTGGGGTGTTTTAGAAAAGTTTGTAAAAGAACTTTGGAGGGATGCTGAAATTTGTTTTCAGCAAATGTCCTACCTGAAGAGAAAGGGCACAGCTTGCATGGTTACCTTTTAACACAAATCACTGCAAGTGAAAATAAAAAATAGGTATTTTTATTTACCATAGTCATTGTTGATAGATGGCAGAGATTTCATATTACATAAGCATTCAATGAAAACACTGTCACTGTATCAGTGGCTTGAATATTGCTGTTAAAGTCTGAGATAGCCAGTTACTCTAATAACTTTGATGGAGATATCTCAAAGAGCGCTTTAGTTTGTGCTCTGCAGGTTGCTTAAGTAAACACAGACTATTAATGTATATGATCATTTGTACAATGCTTATACATTTATGTGTTTTTATAAATCAAGTAAGAATCTTAGTAAATTAATCTTGTGCCTTCATGGGTACAAGATTAATGTAATTCTAATGGAATATCTGGTTGTAACACATGTTTTTAATTACTCCTGACAATTTCCTTGTCATTAATTTTACAGAGGTTTGTAATATGTAACTACATCAATAATTTCTCTTGCAATGACTGAATTTCTGCAATAAACTAATAACAATGAGCTACTCCCTAGTGGTAGATGCAAAATACCAGTTTTAGGTGACTAAGACATTTGAATTTAGGGAATTAGTGTAGTATGACAACTGTACTTGAGTCTTAATCTTGTAGTCTTGCATAGAGAGAAGGTTATGTCTGTAGATAGGCTGAGAATCCTTACAGTGCTGCATTCAGTTCTGTGTATTCTGATTTTCCCAGATTCTTGAATGGATTGAAGGAAAGGAGAGAAATATCAGAGCATTAATATCCACTCTTCATACAGTGCTTTGGGAAGGGGAAAATAAGTGGAAACCAGTCAGCATGGCAGATTTAGTAACTCCTGAACAAGTAAAGAAGTACTACAGGAAAGCAGTGCTTGTAGTTCATCCAGATAAGGTAAGTGTGTACCTGTGATCTTTACTTTGGAAGGAATACAAACTGCTTTTACCACACCCTACTAGTCACTGGCAAATGCCTTGCTTCTTGATCTGCACCCTAGACGCAACTCACTTTGCTTCCACTGTGAATGTGGTGTTCCTACTACATTCAGGTAGTACAGGATTTTCCTTGTCATCCTGACACAGAACAGAATTCAACAGACAAGTGTTAACAAATGAAAGATCCTGTGAAAGATGTACTGAGTACCAAAGTCAGTTATACTGGTTCTCATTGACTACTTGCAGGTTTAATGCTGGTTAGTGGCATCTGCCTTATTTCTGTGAGCTGATATTTCAGGTATTTTAGGATTAGGCATTTGTATATGGAGACTCAGAGGCTGCCATAGCAAAACTGTTAGGAAAAACCTGCTGAACCTTATTTACTCAACAGTTTTACTTGAAAAAATGAACTTTACTAGAGTAAACAAATTATCAGATGAAAAATAAGTGATGAGTATGATATGCCAGTTGTCTTTTTAAAATACTTAATGCATTTCATTGTTTGTTAGTCTTCCAATCTGTCAAGGTAGCATCTTGTCCTGAGCTATTGCTCTGGGCTGGTTTTTAGATACAAAAATAAGCATTGAATATATCTGGTTTGAATTTTCAGGCTTACCATCACTGATGGTTCAGTGAGCGGTAGTCTAAATCTTAGGTCATCTTATGTCCATAACAGAAAAAACCAGCACATTCTTTGGGTTCTTTTCTCCTCCCGGTCCTTCAGTACTCTTGGCTGTGTGGCTTCCTTCACCTTTGTGGTGTTTTTTGGGTGTTTTCTGTAAGCCCCTCAGCACATTACTGTCAGAACACGGCTGTCATTAAGGCATAGTCTTCTTTCTTGTTCTTTTTTTATTGCCACTTACCTCTTAAAGCACTCCCTAAAAGAGTTGATACAGTACTGCAGCTGGCAAAGGCTAAGCAGCAGGAGAAGGGGAAGAATACTGGAGAGGGCTCTGAGGCTTCCTTTTTATGTTGGAAAGAACCTGGTAAAATAATTTGTCTTTTGGGACTGGGTCTTTATTAACCTTACTTTATTAAGTAAGGACTTTATTAAGCATGAGGGTTGAATGGTTGCATTGGCCCAGAGTCAGGGCTGCTGTGAAGTAGCCAGGGAATCGGGAGCATACTGTCTCTGAGTATGGAAGCAAATACACAGGAAGTGCTGTATCATTCATGTTGAACCTTCACATCATTGACAGTCAGCAAGAGATTTTTCTCCACAAAATCCCATCCAAAAGGAGTTGTCTCAAATAGTGCTCAAATTTTATCCTTATACACTACTGCAAGGTCTCTCAGGAAGCAATTCCAAAAATTACTTGTTTGATCATTAAGTAATAATAACTAAAACTATTTATGAAAACAGCTTTGAAAACTGTTTCAGTTATTTATGAAGTGCACTGAAAGCTTGAAGATAATGCAAGGAAACCAAGGGCTTGGCTTTGTTTAAAATACTTGCGGCAAGCTTTGGATAAGGTTGAAGAGAGTTCAAAATTATATTCACAAATCTAAGGTTGTTGAATAAGAGAGCAAATATAAAAAGGAGTGGAATCTTTTCCAAGTCACCTAATTCCTAATATTTTTATGCTTATGGTGTGTTCTGTTTTCTTTCAGGCCACAGGACAACCTTATGAGCAGTATGCCAAAATGATCTTCATGGAATTGAATGACGCATGGTCAGAGTTTGAAAACCAGGGTTCAAAGTCCCTCTTCTAAAACTTCATTTTTCACAGAACTGCTTCCAGAAACTGGAGCTGAGCATTGTTGTTACTTGATTGCGCCTATGATTTATGAAGCACTTTTCCATAATTTCAGCGCAGTTTCTAGTCATGCACTTAAATGTGGGGATGTATTTTGTAAGATGTAGAGTACAAAGCATTATTACATAGATGCATTAGGAAAAAAGCTGCTCAGTACCTTCAGAAATCACAGTCTGGGAGTAAATATTTCTCCTCAGTTTTATACATGAAAAATAGAGTTTTAATGAAGCTAAATTAATTTCTGATATACTGGTGTTAATTATAAGTCATTCCAACTGCATTGATCTTTGCTGTACCTCTACGCTCCCAAATTTGTCTGTTACTTTGAGTTGTTTTGTGATTCAGTTTTGATATTTGGTGCCTGTCCCCTTCTTCAAAGTGCTTTAGTTAGTAACCGTGAATTTGCTTGGCTTATCTCAAACCTAAGGGTGTATATTTTCATCTGTATTTTATGTAATCAATCTGATAATCATTCTGTAAATAATGTTTTCTGGCAATACCTGTGTTCCTTACAATAAAGTAACAGACATCTGTTCAGCCAAAAAGACCCCAGATGTGGGGAAGTCAGACAGGGTTGTTCTTGATTTTTACTTTTTTTTACATATCATGAATCTAGAAACAAATTTTGACTTCAAGGTCTGCATGTTCCTGCTGTTTTGTTATTTATTATTAATCTTTGGAAGGCAGTACTATGACATGTGCTTATTTTCCTAGTTCTTTAAATGGTGTCTCTTGCTTCTGATTTCAGTGGAGTGTTTCTTCCATTGCACTTATTCTGATACAAATTATGTTATTCTGAAACTTAAAGTGTAAGCACAAACGTTTTACTGTGCTTTCATTTGTCTGAGTATTACATTACTCATTATCATCTGGAGAGCATTTAAAGTGCTTTAATGCAGTTTTGCTGCATGTCTGAACTGTGTTTTTGAGATATGCATGGCATCTGTGTACATGGAAACATGAGGTATATCTGTTGCATTTCTGCTCACCTACCTTCCACGCACTGCCTAGTGCAAGATGAGTAGAGACACAACTCAGTAACAAAACCTGCCATGTTTTCTCATCCCTATTCAGAAGGCACTTTTACACTAGTGCTGGAATGGATGAATGCAAATGACCAATGACTGTTATACTCTGTGTAATAACAAAATGCAATTTTCATATCAAGTTTGAAAATACTGAAAATCAGTGTTGGGGTATTAAATCATTGGCAGCAGTCTCTTGATACAGTGCAGTTGGGCATTCAAGGGGATATTTTGATCATCTTGCCTTTTTACATGAGAGAGGGAGGCTGTGCCATTGTCAGAGGATAACTGTTCAGCTGAGTAACATCTGAACAGAAAACGTGAGATTCTAATGCTACCTGAACAGTGTGTTGGGTGAGATTTTCCACTGCCACACCAGCCTGAGAGTTGATGGATTAGAGACTTGTGAACTCAGGTTGCAACTTAGAGTCTCTAAGCTCTGATCTAACACAGTTACTTATCAACCTCTGATCAAAGGTTTTGTGTATAGTTGCATATATATTCAGCTGCTGTGATTTTTGTTTTTTTTAATACAAATCTAGGATCAGTTATGGATCAGAAAGGTTGTATGTTATTCATAGCTGCAGTTTTATTTCAGTTACTGCTTTGAAGCAGTCTTAAATCTCAGTAGATTTCTTCATAAAAGTATGTAACTCGCTGTCTGATTTAAAGTAAGAGTTAATCTTTTTCCCCTGGGACACTTCATTAATTCTTTGTGTATGTGTTTTGCATCCATGGAAATTAAAGTCTTTTGCTGGTAGGATAGGTTTGCAGGAGACCAGCATGGCTCTCTACAGTTCTAGGGCAAATGCTGTCTATTAATAGGTTCAAAAAGACATACAGATATATAGTGACTTTGATTCAGTCCTAAATACAGTTGAGAGAGCATTTCTGAGGGAGCTGCTTTGAATTAGGAAGGACTTTCAAAAACTCATAGGCAACCTTATTTTGAGGCACACATTTTTAATTGCTCTTTTCTTGAAATAGGTGTTTGAAAAATTAAAACTTGAAAATTGGGAGGAAAGTATCTTCCTCTGCTTTGTATGTTTGGTAGCATTTTCTGGATGATGTCTGCATTAATCTGTTTTTATTTCTCTACTCTTGCTTGCAAAATTTTCTTGGAATGTCAGAGAAGAACTTTAGATGTGATTTTAAGTGAGCAGGGAAGCATGAGTGCAAGTGTTTTATTGGGAACTGAAGATCTCTTGAAATTGATTCTCTTTAAAATTGTGGAAAATCATGACCTTTGGCTGCGGATTCTTCCAAGAGCTATTTGATAATCACTGAAATTTCAATTGGGTTGACAGACCAACTCAACTTACTGTGTGACTTAGTCAGCTCTGGTTCCCAATGGGGGAACTGGCTCATTTCTCTATCCTGCTCCTTTCTATGTAGTTGAATTTTGCTGCTAAGATTGTGGGAGAGGCTCAGTTTGGTAAAACTTTAAATCTTGATATTGAAGCTATTTCAGATAGGGCTTTGAAGTTTCTTTTGGTAACTGTCATTTAGCTGTGTTGCATGCAAGAATGTGCAAATAATGGGTGTTTCAGTAAGGCACTGTAAGCAAACTCTAACTTGAAAATTAAAAAAAAAATTCAAGTGATGCCTATAACACAATAAGCTGAAGTTTTGTTTTCTATGAAACACAAAGCAGCAAGAGGACCACTAAAGGTGCTTCTTAGTGTTAGGCTTATATATGAATTTTTTTAGTTAGAGGGACCTGGAAAAGGGAAGTTAAGGTACGTTTCATATGAACATATATGGAGTCTTAATGTTGCTTTTAAGGGAAAGTGTCATTTGGAAGAAAGGTCCAGCTGTTCTGTTTGAATTCACCTTAAAAGAGTAGTAAAAAAATGGTAGAAAATCTGGGAATAAGGGCTTTTCAACCTTTTGCATGCTCTGTAATTTGTTGTTGTTTGTCTGGTGTATGGAATAAGACTGCACTCAAATTACTACACACACATTTCACTATGGCTGTATGAGTGTCCACAAGCTCAAATGCTTTTAGAAAAGGCTACAGAAAAAGTGATTCATCAGCGACTTGACTGGATTCTCTCTTTGCTTCAAATGTGTATTTTCAATTTATGCTTACTGTTCACTGCACAGTTAAGTTTTGAAGTGCTGAAGCCATGCCCTGAAAGCTGGAATTTATATCTGCTGACAGTGAAGTTTGAGGCTGAGGTAACTGAGTGCTGCCAGTAGGTTAATACTCTGCCTACCACGCTTTGCATGGGGCACTTGAAGTTCTGTGGTGAAGCCCGTCCTTGGCTCTTGCAGCAAATTGTGGTGCCTTCTGGCCCAGTTTGGTCATTCTTCTGTGTGGTGACAACAACTGACTAATGCCATCCATTTTTTGCAGCCTACCAGGGTTCAGTTTTTAAAAGTAGTTAGGTTGACATGGTTATTGCAACAGCAAAGAAAAACAAAGCAAAATAGATTAAACGAAGAGTAGAGAAGAACCCCCAGGCTCTAAACTACGTCTGAAATACTGTTTCCTAATTCTCTCTTCATTGACCTATTCCTACCTACCTCTGCCAAAAGCAGATCTGGGCTAGTAGAGAGAACCTGGTTTGTAGCTGCTTTTCCAGCCCTTTTAGGGTGCTGCTGACTGACTGTAGCAGGTGGCAGTACCACGTCTGGCTTTTTGGTTTGGGAGGGTTTTTTTGTTTCTGGGTTTTTTTTTTTGTTGTTTGTTTTCGTTTGTTTGCTTTTGGGTTTTTGCAGGGGGGTTGGCAGAAGTTTCTATAAAGTAGGGTTTATAAAATGTTAGGGCAGGTTTTCACTAGTTCTTTTTTAATTAAATTGCTTGTTACATTGCCGTTAAATCTGGAGAGCCAGGCGTAGCTTTTAAAATAAAGACCTGAGAAGAAGAATTGGTGTTAGGAGTGTGTGTGGCTGGAACCTGCCTAATGAAAATGAGTGATGTGTTTCGACTGTGTTGGAGGAACTCAGTTGTGTCTTCAGCCCTGGTATGGTGTTTCCTGGTGCTGTCAGAGTTTCATGAGAGCAGTGAAGGGTGTTAGTGGTTAGTTAGACATAAAGGCTGGAAGGAAACCATAAAGGCTAGAAGGAACCTCTGCTCTGTTGGTTGGATCAAGGTCAGATACTGTGCTAGTCAATGGTAGCTTCCTTCAGCAAATACAGAATGGAAAACCTACAACAGTGCTGATGAAGTACATTTCCTTGGAACAGTGGCAAAGTCCCTGGTGTTGCACTTGTGAGGGTAACTAGTACTCATGAAAAAATGCCTGATTTACCTCCATTTTCTTGATAATTCTAGAGAGTTCCTCCCGTGTCTTGCCAAGGACAGAGCAGTAGTTCCTTTCTGAATGCAGGCTGTGTCTCAAAGCTTGCATGCATAAGATTAGTATTTTGCACAAACCAAAGCAGACTGAAATCCCACCTGCTCCAGAGCACCATCCCACCTCCCAAGACCAGACTGCAGCTTCCCCAGCAGTGGCAGAGTGTTTGCATGTTTGTTGGCCGCTGCTACTGCGTTCTCTGCTGTTCACAGGATTGTTTCAGGGATAGCATCAACGTGGAAACTTTATTGCTCCCTTAGCTGTGTCCTTCATTGTCTAACAATTGCAATGTAACGACTGCTTTGTAAATAAGTTCAAATTAACCTTGTATGAGTCAGTCCACATTTTCTGTCAGGAACTTCCAGGTGATTGACCTGCGAAGCTGTGAAAGGAATGTATCATTTCCCACCCTCGGAGTCTGTCGCTGGTGCAGAGTAGCTCTAGCTCCCAGTTGCCCAGTGACTGGGGGCTGAGCTGTGGTTCTCACCTTAATCTTGCAGTGCTTGCTTGCTCTCTGTTTGGGTGAGCTTATTGTAGGCTGCAGTTTAGACTGCGTTAAGCTTCCGACATATGCTCCAAAAATACAAGTTCAGTTATTTTTATGAAGGATTCATGTTGTCACAGAAGCTTTATTACCAAAAGGGGATTAAGAAGCATCGTGAGAACTCCCAAAACTCTTTAGTGGAATGTACTGTATATTTGCAATGTAGATTTCTAGAAGTGATTGTCATCTCTGATAAGGTCTTGGCTTGTTCTGAGATCCTTATTGTATTTACCTATAGTTGTGATTGTACTTTCTATTTCTGTGTTTTTTTCTGGTTTGGGGTGTGTGGAAGGACAGAACAGACACTCAAGTCCTGGTTTTTGCTATCTTTCAGCAAATGCAATGTATTGTGTAATTTTGCTACTAGTGAAATGAAAATTATACCTGTATGTATATAAAGGTAATGTAGTCAAATTAAGCCTTGTTTAAAAGTAGATTTAATGTTTGGTACAATGTCCTTGAACAGAATATTTTGCTTTGAAATGTATTACAACCTAACCAGTGATCAATTAAAACAAGCAAAATGACTTTGTATGTTTCATTCTTTAGCAAAGGAGAAAAGGCCTGAACACGCAAAGCATTTCCCCTGCTCTTTCAGAACTATATGTGTATGTTGGAGAAATGGTCCTCATTAGTATGTTCAGGCTGACTGATCATCTTAGGAACCACATGGCTCTTCAGAAGTGTCCCTGCTGTTGGAGGGATGCCCCTGCACTGTGCTCTGGGGTTTGGCAGCTGAATTTTATAGACTGCCTGTATTGGGCCGGGTGGGTTCTCACATAGGACCTGGTGTGACACTGTTGTGTGCTCTTGCCTACGTTTGTAGCAGTAATCAAAGGGAAGAGGGGCAGGAGCAAGTGGGCAAGACTGAGGCAGGAGGGAGGAATGAGCAGCCTGTAGGGGTGGTGAGAGAGTGAGACATAGGTGAGGAAGGACTACAGATCTCGGGAATCTGAGCAAATGCTGGAAGGCAAAGGACGCGTTGCTGCCAGGAGAGTAACAGTAACCTAGCAAGGTGCCCAGAAGCCTCTTCTGACTCCATGCTCTCAAACAAGAATGGGCATCTTTCGTAGCTGGGAACAAGCCACTTAATGATATTGAGAAAGTTTCTTTAAAAGTTAAAAGCACAAAAGTATAGGATTGCCATAGGGCTTCCCCAAGAAGAAGGGTGGAAAACAGGGAGGATATAGGAGAGTGGACAGGTGTGACCAAAGAAAGATGCATGGGATATGCATGGGGCAAGCAGAAAAGCATTAGCAAGCGAAGCAAACTCTGTTAGGGAAAAGCCAGCATAATTGGCTAATGTTTTTCATGTTCTGCATACTCCTTTGAATAGTCTGATGAGTTTACAAGAATTTAAGATAGGTCTTTTAGCATGTTCTCACTGAATAATCTTTCTCCTTGTATCCTGTGTGGAACATGCTGCCACTTTTGCTGTTAATCAGTTTATTCCTAACATTCAAAGATGCTGAAACATGTATTGATACCTACTTCCAGTCCTTCACCACTGCAGCAAAGAAGGATAACAGTGGTCAAGTGCATCTTTCTTTGCCATATACAAGGTCTTTGGCTACTCTGACATGCATTTGGAAAGACTTGAGTTGGGAGAACACTCCACAGCAGGTAAGAGTCCTAAAGAGTCAAGGTGGCAGACATCAGTATGTAACTACACCAGGCAGAACATGTTACAAAGAATTAGCATGGCCGTAAATTCAATATTAAGCAGAGCAAACAAAAAAGAGCAAATGGGAGATTAAAAAAAGGCAGCAGAAACTGTATGTACTGTGGTGCACAGCGCAGCCTGTAGCAATCAAAGCCTTCCAAATCTACACTTGGAGACAACTGCTCTGGATGCCGGAGTCCTAAAGAAGATATGATTTACTCTGACTTAGCACTACCCCTGTTATGAGGGTGAGAGGAGGACTTCTGTCAGATTTTTGAGCAAAAACCACTGATGAAGGGCAAATGAAGCACATAGCTAAGTGAAGACTTGAACTGGAAGGATCCTTTTTAGTATGAACTTGTAAGAGTCTCTTTATCTCCTGTAATCTCAGAAACTGCTGGCAGTTCTGGAGTGGCTTTAGCTCCTAATCAAAGGTCTGGGCACATACAAAATAATGGCTGTGAAGTTCTCTGGTGTATAATGCTACTGGCAGGCCCAAGAATTAGGCATTTAGCTTTGTGTGGGTGTTTAGGGGCTCATGTTCAGTAAAGCCTCACTTACTAATGGCCATTATCAGTTGGTGAACTGCACTATTTGCTTCCTCATGCACGGTTCTGGTGAGCAGGAAGACAGCAGAAGTCTTCCCTCTCTGCAGGAGATGGGACTGTCAGTGGGCTGCTGCCTTGCCAAGCCATATGCAATCTATTCAGCACACTTCTAAGGTGCAAGAAAAAACCTGAAGCGACAGCTCACCCAGCTTGCTCAGGAAGCTAATTTAAATTACAAGCCTCTTCAAAGGTTTAACATCGCAGGGATATCATGTGCTGCGAAGCACTGAGTGTGCCCTAGCTTAGTGCTTGAGTTTGTACCTCCCACTGGTCTGCTCCTCTCCTGATCCCCTACTGCCTAGGTCCTGTCAGTTTCTCTGTGAAGCTCAAAAATGCTGATGTTGACAGCCTTTCTAGCAGCTGCTGGTGGTGTATTTGGCCCAAAGGCTTCCCTCTTGTCGTCAGTTCCAAGATTTCATCTTCCTCTGGGCTTCTGGAGTTTCTAAAGCAGTGAATTCACCATACTTTGTGTGAAAACTGACCTTCATCAAAAGAACCGGAGACAGTCAGCCTGCAAAAGTTAGCCACTGTCATGTCTCATAGCTCCTCCTTCCTGCTGCACAGCTGCTCTGTCCACGTTCTAGCTTATGATGCCTTAAAGGCAAAAAAGGTGCTAGGCCTATTCTAGGGATGTATGCATCACAAGAACTGGACTCTCAGACGTGTTTCAATGGATTAAATTAAGGCTGTTGAGCCCAGTGCATGTTCTACTTAATTCCACTAAGATGTTTTTCTATACTATGGCTACACTTGCCTCTCATGCCCTTACTGACTCGTCATGAAGCCAGGGATGAATGCAGGGTTTGATTACCAGTATCTTCTCTAATCAACTATTGTCCCTAGGGAAGTTGCCCTCCCATTTTCTTTCTTCCATTCACTTCTGACCAGGCTTTTCTGCTTCACCTACCAGTGTGAGCCTAACACCTATTAGACCCAGAAACTCCTTGTCTGCTTCTGTGCCCACCTGCTGCAGCTGCTTCCCCACATGTGCAAGGCACGAGCATCTGGCAGACCTCTGTATTTCTTCTTCTGTGTGTCAGATACCATGAGGAACATGTCTCCTGTGGAGAGCTGAACTCTAGTTGTTTACCATCTCCAGATGTGAAAAAGGGTGTTTGAGGGTTTCTTATAGAATCTTCCTGGGAATTTATCCAAGGAGAAGAGGCAGAAGGGTGCTCTGCTTTTCCTAATTCAACAGCTCTTCTTTGCCTGCTCTCAGACCACCACCTGACATGCGGAGAAACCCCACAACTCGGTAGTTGTAGAGAAGATACGTTTATTCAGCGCTGGGTGCATGGGGGATTGGTCCACCAAAAA
>JAWWTY010000088.1:28630724-28661752 GCA_035222235.1 Margarornis squamiger | reverse complement strand
CCCATCTGGGTTTGCACATTGGTTTCCATTTTTCCTGGGCCGGGGTCTTAGAGGGTCTTGGGGATGAAGATCGTGGGTCTTCCTCGCTGTGTCCTTTTCAACTTGGCTCAAAAAGCAACCTAAACCGGTTTTGTTGGCAACTTGGACTGGTCTAATTAGCAAACTTCTACAATTATCTTACTTTCTTGACACTTTTCCTGATTCATCTTTAGTTTTAGAAGCTTCAAGGCCAGGTACTGATCGCAACCATAACATATTCTTTGTAGCTAATAATTCGACCATGCGGTCTATCTCTGCTACTTCAGCAAAAGCCTCTATAATTATTTCTATTAACCCTCTCAGTGTTAGTTCTTTATTGATACCTTATATCACACCTTTCTGTCATGTGTGCCCTGGTAGTGGGTGGCAGCTGCATTGCTCCCTTGAATAAAAGGCACCTGACTGCACGTGGAATTAGTTATCATCACTAATCATGTTTCTTTGTTTTGATTGCCATCTGCTGGCAGAATGACGTGTTCATAGCCATTTCATACTTGCACCTCACAGGGTTTTTTAACCAAGCCTGAGCCCTACAAACCATTTTGAATGGGTTTGTGTAGTTGTATGTGAATGCTACAGGAAAGGGGCTGCCTTTGATTGTCTGAATTGACAAGCTGATAATGCCTGAGGCAGAGCTCACAGCTCTCTGGAAGTGGAAGAGCAGCAGAGGCACTCAGCTCCTCTCCCAAACCTCTGCTGGGCAACGTGCTGTGCAGCTGCTCCTGTTTCCAGACAGGGCACTGCTTTAGCTCTTCAGGAGCCTACAGATTCTGTCTCTGCTGCCTTTTTAGAGCTGGAGAATGAGGAGACATGCACCACAGGAGTCTCTGAACTGGGGAGGGGGCAGTGGACACACAGGTGGATGAGGACACATGACTGGAAAGAGCATAGAGAGTAAAGGGCTAAGGGGGTAGATCACAGGGCTGTATGTGCCCGGCCTGCGGTGAGTAGGTGTGACCTTAGTACAGATGTGCAAGTATTTAGAGTGTGGATAATCAGATGCAGATGCCTGCAGTGGGAGAAGGAAGAACAGACTAAGCATGCAAAGCTTCCTGGCAGTGCAAGCTGCTGTACTGTCCTCATTCTTGCTCCCAGTAACTGAGCCTGCACTGACTGTTCAGCCCCAGCTGCTTCACACGTGGTGAGGTTACTGGGGTGACAGTGTGAGGTTCCTTGGTGACTGCAAAGTGTGCCTGCCTGCACTGTCCAGCACTAGACACAGGGTTGGCATCCTTAACAAGTGTTCTCATAGAAAAGACCAGTCTCTCAATAGTGTTCCTGTGCCCCAACACCAATGCCATGAAATTCATCTGGTCAGCATGTTAAATACATAAACTCAGTTCTGTCCTGGGAAGTTCCCCATCTGAAAGCCAGCAGCTTCAACAAAAAAGAATTAAAAATGGGCTTTTACGTACCCTCATGCACGAAGATAAAAAATTCAGCCTAAATGACGGCAATTCACAAGGAGTTGATATAAATAAGACCTTAAAAGCAAAGCTTGAGTTTCACCTGGATGGATGGTTGGAAACTTCATCTTTAATACAATCAAGCATCTTGTGTAAGGTAAATAAAATCAGATGAACTTCAATTTTTAATTCTGTTGCTATCACATGTAATGTGTCTGCTTCAACTGAGAAATGATAAATGCAGTTCTTTAATTTCAATGCTATGCAAATAGTATTAGAAGATTATTCCTGATGCTGGAAGATCAGAATCTGCTGAATCTTTTGGATCTTTAGCATAGATTGGAAGATCTATTGCTGTGATCCATGATGGCATTTAATACTTCATATTCTTTTCTGTAGATAGAATGAAATGCAAGTTCATTTCCCAAAGACACGTCTCCTAGCACAAGAACTCTGAAATTAAGTTCCTGTTCTGCAGAAGGCTGGAGTACCTTTGTATCCCTTAACAGGACAAAGGCTGCATCAGTTTTAATGATTCCCACCTGGACTGAAGGGAGAGGGCACACCTCCACCTATTGCTCCTACCTGTGTCCTGGCAGACCCACCCCTGCATTTTCTCCCAGGAAGCCACCAGAGTTCAAGGTGAAGAAAACCAAGTTGGTTTTTTTCCCTACTCTTTTCTCAGAAATGGCTTGAGTTTTAGTAATTTTCCCTCTCTACTTTGCTCTTGTGAGACCCCAGCTGAGGTACTGTGGCCATCTCTGAAGCCCCCAGCATCAGGTTGCAGACCTGTTGTGCTGAGTTCCAAGGAGGCCACAAAGATGATCAGAGGGCTGGAGCAGCTTTCCTGTGGAGACAGGCTGAGGGAGCTGGGGTTGTTGAGCCTGGAGAAGAGAAGGCTCTGAGGTGACCTCACTGCAGCCTTCAAGTATCTAAAAGGGGCTTTTAAAAGGGAGGGAGAGGGGCCTTTTACAAGGGCATGTAGTGATAGGAGCAGGCGTTTTCTTGGACCCCAAGAACGTGGACACGTCCTGACTTCATCTGCAGGCCCAGCTTTGCTTCTGAGCTGGCTTCTCCAACATAAGAAAAGGAAAAGAGTAACAAGTTTATCCTAAAAAATTCAATGCTTTACTTCTAAAAATAGTTACTTAATCAATATCTTGCCTTAGCCCTTCCTGAGCATTGCTCATTGGCATGCCATGTCCTGTTTCCAGGAAAATGATCTGTTCATTGAGGCTAATATTTTTCTTCCCATTCTTGAGTACATTTAGGGTGATCTTTGTATGTTTCAACCTTACACATACTAGTAGATTATACTATCTTGTCTCCTCTGGGTCCACAGGGTTAATTATACCATGATTATTCAAGTTTGCTGTTTCTTTGCATATGACTTGATTTCTTAGGAAGGAAGACCCACACAATGGCACAAACTAAACAAAACTTACGTTAAAAGACTTAGGCAGTAGCTCAAAAAAAGAAGCTCAAAACCACAGGACGAGCAGGCACTGGCCCTCAGACAGTAGTTCTGCTATTGCACCAAAGGCAAGCAAGACAATATGTGTCTAATCCTAAGGTAAATTGCAGGTGATGCATCTTAAAAGATTTTTCAGAAATGACTAAAGTCAAACAAAGGTTCAAGGCCTGATACAACCTGCGGTCTAATAAAACCACGTTATGAAGCTCGAGGTCTGCCCTGAGCCTGGCTGAGCTGCAAGGTTACAATTTCTAGGTAAGAAAAGGTAAGTCCAAGGCTCCTTAAGGTCTGAAATCTCAAGAGTGCCAGTGAGATGTTTGTGGCAAACAAACACCCACTTTCCTGTGTAAGGAATTTCCAAGAGTTACAGGGAATGAAGTCCTTCAAGCAACCGACAGTACTGCAGAATGTGCAATGGGAGGTCGGTATTTCTGATAACTTTGACAGCTTCTAAAAAATCTGTGGTTTTGTACCTTTAGTACAGCCCCTACAGGCCCATGTATTTCCTATTTTCTGGTGTTTGACTGTGTCTGAGATAATGTTTGCTCTTGTTTTACACATCCATTTATAGATGCTGAAGCAATTTATTTTTGGAGCAATGAGCATGAACAAGAAAGCAGCTGGCAGTCTAGGCAAATGTGTGCTGCAGCAGAGCCTTGTTTTCAGACACGTGGTGTTCTCAGAATTATCTGCTTATCGATCTCTGCAACTCCAGTGTCAGAGTCATCTGAAATAGTGGTGATTTATCTATTTTTTCTCTATAGCATTTTTGGAAATCTGAAGTGGCTCCCCTGGCATTAAACATAACTGTAGTCATGTCTCCACTGAACTTTTTAGGTACAACTGGGGCTTCCACAGTGGAGACCTGTGCTGTGGGGTACCTGGCTTGGGCAGATGTGTCTCCTTGATGCCAGGTGGGCACCGTGGCACCTGTGCTGCCTGGGCTGTGCTCCCGAGTGGGTCTGCAGCAGGCCATGAGCCTTCACGGAGGAGAGAGAGGGTTTCTGTGGCATTAGCATGGTGCTGCCTTCCCAGCAGGAGAATTTAGTAAGAAAATCATGCTTTGCAGTTCCACTTTTTGATAAAGGGCAGAATAAATATTGATGTGCTAGTAGGATCCAGCTGAGCTGTCTGAATAATCCTCCAATACATTATATAATAAAGAAGTGAATTCAGTGGGAGATCAGCAGTTTACATTGATCTGTAATTGATCTCTAGTAAATAACACATCTACTTAGCATCTTTCCTGCTTTCAATAAGGACCTTTTGTCCCTGGGCATGTGGAGGATGAGATGGCACAAGCTGTTTCCCACCTTTCTACTTGCAATGTCATGGTTTGCACAGTCACCAGGATTAGGATCATACTGTGCAGTGGGAGCCACTGCTGGCCAGTTGAACCATGAGGCTTTGCATGAGCAGTGTGGAGCTACACAGACTGGTAACTGGGGTGTGCTAGCTGGCAGAAATACCTCGCTAGGCAGAACTGATTCTGCTCCTGCTGCTGCAGACTCGAGACCAAAAGCTCACAAAGGAGCTGGCTCTGCACTGCTGCAGGGGGGACTGTTTGTAAGAGCTTGCTCTAGGGCTTTGCAGAGGCTGCTGCAGGAAGCAGGGCAACCCTGGGGTTCTGGTTACTTGCTGTGGTCTTGGACCTCTGATTGCAGAGCAAACCTTTTGGAAATATGTCACATTATAGCTGGGAATCTGCACACTGTTTCCCCAGGGGCTCTGTCCTACCTTTTGTGGTCTGGGCCCCTGGAAGAGGGTCTCGGTATGCTTGCTTTTGTGGCTCCAGGACTGATCAGACCTTGGGGTTTCTGGAGAACTTGATACACTGTCTGTGAGGTTGTGAGCCTGAAGCATTGGAACCCCTGACCATGCAAATGGAGGTCTAATCGCTCAGTATCAGAGAACGGATCTGCTCTTCTCCAGTGGCTCATGTCATGGCAACGTACCCTTTTGTGCCACAGCATAAGGAACTGAATAAAAGGAATTAGGTGCCTTCAACCAACCCTCTAGAGACATGCTCTCCTGGTCCTGCTATTTTGTCTTGACATACCTCATTCTTGGGCAGGAGACCAGAGAAATCAACCTGTTGCTATGTGTCCTGTAAATTCTGTCCAGAATGTCTTGGAGAGGCCTGCCCCTGCTCCTTTTCCTGTCACAGCAGCTAAAAAGCATGGGACTCAGAGTTCTCCTTCTGGCCCAAAGTTGCACTTATTGTCTTCTACATGCCCTTCTGCAGCAGACACATCTCTGCGTAATGCAACAGTGCAGGAGGCCCTCCTGTTCAGCCTGGTTCTTTCTTGGTATCACAAAGGGGCAGCTTCCCTCCGGCTCCCCTGCATCTGACAATTGCAGTGAGCTGCAGGGCACAGCACCTTTTGAAACTTCCCATCCTCTGCCCAAGGAGTTGCCCAGAAGCTGGGTCTGACATCACGGGTTTGTGCCTAGCACTGAGTGCGCTTTGGCCCAAGAGCATGTCTTATGTACGTACTTTGGAGTCCTGCTGTGTGTTGGGGTGAAAGGCTTGTTGGGTTGCAAATGATGCAGAGCCCTGGGTCGATGCACCCCATCAGTGGGAACCAGCTGAAAGCATTTCTGCTGCCTGCACAGCATGATCTGGATCTGTCTCCTCCTCACTTGCTCTTGGTGTGCCAGAGGGCAGAGACTTAATTTGCCAGCAAACAGAAGCCTTGGGTATTCAGAGCACGTTGCCATACGCATGGACAGTTTTACTGCTAGAAAGGCTTTATTTAGTGCCTGTGAAACAAGATAAGGCAGACAGCGTTACACTGGTATCACTGGACAAAAGAATTGAACATAAGGCTTCTGCATAACAACAACAACAACAACAAAAGATGTATTGAGTCTGATGTTAGATGATTCATAAAATAATTAGCGTTTCCAAGTGTGTCCTAATTTCAGACAAAAGTGAAAATACAACAAGATGAACAGAAAATGATGGGTTATGCTTTTGGAACAAGGCACTTTAATTGAGCCAGATGGGCCCAGATGTTTCCTCACACTCTCTGTCTGAAATGATCACCTATTCAGGGAGATATGTTGTGGGAGAAACTGTAACAAAGATGCAAGAGGAAATTTTCCAATGATTACATTAAGTAGACTTGAGGCAGCTCTTACTGCTCTAGTGAGGCTAATTGCGTATGAAAATAGGGACATTTCACGGCTGACTTAAAGAGGTGCTTACTGCCACTCACACTTCAGTTTGCATTGTGATCCAAGAAAGACTTTATAATCAGTCACCTCTCTCATCAACTGGCTTTGACTCCAGGTTTCCTTTTGGTCACTTGCTCTTTCTGTTCCTGGTTAGTGCAAGCAAACCTCTTTATCTCTGTGTTTTGGCTCTCCTGATGAGTTTGGTAACAGCAACTGTTTTAATTCAGATCTGTTTTTAGAGTTTCAGTTTGAAGTTGCACCTGAGAGAATTGGTTTTGTCATTTGACACGATCAGCTTAACCAGAGACCTCCGAAGAGTGTCTCACACTGTAAAGCTCTCCCTTCTTCCCTGCACGTGCATTTGAAGCCCATCAAGGGATTATGTACGTGTGAGGAGGGGGTAGGCACATGTGCACTCCTATGCAGACACGTCCATATGAGAAAATGGAGATTTAAGACTACAACATTAAGTATCTAGCTGGTGTTAGGAGGATGTTTGGGCCATCAGGTCTGCGATGGGTCTGGGCATGGGGATGCTTGATCTTTCTGTCCTGGGTGCTCCCTTGCTCCATGCACTTCTCCTCACCCTCTTGGCTGCAGTCAGTCACGTGTGGTATGGTGAGAAGGAAAGTTGGGTTTATTTTTCTGCCCCAGGCTGTGGTGCTCAGGTGAATGCCTGTGTGGAAGTTGTCCTTGGACAGGCCTGACTGCACACCTCAGAATCCTGTTACTTGATCCTCCGCTTTGTCATCCTTGTCTTTCCCTTTCTCAGCTCAGTCCCCTCCTAGATAAACTGAACATGCATGCATATATGACTCAACAGGGGTGTGGCTGGGAAAGCAAGGCCACAAACTTCAGCACTAAGAAACCCTTCTGAAGAAAACCTCCATAGTCTGGGGGTCAATTCTCTTCTTCTAAAATGCATTCAGAGTGAAGAAAAGGGGCCTCTCCCACCCGGTCCAACCTTCAAAGTGTTCTAATGTCAGCCTCTGGATTTCAGCTGTGGCTTTTTGGGTTCCACCACATTGGAAGAAGGGAGGTGATGGGCCTTGAATGGCATGGGATGGGACCTCTGCTTCTTCAGAGAGGCTCACTGGGAGCTGTGTGCTTTTCCCCCATCGGCTGTATCTCAGTCCAGCTCAGCTGGGATGGAAGGCAAGGTATCAGTCATTCGTATCAACACTGCAGAGCAGTGTTTCTCTCACAGGTACACATGACCCAGCTCTTTCACTGTTGGAAACCAGTTTCTGCTAGAGTTTTTGTCCCCAGGCTGGTGGAGCAACAACCTCTGGCAAAACCCATTGCTTCCTTCTCCTCCCCATTTGATGAAAGTGTTTGGCCCAGAAATCTGGATTTGCTTTACAGCCAATCAGGAGACTGCTTCCTGTGGTTAACCCACGGCACCATGTTTCTCACCACATACCTAAAATGTTGTTGCAGATTGGCAGAGGATCAGCAAAACACAGTGTCTGAGACGGTGCCTGAGGCACAAGAAGGTGCTGCATCCATCAAACACAATTAGGTTCTTCCTGAGAAGGGGTTCTCTAAAGGAGAGCAGTGGAGAACTGGACAGCAAGGACCAAAACACATTTCTGCAGAGTCTTGCTCCTCTTCAGCTTGGCAGCTTTCACTTGAGCCACTGTGGCCAGCTGGTGTTCTGATTCTTTCTGTGGAGACCTGTTTGTAGGTCTCAGATGGTCTGCAGCTGTATGATAGCATAAGAGTCTCTAAGGTGAAGTGCCTTATAGTTCCTATTCATCATATAAGAAAAGCTTACACTTTTAGTCAAATCTTTAGCTGTGCTTTGGATGCCTGTGTGTGGATTAATCACTGAAAGTCCCAGAGACCAGAGTTTATAGACATGTTCAATTGTTTCAAGCAACACTACAAGCCATACAGCTGTTAAAAAAATTAAGTATCTTATCAATGTAGTAACTCCTTGCCACTCACATCCATTACCTAGTAGCTTACAAAATCTCCTTTCTGCTGGTTGGAATAATGGGCTTTGCACCCCCCTCACCCCCCACCCCCACCTTTTCAGTAGGTTTCTGGGTAGGAATTAGTTGTGCAGAAACAAAAATTACCTGAGTTCCTGGCCTGATCTTGATGTAGGAAGCAGTACCCTACACAACACTCTCCCATGCTCTGTACAGATGCAAGGGAGAGCGGATCAGCAAAATGCAGTTGGGAGGGAGGTAGATGCAAAGACTCCCTGTGCATCCTCAGGCAATATAGCTGTACAGAAACACAAACCTGCCTTGAAATATGCCTTGGTAGCTGGTTGCCTGCAGCCATCACTACCACTGCACTTCAGAAGTGATAGATACTCATTTAGGAAACTGGCCGCCTAGGTAACCACCAATCCTTCCTTAAGCACCTCTGTTACAACGCACAGTAGTGCATGAACCACAGCTCCCAAACGGAGACTGCTTTTTGCATCCACTCTGGGATGTGGAACATCATTCCCTCAGCTTTGGCAACACAAATGCAATATTACTGATGATCTGGACAACTTCTCCCTTGCAATGCACCACAAGCTCTTGAGTTTTTTGGTTTTTCCCTCGGAAATAAAGGGTGGTGAGAAGAGATGAAGACAAGCTGCAGTGCTGTGGGACACAGTGGTCCCTCAGCAGATTCCCAGAAACTCTCCTAGGAGTGCAAAAGCTGTTCTCATATTTCTGATTCATCTTTGTGTTTGAGCAGTATTGAGATACTGCAAGAGTCACTGAACTCTAACCAAGGTAACTTTCAAAAAAAAGAGGAGATGCTTGACAGTGAATTTGGACACAAGGGATTCAGGCATTTTGAAACCTCTTATTCAGCAGCTCTCACCTGGATAGTCCTCTCTGAGGGATCCTGTGTTTCAGAGGACTCCTTTCAAACCAAGAGACATCTGCTAAACCTTGCACAGGGGAGTCTGAATATTTACTCAGCCTTAGCTCTGCCCCTTTGAGTGTGACACAGCAGCTCTCGATAGTGAACACACCCACCTGCTGTCATATCAGCAGGACTGCAGCTTGGACTGGATTTGTGTTCACAGAAACTCTGGGAAGCAGCTTTTCCTATGCTAGAAACACTGTACTCTGCTTCCTGAAAGCACAGAAATGGGTAGGGATGTATCTACCACCATTTCTAGATTGAAGTTCCTTCCAAATATGTATACAACCCACCACTGTTGTTACAGGAATCTGTTTGCCTCATTGGGTAGAAACACAGGGTTTATTTTTTTGTTTGGTTGGCTGGTTGTATTTTTTGTTTTGTTTGTTTGTTTGTTTGTTTGTTTGTTTTTTAAGCAGAAACAAAAAAGTCTTTAGGCAATCCTTAGTTTCCAAAATAATCTTTATTTATCATGAATGGTCAAAATTTCATGTGAAAATAGATGATCTTCATTGCTGTCACAGCCAGTCCAGGACATGCCTTCTCAAACGGGCCAGATGTCAGCAAAGGCAGGAAGAAATTTTGAAAAAAACAAAACAAAACACAAGGGTCAAGTCACTTTTATAAATGTTATCTGGTAACCATCAATACAGCATTAAGCAAAGAGAAGCCATCAATAAATAAAAGATGACTAGGTCTTGGCCTGTAAAACGAAATGCCTGCCTTGTCACTGCAGTTGAGATGGCTCCCAATAATGGCTCTGATTCAGTCCTGGGAGGACACTTTAAGTATGAGGGATCCTATCACAATGAAAGTGGCACAGGTTCTCCTCTCCACAGGCAGTTGTACCCTGGTCTGCCATGGCATTCTGCAGAATCCTACAGCTGAGGTTGTTTGCTGCTTTAAGCATCTGTCCCGCCCTTGCTGCTCCCAATGCATTGGGGAATCAGGCAGGCAGACTCAGCCGCAAACTGGAAAAACTTGTTCCTGCTGACAAAGCCTGGACTTCACATGTGGCTCAGAGGTGTCTGCCTGTATTTCAGCTGCAATCCTCCTACCCAGGGCCTAGTGTATGCAGCTACTGGCATGAATGTGCCATTACCTTAGCAATGGTCTCCCAATAATGCTGACTTCTCCAGACCTTTCCTCTCACATTTCCCTTCACTGCAGAAGCTGGCTAGTGCTAATCCATTGGCTGTCTAGGGAAATGAGGTTTTTGAAGAGTCTGAGCTCCTTGTATATTTGAGCATCAAACCCACTTCTTCCTCCACATGCAAGCCCTCCAAGCTGCACAGAAACCAGGTGCCTCCAGCAGCCCATTCCTGGTCTGCCATCAGTGAACCATCAGCTGGGGTCTCAGGCTAAGGCTGTCACTGGCCACTCTATCATCTCCAGTGAGGGCTGTCCACACCTACACAGCTAAAAGGCAAGTTATTGTAGCAGCTGAAACCCAGGCATGGACGGAGCTCTTTTTCCCACAAAGGCCCAGGAGAGGAAATTGACTTTAAATGGATCATCAAAGGCTGCCAAGCAGTTAGCACAAGTCCTGGAGTGAAGCCCACCGCATCCTCTCCTGCACAGTGGGCTGGGAGAGGGACCTGTATGTGTTGCCATGAGATGCCTGTACACCTGCTATGAATTATGAGGGGGTCTGCATGTGCCCTTTCAAGGGGCTTTGCAGGGGCCAAGGGAAGTGTCTTGCAAGTGAGAGGCTCTGTACTGTCTGTCCTGGAGCTGAGGTATCTCCCTGAGACGAAATCCTCCGGCAGCAGAATATTTGCCCCGCTCCTGACATCTCACCATCACGGGCACTTCCAGTGTCCAGGAGAAAATATGCCTGAGCACTTCTCCCAGAAACACATTTCTGAGGGTTCTCCCAAGGAGAAAACTCCTCTGATCTGG
The DNA here is from genome assembly GCA_035222235.1 of Margarornis squamiger. Taxonomy (NCBI): domain Eukaryota; kingdom Metazoa; phylum Chordata; class Aves; order Passeriformes; family Furnariidae; genus Margarornis; species Margarornis squamiger. The sequence goes on along the minus strand of JAWWTY010000088.1, from coordinate 28,650,874 downwards.
GTCAGTGCTGCTTCCTGCATTTTGCAAACAACCATAGTAAGGATGTGACTTGTTTCAGGAGTTCTGCAGAAGTAAGTCAAAAGCCTCCCAAAACATCAGAGAAACCTGTGCCAGCCTTCAAACAGATCCTCCTCTAACAACAGCATCTTGTCTTCCTCCTTTTCCCCGGGTAGTGTCAGGTCTAACAATATGCAGACTTGGGAGTTCTTCTGCTTTAATGATATGATAATCATTCTCCTTCTGTCCTACTTCTAGGCTCTCTGGCATTCAGAAAGGTCAATGGTTTAATTCCTAAAGGAGCTGAACACATATTTCTTTTGTATCTGAAAAACTAAATAAAAGAGATGGTGACTTTTTTGGCACTTTATATCGGGGCCAACCTAAAACTTTCTTGTTAGTCTAGTTCCCCTGGTATATCTGCACTGCATGGACTTTGCAACTTCAGCAAGCAAAAGAAGCTCTACCAGCTAAAGCCATCTTTTGCCACCTGGTGTACAGCATCTGTCTTGTCTATGGTAATACACCTTTTAAAGAACACTGTTTTGTGAAAAAAAAAGAGGATGTAGCATCAATGTGGCAACAGCCAAACATGCTGGTGGGGAAGGATGTCAAACTGTCCAGGGAGCTGGGTGCAAGAAGGAAGAGCAATGAAGAGTGCAAGAGAGCTCAAGAATGGCCTTAAGAACACCTGTGAACAGACCAACAGCTCTGCCTTACAGAGGATGCTGAGAGAAACTTCCCCAAGGACTTTTGGGGCCTCTGGCTGCAGCTGAGGTGAGTTACTGAGGGCTGGGAAGACATGTGCCTGCCAGAAACTGCCTACCCTGCCTGAAAACTGCTGTGAGCTGGAAGGAGTTCACTTACTGTGCCTTTATTTCTCTTCATCTGATGATAAGCTTCCTCAACAGCAGGTTGTCTAGCGCCTTTTCTGACAAAAATCTGTCCCCAGGAAGGTTCATGGTCTCTTCAGGGCTGCACCATGATGAGTGTCGCCGCAAGAGAGAGATGGCCAAAACATTGCTTATGTTTGTTCAGACTGAGTAGGAAGGTGGAAAAGTGGGTGTCACTCCAGCAGTAGTGCTTGGATGACTCGTTCTGCTTCCATTTCGTAGATAAGAGGGAAGGAGGTTGGTACCTTCTGTTCTGACTCCAGTCTCAGCAGGCATAACATCAGCTCAGTGGCGACCCTAGATGTCAGGCAGTTTCATGAGGATGCAGAGCATGTGCAGCTGTTTCAGAAGATTTCCCATGCTCTGGGCTCTAGATAAGAACTGAATTCCAGGGCTTAGCTTAACAGAAGCCAGACTTTGCAAAGGAACTGAAACGTAATGTATTGAAAATGAACTGTATTGCAGCAGGTGAATTGAAATGAATGCACTGTAAATATTAAATAGAATAAATAGCATGTGATCTAAATCTTACAACAGAAAGGAATACTTGTGTACCAAACATTTTGGAATCCTGAAAATGTTAAAATACCGCAGATGGGTAGTCAAACATTGCACAGACTTCTGATGTATCCCAGTTCTGTTGCTTTGGTTTTACAAGAACCAGTCTGGCTTGTAGACAGTTTGAGAATTAAAAAAAAATAAAATTCTGAATTAATTCTATAGCTTTTTACTAAAGACCATGTTCTCTGGTTCTTCTTTTCACTTTGATCCAGCTTAAATTTAAGGTCCTAACATAATACTCATAGTCCTTCAAAGCAATCTAAGACCTCTGAAAGAAATGCAAAAATTTATTGCCTTTGTTACTTTCCTGCTTCTTTTTTGTATATGCAACTTTGGGATATAAGCAGCTGCTCTTGTTTTTGTTTGCACAACACCCAAATCAGCAGATCTGGTCCATCTCTGGGTTCCATGTTCTGCTGAAAACCCTGCAAACCTTCCCTGTGTTCTCCAGACAGCCATCAAGCTTTCATTCCTGCAGGAGCCCAGACTGAATCTGCCTGCCTGAAGGAAGTACCAGGTGCTTTGTTTCTGCACCCTCCTTTGCTCCATGCCAGTTCTGAAACAACACAGCTGTCCTTACAAGAGACGTCTGCTTACATTTGTATCAGCTGCACCAGCTGGGAAATCAATCATTGCCTATATAAACAGCTACATGGTGGTGTTCACTGCATCCTACCACTATATAGCGTGAGACACAAATGTAAACACCTGTGCCTTGTCTCAGTAGTGAGCCATCTTCACTGCAGTGACTCCCAGCACAGACAAAATAGTGCAGGATTTCAAGCTGAGTCTTACTTCCTCAGTAAAGGTATCTGTCAGCTGCTGTCATTTGGAGCAGAGGAGGCTCCGGGGAGACCTCACAGCAGCCTTCCAGTGCGCCAAGGGGCTGGCAAGAAGACTGTAGAGGGACTTTTCAAAAGAGCATATAGTGACAGGACAGGGGGGAATGGTTTCAGACTGCAAGAGGGTAGTTTTAGATTAGGGAAAAGTGCTTTACTGTGAGGGTGGTGAGGGCACAGGTTGCCCAGGGAAGTTGTGGATGCCCTGTCACTGAAAGTGTTCAAGGCCTGGTTGGACAGAGCTTTGAGAAACCTGGTCTAGTGGATGGTTCCCAGCTGGTGGCCATAGGGTCATAACTAGATGGTGTTTAATGTCCCCTTCAACCAAACTGTTTTATGATTCTATGATTTCACTGCAGTGCTTAAACAATGCCTCAAGCACTCACTTGAAAACATTTGGTTTAAATGGGGGGACACTGTGCTCTGGTGGCTTTGTAGACTCCTGCTTTCTACAAACTTCAAAGAAAGAAATTCTTTGTATCAAGCAAATACAACAAAGCTGCTGCTTGACTACAGCTCTTGAATTTAGAGGTGTGTTGGTGTTTGTTTCCTGGAGCAGCCCTGGCTGTTAATACAGCAGTGTGTGCCAGTCAGCGCCTGACCCCGAGCCTGGCCTCATGCAAACAATCAAAACTTCCCCACAGATTAAAGTTATGCTCATTCTGAGTGGGAAAAGCAGGTCCTTGGTTAACTTAACTGCCTTTTGCTCATCCTATTCTTATGACAACTGTCCCCAGATGGCACTGTTTGGCCATTTTATGCATTTTTTTGTCCTGTCTCCTTTTTTTTTTTTGGGTTTAAGTTCACAGGCAGTGTACAGTCTTTGAAGAAATGCTATACATTCTTTCCATAGACAAGGCAAGGGCTGCTTCCTAGGAACCATGGCTTGATGATAAGATTGATTATTTCTTTATGTTTTTAGAGTGTCCCCCATAGATGCTTCATTCTTTTTGAATGTCAGTGCTTCACAATTCTCTGCTCTCCCCAAGCCCTTTCCTCACATGACAGATCTTCTCCTCTGTCACATTTGAATATTCTCAAAGTATCGAAGACAGAAAGAAACTGATAGCAAGGCACTGCTGTGCCAGTATAGGTGGCGTATCCTGAGGTATCATACTGACAACCTGCTGTCTTTCTTTGCAGCTCCAGGTTTCCACACTTATACTGTCAAGGGTGCTTATGTTTCTTTCTATTTAAAAGAAAATCAAGATGACTTTGGTACATTTTTGTCCAAATAGAGTAGCAAGGTAACAAAGGACTTCTAAGCTATTAATACCTACTAAGATTACTGTTTCAGGTTGAGGAAAAGACAAAAAATAATTTGTCTTGTTGCATTCAGTAGTCAGAGAGGGGACAGTGAAATAAAGACAGGGTAACACAATGGAGAGAAATGTTCAGGGAGAGAAGCATAGTGACAGACAGCAAAACCTGTGGAAAGAATTAAGTTTCTCATCCAGTAAAGGAAACAATGAGGTTTGAAAGAAAGAAAATACCTGTTCAGTAAAGTCATGTTAAAACAACAATATGAGGAAGGCAAATATATTGCTACTCAACTTGGGATGCTGAGGAATAGCTGATTAAGAGAAGCAAAGTCAAAAGGGCTGATTGCAATAGCCCGTTCAGAGAAAGGACTGATCTGTGATGTCCTACAGAGGGCAACTTGTTTAAATTTTTACTAATGATTTTCAACAGAAGAAGTAGAATTGGATTATTTAAAGAGATGAGAGTGATGCTACAGCATGAGTTTCAGTAATCGACTGTGATAAGATAATGGTTTTGAGAACCAGCAGCCAGAATCTTTGTGATCACCCAGAAACACATCAGAGGCGGTCCAGGATAAACAAAATAGGTGACAGTATGCCAGTTACAAAATGATCAGAGTACTGGTGGGACACTGTGGAGAAGCTCTTACGATATGTCATGGCTATTGCCAGCAGAGAGGAAAGAGACTCTCGGAGTCACTCAGAACCCTTCAAAACACTCAGGTTTTCAAAACACTGTGTGCAGTGCTGGTCACTTGCAATACTGAAACGAGGCCCAGTGTGATGAATTATAATCTTGGTAGGTGCAGCACTGCCCAAATGTGCCAAAGTGCAGTGACAGTGTCCTCTAGGAAGTCCTCTGTGCAGGGGGATGAAAAACCTGCTGGGAGTGAGAGGAGTTAAGCTGGATGAATTGCAGTTCTGGCACATGAACAACAGATCACCAATATGTTGAGGGTGAAAATTTGCAGCTTTCTAGCAACTGCAATTCATCTTCTTGGAACAGAAACCTAAGAAGCCCAAATAACAGCAAGATGCAGTGTGACAGGTTTAAGGAAGACCTTGACTAAGCATATAAGATAATGGAAAAGGGATGGTTTCAGTGTCTGAGGGGTGGCCTCTTCATCTTGTGCCATTTTGCTTGACAAAAAGAGATGCCATTTGTCACAGTTTGTTCTTCCTTGTAGAGTTTTTGGGACTGAACTTAATCACTGTTACAAGTAAAACAGAAAAACCCCAAACCCAGCCCAAAACCCAAAACAGAGGGAAAAACAAATAAAAAACACCTTGACCTCTCATTGTAGCTATTACACTGTGTTGTTTTGGTGTTTTGCATATGCTGATAATTTGACTACAGCTGAGTCTGCTGTGGCTTAAAATGGAGTGGGTAATGGAATACTTCTGCTTCAATAAAAGAGGACACTCAAACATCTGTCCTAGTAGTACAGACACAAGCAATGCAAAACCATTCTCACTAAGGATTATATAGAAATCTCATCTTCTGGACAGTTTTTTGATTCTTATTTACAGTACTTCTTGTGCTCATTGAAAGCTTTCAAAATTCATTAAAGTGGACTCAAAATAGTCCTATTTTTTTCTTTTTTCTGCTGTCAGGAACAATGGTGATCTTTGAAAATCTTCCAAAAGCTCAGCCAATTTCAATGTTGCTGTGATCCAAGTCTCATTTTCCATCTGCATTTTGAGAAAACAGGTACTGGGTACAGTCTAAGTAAGGTAGAAATCTTGCTTAAGCATTGTGTCACTTGATGGATATGCCAGAAACTGTTTTGGAAATGAAAAGTAATCTCACACAAGGAAACTTTTTCAGTTTACTTGTGTAGATAAGGTTAACAGCCTCCAATCAGATGTAAGGACTTCTTGACTGATTTCCTCTAGAAATAGGACTTAGAAGCTTATAGTGTCTCTATATGTCAGTGTCAGTCCATCTTAACATTTTATTCCCCTTATCAAGTATAAATAAACAAGGCAGAGAGGCAGCAATGCTGCATGACTTGAGGAAACAAGTGGCTGAGTAAAGTGGAGAGGACCTATAAAAGGCTAGAAGTGATATTGAGCTCTTCAAGATTTAAACTCCTAAAGATTTTAATCAAACTTTTCAGTTTTGTTGGTTGTTAATTGGTAGATGTAGCTAGACAATTATGACTAAGCAATTGCATTGTCAATGTTGTATGCTTAGCTAATCTTTTCAGGGAAAGGAAATACGATCCCAAGATGAGTGGGCTGTCTGGACGAGAGCCACCAGGAGAGAAGTCATCAGGACTGAGCAGTAACTGGGGGGAAGATGAATCTGGCAGTGGGAGATTGCTATCACCGACTCAATGCCCACCTACTCAAAATGGACCCCGAACTCAAATGGAAGGAAGAACTGTGCCTGTGGATTATTTAGCATGAGAAGAGAGAGATCTAATGAGCAAACAGGGGGTTGAGTATTAATGAATTAAAAACCCATGCAATCTGTAAGCAATGATTGTTAATGCTTTTATTTGCTAAAATGTATAAATTGTGTAAAGTTTTGATGATTGGGGAGCCAGCCTTTTGTGGGGTACTGCACAGCTCCCTGCTTTGTGCAAACCAGAATAAAAAAATTGAAATACCTCACCTTGATGTGTGCGCTGGTTCTGTGCAATGTCTGTGTTCAGGACAACAGAAGCAGCAAAGAAAGCTTATGTTGATTAGACCTTAGTAATACATGAGACTCAATGGCAAGGAAAGCAAGAGGTCCAGCCATTGTAAGAAATGAAACTGTAGAAAACCTAAAAGGTTTTGTTTTTCTGCCTGGCAAATCACCGCTTTCTTGGTATGGCTGCAGTGGGCAGGTGCAAACACAGGGACAGGTAACTAAAGCGTGGTAATGCAGATAGTCTGTTTCAGGGACCAACTTTCACCCAGGCTTGGCTCCCTGCCGAGACCATCCAGGAGGGCTGAGCTCCCTCTGAATACCCTGTGCTCCTTTGCAGGGCATGCAACAACTGACAACTTCCCCCCACAGAAAACACAGCACTCTGCCCTTGCAGAAGCAGGCTGGGAAAACTCCCAAGGCAGTGGTGTTGGAGAGCTAGTTGAGTCAGGGCATGGAGGAGAGAGGGCCCAGGCATGCTGCAGGATGACTCTGGAACATGTAGGAGCAGCTAGCCTTTCCCTCCAGGGGATTAAGTGGGTACCTCTGCCTGGCAGGCTGTTAATTGGTGACAAAGTTGTCAGTGCAAGAAGTTCTAGCTACAGAGAGCACAATCTGGTGTTTAGCTATTAAAAAATATCTAGGTTTAAAGTAATTAAAGGCATTGTTACTGAACATCTGGTACATGAAGGTGAATTTTGAAGTTAGCTCACTTTGAAAAGAACACTTGGGCTCAGAGAAGGAAGAGATGTGAGGCAAGAAAGCTATAAAGATTTAAAAAAACCATTAAATCTTTACTAGAATTTCTTAGGAAAGTTATTTCAGTAAATTCATATGTCATGGAAAAACATAACTACATTTCCTACTTCAGCATTGTAATTGTTTTTCACCCTTGCTCATAGAGACCCAGGAAAACAGGATTTCTGCACCATGAGAAATTCTCACAGGACAAAGACCAGGAGACTAAAGAAAGCCCTATAGCATTAGGCAGATCAGGCAAACCAGGAAAGCTGGAAGGTTTTGAAGCCATCACCTGCATGCAGGGGACAATGTACTTACGTCATGGAGAAACAGTAGCTAAGCAGGAAAATGGGCAGTCCTGTTGCTTGCAATTGTGGGATGCAGTTGCTGGATTCCTTGGTAACCAAAAGGCAAATGTGGTTGCTGCATATGTTTTGGATGGGATATTCATATCATGCCCCTTTTCGCCCTCTGCTCTGTGGATTCCTTGGCACCTGCTAAGGGGTCATCTTATACCACAGTTTTTTTGGGGCGCTGACAGAGTCTGTTTCCTCTTTCCAGGTTCTCATTAAATCTGGAAGAACCTAGTATCATGGCAACCCCTGCTCACTGCTTCTCTAAAAATGAGCTAAGGCTGTCAGGAAGAGAAGGAGAAAGACTGTCAAACATAGAGCATGGCTGCAAAAGCTTTTGCCTTAGGAAAAAGAGGCAGATTAGGAAAGAAAACAGGATTAAAGGAGGAGACTGCAAGATAGGGGGGTAATATTGAAGGCAGGAGAGACTATGGTTAGTTTTCACATGTAATGAAAAACTACTGCTTTAGCTGGGCCCCGATTGGCTCCTTCTCTCAGTGTCTGCCCTGAAGGTGAGATGACTGGGGGAGTCTGCTGACATTTCGGAGGGGTTTCAGACATTTATGAACCAGTCCATCTACTTTAAGAGGTTTTGGAATTTTTCCTTGAGGTTTTACTCTTTTTCGTTCATGTTTTACTCAGCCCAGTTAGACTGAAAGAAAAACTTACACTGGGTCACAGCATGCCGTGATCTGTTTTAACCAGCAGCACCTGCGGGGTTCGTGCTCAGTGGTCCCAGTTTTCGGCTGCAGCTCTGAGAGAGCCTGCCTGCATGAGTGCACAAATACAGCTGTAAAGCCAGGCCTTTCTTACGCAGGAATGGCTGTTTACATCTCTGTGCAACCCTCTGCAGAGAGAGGGGGATAGAGATATCACTACTAAGCTGTGTAAGATTTGAGTGCAGGGCTCTGGGGGAAACTAACAAGCAGCCTCTTTCTTCAATTAGTTCTTGCTCTGCAGCTTTGCTTCCCCTTCAAAAGCAAGTAATTTCATAATGCAGCAAGTCTGCAGTCTACAGAAGCAAATCAGACTCTGGGTTCCCACAGCTGACCACCTCAGGGGTTATCAGGGGTTATCTTCTTCACTGATCCCTGGCCGCCTCAATCTCAAATCCCATAAGCTTTGCAAGCATGGTTTCCAAAGCAGCTAAACCTGAAGGCACCTGCTGTGCAAGCGTGGGCACGTGTGTGTCTGTAAAGATAGCAAATCAATTATTTGATGTGGATAAAACTATTGATTTATTTTTTAATATTTTTGTTTCTGTTCAATTCCCCTCTATGTGCAGAAGTTCCTATTCAGATTAAGATTTGAGAAGCAGGGTTTATAATGACAGTGCTTCTGCATTGTCTTTTGCTCAGCAGCTACAAACCTCCAGAGACTTTGCAGTGCACCAGAATGGAGGAGGGAGAGTCACACTTCAGCAAACAGTCTTTGCTAACCTTTTTTGATGGTTTACTGTGGCCTAATACAGCAGAGACCTGACATACATTCAAATTGCCATGTTCTGAAGAGTAGAGAAATTATAGGAGAAAAAAATTTTTGTGTCCTTCTGGATTTCAAACCACATAGTAGTGCTTTCAGAGTGTCAGATCACCCTGTGAAAAAGTTTTCTTTTTTTTTTTTTCCGTTTTACTTAACTGATATGCCTCACACCCCTTTTATGTAAAAAATACTTATACACATCAATTTTGCTACTCTCCCCATTCCTGCTCCACTTGTGTGTTCCCCAATACAGTATTAAATGTATTAGGAACAAGTTAAGAGATATCACTCTGATTACAGAAAAGGATGCTTGTTTAAGCCACTGGCATGAGATGTTAACATATCTGACCTTGCAAGGTCAGGATAAATGTGCAGGTTTCACATAAACACACACACTCAGATGTGAAATCCTGTTAAATTAGGCCCAGAGAGGGAGAATATCTGAGGCAGTTTAAAGACTGAGACAGTAAGATGCAGGTCCCCAGTAGTTATTAACAGCAGGGAAAGAGACCTGAGAGCAAAACTACAAGGGAATCAGTCAAAATAAGGTTGAGTAAGGGAAGCGGAAAGAAGAAATAGAAACTGAGGAAACTGGCTGCATATTGGCTGTGTTTGAAACTAGAGAGCAGAAGGGAAGATTTGGCCTTTTTTCCCCGACAAATCATGAGACATAAGAAGTGAAGGAATCAGGAGAAAAGGAGCTGTGGAAGTAGACATGCTGAGTGCTTACTAACGGGCAGTTTTTCATTAAGTGCTTGCAGAGGACACAAAGACTGTTGGAAGGTGATGTGCTCCTCTCTCATGGGACACACCAAATTTTTGCCTTACCTGCTTTTGACTTGTTGCCTTAGCAACAAAAAGCCCTGAGGTATGCCAGAGAGATTCACAGAATCACCTGGCTGCTTTAAATGTCGGTTGCAAAGAAACTCACGAAAATGTGTCCCTGCTGATTAGTGGAACCAGTGGTACACAGACACGATGAAGACATGGCTTGGTTGGCTTTCCATAAGCTGATAGCTCAGCAGATTTGCAACAATGCCTCTAGTGAGGGCTCTGCACAGAGTGTTAAATTTCTTCTTCTTCCTCAAGACATAGGGAGGTAAGTTTGCCTGAGTGGCTCTTTACAACAGCAGCAGTAGCAACACTGCTCCTGCAAGGAGTGATGCAAATTCATCTCCCACATGTATGAGTTGCACTGTGCTGTAAAATGCTTGCTGGCTCTGAATCATGTGAACTGCACTTTATTGCAGCTTTCTGGACACTCTGACATGAACCCTTAACCTTCTAAAGGCTATTTAAGTCAGTCAGTGCCCCTTGACATAAACTGATGCACACAACTGGTTGTGTGCTTAAAAACTGGGAAGCACATAAGTATTTCCTTTGAATTCTCACGAAATCACCAGCTCTCACAGGGCATAACTGTGTTATGCACAACAGAGGAAGTTATACCCAAATACTTGTTAACCAGCCTCAGAACTGCACAGCAGGGATTGTGAGTATATTATGCTGCAACATGCCCATAGACTCATAGACTCAGTCAGGTTTAAAGTCTTGTGCTGCACTCAGGATTGTATCTGTATTTGATCCCTGTAGCTAAGTGCAATAATAATGGACTTGAAAGCGTGTTGCTGCAATAACTTGCCAAATGATGATGGTACTCAGTAAATATCAAGAGCCAGGTCCTGGGGAGTGTGAATCATGTGCCAGCTAGTGTATCTATGTCTGTGGAGAAATCCTTTTCCCTGAACAGAAATTACGCTCTTATGTGGGAATTTCAAGGAATGAATGAGGGAGAAAGATACGATATTTGGAGAAATTCCACCTTATTCCTGGAAAGGAAAGTAGTATTTGCCCATGAAAGCAAAAGAAGGAAGACATTTCTTAAATGCTGTTTTGTGATTTATAAACACTGCCTACATTAGCATATGTTATATTTGTTAGTTAACCTTTCTTATTTTCTACTTGAAGAGTCTATCTCACTAGTTCCATTTCTAAAAGAGTGCAGAAAATGCCCATGAAAAGCACCAAATACAGTTTTTCTGGACGTACAAATAATGTAACTCTAAGGCGCGTTACCTAAAGCCATTTTTAAGCTTGAACACAATGGCTAAAAATTTCCTTTTGCCCTTTCCTACTGATTTAAAGCCTTGCATGTTCTCTCTGAATTTCATTGTACTGCCCATAATCAGCTGCAGTTAATGTCTGAATAGTAATTTTCATGGACCTTGCAAGTCATGCTTCTGGAAAGAAACAAGTGAAGAGCATCTGTAAAAATGCAATTTCTTCTTAACATAATGGCTTTGGATCTTCTTAGGAAATGAAAATGTTGGAAGCAGTCGGAGGAGAATAATGTAGAAAGAGTGACCAGAAAAAGCACTTAGCAAGCCTAAAGGTATCATAGTGCTCAAGGATCTATTCCCAATCTTCCACTTAACAGCATTACCCTACAGGACACAGGCTCCTTTATTTTTTTCTCCAGCCTAGGAGAGGCCAAAAGGAATATGAATTTACATAAAGCTTTTATCCCAAATCTCCCATCATGGCAACTTTGCCTTGTGATAGCTGTTGCAAAGTATAAACAGCTGGTCAGCAAAAACTGGCAGTAAAACCACAGACTAACAAACTCCAAAGGGATAACATTTTAAAAAGCATGGTACAGGGCATTTGGCCGGTCTTTACTCAGAACAGACCATACTTTGTGCTGAGGCAAAAGGCCCAGCAGGGAGACTGCTCTGGAGTCCAGTCATGGGGTGCTTGTAGCACCACACCAGCACACACACAGCTGCAGGGAGGGGCTGCAAACAGTGCAGTGCAGCTTCGTCCTGGGGCTGATCACAGCCAGACGAGTCCAGGTGTGTCCGTGCAGCTGTGTCCGTGCAGCTGTGGGGCACTGCACTTGGATCAGGGAGAACATGCCGCCAAGGACTTGTGATCTGTGTTGCAGAAACACACACCACACCTTTCTGGTGCAGTGGTGAGCCATACAAAAACTGCCCCAGTAGAGATGAGAAGCAATTTTGATTGGAAGAATGAAAATCTGAGGTTATCTCCCTATATCCATGAACACAGCCAGGCAAGAATAAACTCTGCTTCACTTTGCGGAGTGTCTTCGGTTTCCTGTTTTGAAAATTGAAGCCTTAGAACTTCTTGTTCATCTGCTGCGACCCACCTGCTACAGTCTGTTTGCATTCCAATGGAAAGATGAAAAGGTTACCACTATTCAGTTTTATTAAAAAATGTGTGTGTGTGTGTGTGTGTAGGGGAAAGTTTCTGCCTGCCAAACACCTGCAACAGCCACTGGCTTGGGCTTCTTCCTCACCTGCCGTGCTCTTTGTGCCAACATTACACCAAGTCCCCTTCTCCCTCCCGCATCCAGCGGCCCGGAACGCACGGGGAACGCGGGGTGATGGCGCGGTGGGATGGGGCAGGCAGGATGTGGGATGGGGGCGGGATGCCGGACGCGGGCGGTGGGGTGGGATGCAGGATGCAAGATGCGGGATGCAGGATGCAAGATGCGGGATGCAGGATGAGGATGCAAGATGCAGGATGCGGGCCGCAGGATGAGCGTGCGGGCTGCAGGATGAGGGTACGGGATGAGGACGCGGGATGCTGGATGCGGGCTGCAGGATAAGGGTGAGGGCTGAGGATGAGGGTGCAGGATGCAGGACGAGGCCGCAGGACGAGGCCGCAGGATGAGGGTGCGGGCTGCAGGATGCGGGCTGCGGGCTGCAGGATGCGGGCTGCGGGCTGCAGGATGCGGGATGCGGGCTGCAGGATGCAGGATGAGGACGCGGGCTGCAGGATAAGGACGCGGGCTGCAGGCTGCGGGTTGCAGGACGAGGCCGCAGGACGAGGCCGCGGCCCGGCGCCGTACGGCGTCCCCGTGCGGCGGGCGCCGGGGGCGGGGCCGGCCGGCAGCCAGCCAATAGCGGGGCTCGGCGGGCACGCGCCGCGGCCGCTGGTTGGCCGGCGGCGGGGCGGGGGCGGGGCTGGGCGCCCGGGGCGGGGCTGGGGCCGGGCCGCCCCTCAGAACCGGCGCGGCGCCGCCCGGGACGGGTGGGCACGGCAGGGCGGGGCGCGGCGGGGCTGCTGGGGCACCGTCGGGATGCGGCTGCGCTCGGGGGTGTTCGCCTCCTCCTGCCTCCTCATCCAGGCCCTGGGCGTCGCGCTGTTCCTCCGCGGCTTCTTCCCGGTAACCGTGAGGTCGCTGCCCCGCAGAGAGGCCCGTGCGGACACTCCCGCCGAGCCGGCCCCGCCCGGCCCAGGTAACGCGAGCGGCCGCCGGGCGCGCCCCCTCCCTCGGTGCCGCCGGACACCTTTCAGCAGCGCCCTCGTGTTTCCAGACCTGTTTCCGGCGTACTTTGGAACTTAACCGGTTTCCGTGTAGCTGTCGGTCCCCGCCAGCAGCGCCTGCTCACGGCCGCAAAAAGCCTCCAGCGCCAGCTGTCACCTCTTGGAAGGGCGTGCTTTCCTGGTTTAGTCCCCTTTCCCTGGCGCTGGTGTGGCGGGCATGCCCGTCCTGTTTCATGATGGCAAGTTGTTTGCATTAAATGATGCCGTCTCAGTTGGAACGCCTCAGTGTTTGCTCTAACGCGGTGGTTGTATTGTGCCCGAGCCCACTGTGCCTCTGGTGCCTCGGTGGGGTGTGTGTCTTAATGCCACATCAGAGACACTTTAACACCTCAGGAGTGACAAGGCAGCTGTTTGGTAACGCAGGTTGCAATGTGCACGATAGTGCTGTCCAGTGCCATTTCTGTGAAATCACAGTCTTCACAGGCCCTGCTCTATTCCACAGCTGAATTTGCAAAACCAAACTTTTCAAGGGTCTTTTTAAAGAGGAGTCAGTAGAGGATGTGCTGATAATGGAGCTGTCTTATATATCCAGTCACAAGTTGTATTAAAGTAATGCAAAGAAGAGGACTGTGTACTTGAAGGAGTGTTCTTCACCAGTGTTTGGACCTTGTGGGGTGAAACTTCAGGTTCAGTGAGCAGCTGAATCGAGTAGTGTTTTTCTTATATTTGTGCTTGGGCCATCTACTTATGAAGTTACTAACTTGGTGGAACAAGACTGTAACTGCCAAACTGGGTCTTTACCTGCTTCTTGTTTTTATTCTTCTAAAGTTTGTGACATTACTTTTTACAGAAGCACAGTATATTGTGAGCTGGAAGGGACCACAGAGATCATCAAGTCTTTACTGAAATTGCAAGACACAGTGAAGGGAAGAGAAGGTTGTGTAATGTAGAGTGTGATGTGCTGATGTTGGTTAGTAGTAACACTGAAAGAATCTAATCTGGCAACAGGCCTGAGTGGATTGTGCTGAATGGCATGGTGCTTTTTAGCTGGAGTTTACAAGACTGCCAGAGATGTTTGATAGGCTGCTGTGAGTGAAATGTTGCATTCACATATGATTATTAGCAGGAAGATAATGCAGAGGGAGACTGTTTGGGTTGGAGGAAGATGTTGGACAGTTGTGTTTTGAAAGGATTGATTTGGGTTGAAGAGTGTAAATGTGCATCACAGGGCTCTACAAGCAGTTTAAATTTAGGCATGCCACTAGTAATCCTAGGTGTAGGATGGAGTGACAGTGGAAGAATGCTTTCTTTCTGTAGTTCTTGGGTTGTGATTTGCTTGCACAGTGATCTCTTGGTCTGGGTGATAAGCTCTAACGGCAGGGTATTGCTTACTAAACAGACAAAGCAGAAGGCTTTCAGCCTACTTTAGCTCTGTTCAGAAAAGTGTAATTCTCCAGTGCTTCTGTATTTCCTGAACGTTTCACTTTGTGAGTCTCAACTGCCTTTGAGTCTATGCTGTCTTGCCTGAAGGATGGCTGTAATAGTGAATCCTTGCAGCACGTCATTGTAGTAATTTTGGTAGAGAACCTATGGTTTTCTTCGCTGCTTGCAGGAGTTGAGCTTCATTTAAAGTAACTATTTTCTAAGTAACCGTAAATAAGCAAGCCGCATGCCAAGACTTGCATAATATGTTGCTTTCATTATCTTACAGTATTTTCTGTGGCTTGTAAGTGTCTCCAAATTCATTTGAACTTCTCAATACTTTGGCTTACTGATTAATTACACTGTGTGAGGAAGTTAGGAGTAGCATATATGTGTTTATGTTCTGAATGTTTTTTGTGTCCAGCAAGCATTCTCTCACCAAGCAAGTGGATAGGAGTGAATTATGAGAAAGATTTAACCAACTGTATGTGCAATGGTGCCTTCTTGTTTTTCATGGAGAGTCAAAACATGCCTTCTGAGTTGATAATTCAGATCCTGGAAAAACAAGATTATCGTTTTAATTAGGATTGGTGGCAGTTAGCATTTTTTTGTTGTTGAGATTTCCTTCTCCCCCCTGCTGTGCCCTCCTCCATCATTTCCTGATCTGGAAAAATCACTATCAGACAGGAGTCTGTGAATGTCAGCTTATTGATGCTTATTTATGTACCCCAAAATACAGTTTCTGAAGGGTTTTTTTAAGGTTCTTATGTTAGATACAAAATTATCTGTGACCTTTCCAAATTGTTAACTGCTTACGCAGAAACAAACTTTACACCGGGAATGTAAAATCCCTAGCTTTATATAATGCATGTACTGAGAAATCGGTTGAACACAATGTTGTCTGAGTAGAACTCTGTGGATAGGACCCATTCTGTTCCCATTTTGCCCTTTTTTCCTGGTAAAGAAATGACACCTGTAGAGGTTCAACCAAGAGCTAAATGTCACTACGTGGACCAATCTCAATGCAGATCGAGAGCTGCTGTGGCCAGACCATGCAAGAGAAGGGTGGCCTTGGAGGCATGATGTTGCCTGCTGCTTGATGCACAGCAGCATTTTGCTCTGCCCATCCATGTACCACGTTCAGGGAGTTCTGGAATGGGATTTTGGCCCTGCAGCTGCCATCACCAAACTAGCCTGGCATACAGTCTTCTGCCTTGAAGGGATCAAGTATGCACAAATCTTTTATCTTCAAGTTTCAGTGAAATTGTCTGTTTCTTTGTAATTTTCCTGTTAGTTTGTGGTGAGATTGGATTAAGAGGCATTGCTTATGTTCTGATGCACAAAACTGGGTGTTAGCACAAGTGAATACAGCATCTTTTTTCTAACAAAAGTTGTCTGTCAGATGTATGTAGTTCAGCTTTATTGAATTAACAAGCTAAGAGGTAGCAGCTACCCTTCTTATTGCTTTGAACATTCTCCTTCTCAAAGGTTTTCCTCAGTTTTTCCAATTTCACATCACACATTCCATTCATGTTTTGTTTTACTTCCTAGATGCTGTATTGGAGTTGTTGTGTTATTCCTGTGCTGGATGGCCTGAAAACCCAGCATTCTCTGATTGCTTCTCACATTGGCTGTTGTTTGCAACTTCTCATTTTCTAATATAAAATTAATAAAGGGTTGAAAGCACTTCTGTGGTGAAGTTGTCCTTTTTACTTCTGTCTAGTCTTCAGTAAAATTTGTTGATGACTTTTATATACCCTGTTTTTGTTGCTTAGGAATGGTTTCTAACTGGACCAGGATTCCTTCACCACTTTTCCATAAAGTTGTCATTGTGCTGATAGATGCTTTGAGAGATGACTTTGTGTTTGGATCCAAAGGTAAACAGTTCATGCCGTACACTACGCAAGTTATTGAAAAAGGGACTTCTCACAGTTTTGTTGCTGAAGCAAAGCCACCCACTGTGACTATGCCTCGAATTAAGGTAAGTGGGTTTTTTTTCTGTTTCATTTGGGAAAGTTTTGGAGCGTTTGTTTCATATGCTTGGAGTTGGCATAAGGGACAGGTTTGTTGTGTTAGTTCAATCTATGACTGAATCTCTTTTTGCTATAGTAGTGTATGTGATAGAGTCCTGATTTGCAGTTGCCCAGAGGTTAAGGCCCTAGTGCAGGCTTAAATGATTGACATAATCTTTTTATTTGTAATCATGGGAAGTCAGTAACCTCTCAGTTGTCTTCTATCCAAGAACACTTTTATTGGTATTTCTCTGTGTTCTTGTAACTTCTGATAGAAAATCCAGTTTACTATTAAATTGTTTTGTCATAGGGATGTTTATGAAGAGCTTAAAAAGGAAATCGTGTGAAGTTTCAGGTAACTAAAAGATTAATTGTGGCAATGTCATCAAAATACTTACTCATCCAGTCTTGTCAGTGATGGATCTGAATGACACCACTGCACTGAAGAAGCTGAGGGGGAGATCTTTGGTAGATCAACTGGAAGGCCAGTGAGAGAGTGAGGGAGAGAGTCTGGTAACTCTTTACAGGTGGACTTCATTGCATTTTCTAGCGGTTTCTTATATACTGTTTTGAATGTGCTATCATTATGAACGTTGAGTCAATTTACTTAAACCTTCTAAACTGTTGTCTTGGTGATTTAATGATTAGTAAATGAAGCAAATTTCAACTGTCATACAAAGTAATTTTGCAGTCCACTAAGTAAGGCAATATTATTTTTAACTTTTGCAAAGCAGTTATTATCTCTGACATCAACTAGCACTGTACTGTGGCAGGTGAGGTTATGTGTCAAGGCATTTTGTGTTCTTTTACTTTGTTTTGTTTCTTTACTCAAAGTATAATTTGCCTGCCATGTCGTTTATTGCTTCCTCCTGCTTACACTGCTTCTGTCTTCTGATCACTGGAAACTTCTTGTTTAATGTGTCTCTTTTCTTGTTTCTTGTAGGCTTTGATGACAGGTAGCATACCTGGTTTCATTGATATTGTTGTGAACCTCAATTCTCCAGCTCTGTTGGATGACAATCTGATATGGCAGGCAAAAACTGCTGGGAAAAGAATAATCTTTTATGGTGATGATACATGGGTTAAACTGTTCCCAAAGCACTTTGTGGAATATGATGGAACAACATCGTTTTTTGTGTCAGACTTTACAGAGGTGAGAGGGTTTATGTGATCGCAAGTTAAATAAAGTGAATACAAACACAGAGTGCCAACTTCTAAAACAAACACACAGTGGCAACTTCTAAGAGTGAATGAGTAAAGCTATCCTTGTCCTGAAATACGCACCTGGCAATTAGAAATTGAATTTCCGTATGTTTTTGGTATGGGCACTGGGAAGCTAAGCATTTATATCCTTTGTGCATGTGCTGTGGAAAGTGTTTGGATGATGCAGTAACCATCAATGTGTTACTGTATAACTTTCCTAAACATATGATTTTCTTACGGAACTTCTTGTGATAGGAAGTTAGACCAGTGGCTTTGTTTAAAAATTCCACTATCCACGTTTCCATTTTGCTATCATACTTAGCTAGTGCCATCTTTAAGAGGCCCATTAATATGTTATCTTGATCTCCTGTAGACATACTTCTGTAGTATTGCGTCACTTTTGTAATTGCAATGGGAGCAGTGTTTCATTATGTTATCTAAGAGGGGGCATAAAAAGTAAATGAACCATTACGAAAATTCTTACTCTGGGCGCACTAGAAGAGTAAATGCTTTGTCTATTTCAGTTCAGTTTTGAAGCTTTAAGATTTGTAAAACCTCAGGCCATTGGCCACTGCTACTGATGTATTTTATTGTCATGTTCAAGGAAGTTAGAAAGGTCTAACATGGATTGGAAGACACTTTTAATTCGTTGCAGTAATCAGACTTGCAAAAGCTGCAACATGGAGTGGAAAAATGCAAATATGCTGCCAGATCTGTGATTATGTGGCTCTCAAGCTCTTTATGCAGTCTTTATGTATCTGGATATAGTCCATTAAGCACACAACTTTTTATAGTTTTTTGGTAGTTGTATCCAGAGCAGCAAAGTGATATTGCATGTGAAATATTGTAAGAGTTTTTAATATCCAGGGAGAAAATACGCAGCTAAAAATGCATTGTCAACGTAAGCAGGAAAACAGACAAGTTAGGCCCCAAAAAGCACTTGTCGAATAGTTTTTCTTTCTTGATATGTACAATCTCTATGTGTTTCCACAGTAACAGAAGTTGAACAGAAAAAGCAAATGTGGGGTTTTTGCCCACCTGTGATTCCAAGCACAAAACAGAGGCTTTTCCCTGTACTTACGATACTTGATGTACTTGATCATTTGTGAAATGATAAATCTGGAAAGGTGAAAGTGACTGAAAATCTCTTGAAACAGTTTTTAAAAGTTTCTGTGGAAGCTTGACAACACATTTGCTCTGTTTGTATGTAATCTGACGTGTAGTAACCAGAAAAGAGTAATTGGGGTGAAGAATCTCTTTTGTAAGAGAAATATTTTTGAATGCCTGACACTGAACTAATCAATCTGATATTTAATCTGATTAACATTGTGAGTGACTGTAATTCTCATCAGCTTCTGTGGAATTTTTATGGGAGGTGCAATCTAATTTGTCTATATTTTTTACAAGAGGGAAATTATATTTATCTCTTAATTGTTTTCCTTCTCTTTGAGGTCGATGATAATGTTACTAGGCATTTGGATAGAGTGTTAAAGAGAGAAGACTGGGATCTTCTAATACTGCATTACCTGGGACTGGATCATATCGGACATATGACTGGGCCAAACAGCCCGCTAGTGGGACCAAAACTTCGTGAAATGGATAACATACTGAAGAAGATTCATATTTCTCTTCTTTCAAAGGTAATATAGCTTCCTCTTGCATCAGTGTCTGTTAGCTGTGGACTGACATTAAAATGCTTGCTGGTTGTGGATAGTAGTTTGTTTATTCCTAGACTAAAGTGGGTATCTTCTCCTCTTTTCCTTCCCTTCCCAGGCCAGTTCCCAGTTAACAGTGCAGTGTAGCATTTTGAAGGATTTACTGACTGAACTTTATAACATCTGTTAAGAGCCTCTTATGAGCAGCTGTACAAAATAATTCCCTCTTGGTGTGTGGAAATGCATGCCGAAATTTTCTTATTGCTCGCGAGTTAGAAGAGCAATCGTTGTGCTTTCTAGTAATGAAATTCAGCAGAAGAAGTAATGGGCATGTATAACTAATGGCTCTAATGTCTACAGTTGTGAAGG
Source organism: Margarornis squamiger (assembly GCA_035222235.1). NCBI lineage: Eukaryota > Metazoa > Chordata > Aves > Passeriformes > Furnariidae > Margarornis > Margarornis squamiger. The sequence goes on along the minus strand of JAWWTY010000088.1, from coordinate 28,631,154 downwards.
CATACCTAATTCTTAGATGTTTGAAAAATTCAAATGAAAATGGTGTTTGTAAACCACATTTTTTCTTATGCTAAATGTGGCACATCTAAATCTGCTTTTAGATTTGGAAAAACAATTTGTCACTTACCTAAACAGCCTGGATGTTGAAATACCAAGGCCTAATTCCAAGTGGCCTGAAGCATTTTTCTTGTTTGTTTTTGGCAACTGCAATTCAGAATAGCTGCTCATAAAATTTCAATAGCGTTTTTAGGCAAATGAATACTGTTGTATGAAAAGAGAGGTTAAATCCTTTGTGTGGAAGTTTCAGTGGTTTTACTGCCATTTTTTAGTATGTTTGCTTTTGTCAACTGTATGAAAGCCCTTATTTCAGTTTTAGAATACACTTTACTTTTTGGGTAGAACAGGTACTGATAATGACTAGAGATGAAAA
>JAWWTY010000088.1:28618978-28630658 GCA_035222235.1 Margarornis squamiger | reverse complement strand
AAGCTACTTTCTTTGGGCTTGATTGTTTATTTTCTGCCATCTTTGATTTGTTTCTCAAAATTCTTAGACAGGCCACACTTATGTTTCTGTTTATTCAGAAACGTATGCATCAGTTAACATCAGTCAAGTCAGATTTCAACCCCAAAAACACTTGAGACACTAGAGACTATTAGAAATAGGATTATTTTTTCATATTAGGTGGATATTGTTTAAATATTTACAATATTTACAGCATGTATATTAAAAACTCAGTGAAGCTGAAGAAATGAAGGGGGACAATACTTCTCTGCTAACGCTACTGTTCCTAGACTCCTGATTTTCTTCCCACAATGTGATAACCTTTATTTAATCTTTCAGTGAGTTTTTTGTGACTTTGTAAATTAGGGTGTTTCCAAAGGTTTGGTTTTTTGTTTTTTGCTGGGCATTTTTCCTATCATATTGACAAGTGTGTTAGCAAGTATATGCCTTAAGTTCTAAAAATGAGTATTACTGCACAACATTTAGTTGCAGACATCCCTTGTTATCTGCCCCAGGGATTGTGAGCAAGTTTAAAAAAATGAAATTCATTTTGAGACATACTCTTGTTTGAGAATTATAAAGGTAGCGAAGCAATATATATGAGTCATGTTTGTACAATCACTTAAATTCTTTTCTGTGATTTGCAGGAGGAAGCTTCTTTGCCCAATTTGCTAGTTGTTTGTGGGGATCATGGGATGTCTGAAACAGGTAGTCATGGTGGCTCTTCAGAAGGAGAAGTGCACACACCTCTGCTGTTTATCAGCTCTGCTTTTGAAAAGAGAAGTGGTAAGGATCAAAGAAGCATGACCTTTTTTAGAACTGTCTTGGTTTCGGCTAGAATGTTGTTAATTTTCTTCTTGGTAGCTGATCCAGTGATGTGGTTTAGATTCAGTATGAGAATAATGTTGATAACACACTGATGTGCTTACTCTGAATCAAGGACTTTTCTGTTTCTCCTGCTCTGCCAGCGAGCAGGTGCAAAAGAAGCCGTGAGGGAGCATAGCTAGGACAGCTGACCTGGACTGGCCAAAGGGATATTCCATGCCATGGAACATCATGTCCAGTATATAAACTGGGGGCTGCCGGTTCCTGCTTGGGAATGGATTAGACATTGGTCAGCAGGTGGAGAGCAATTTTATTGTTCATCACTTATTTGTCTTGGATTTTATTGCTCTCCCTGTCTCCTTTTCATTAATATTATAATATTTTGTTTCAGTTATTAAACTCTTCTCAACCGATGAGGTTTACCTTTTCTTTCTGATTCTCCTCCCCACCAGGGTGGGGGTGTGAGGGAGCAGCTGCGTGGTAGTTGATATAAAGCTCCAGTAGATACCAGGGCATAGTGTAGCCTAGTAGTCTGAGAGTACTACTACCATATATGACTGTAACAATAACAGTAATCACTACATGTAGATTATAGTAATAATTATTGTAATGAAAATGAGAGACAGAGGAAAATAAAACCCAAGAGAAACAAGTGATGCACAGTGCAATTGCTCACCACCTGCTGATCGGTGCGCAGCCCGACCCCAAGCAGCAATGGATGGCCCCCAGTTGACTCCCTCCGGTTTGTGTAGTGGGTGGGATGCTCTTTGGTATGGACTGTTCTTTTGGCCAGTTCAAGTCAGCTGTCCCAGCTGTATTCCCTCCCAGCTTCTCATGTACTTGCTCACTGGCAGAGCACAGGAAATGGAAAAGTCCTTGATTGAGGATAAGCCCTACTTACCCATAGATAAAACATCAGTTTTACTGACATTATTGTCGTACTGAATCCAAAACACAGTCCAGTACCAGTACTAGGAAGAAAATTAACTCTATCCCAGCTAAAACCAGGCCAAGAACACATTGGCTTCTCTAATTTAGATTAGCTCTAGAATTCTTCCTGAAAAGTGCTTTGGTGTGTTTTACAGCTGTCTGGCAAGGCCCATTCTATGTGACCCAAAACTCTGGTTTTAGCCAAAGTTAGCATCAGTATCATGGTGAAACCATGAGTTAAACTTTGTAACCACTGAGAGAACTGGGTATTTTTCAGATAATAATCTTCTACAGTACTGCCCTCCTGAGTGCTGGAAGCTGAGATCTGTTGTGAGGATCCTGGGCTACTGGTAAATAAATAGTTTTAGAAGCAAAATCCTGTTTGAAGTGAGTTTTAAGTTTTGTCTTTCATGGCTAGGGTATTTCCTTGGCCTTCATTCTTCCCTCTAGGACAGCTGTGATAGTGAAATGAATGACAGTTTCTCACACAGAGTTAACAGGAAGGAGGAAAAATTGCTCTTGTGAAAGTGTGAGTCGTGACAGCAGTGAAAACATGACTATTGGTTGCTAAGCCTTAATAAAGAATATGGAGCATGAGTGTCTTTACTGTATAGGCCAGGTAGTTAATTTTATATCATTGATGTGAGTTGGTTTGTTTCTGAAACTGATTTTCTACTTCTATGTATTCATCAAAAATAGAAGTAAGATTAAGGTTAGAGTCAAGAAGGAAATGGAGTAGTAGAGAATCTTTCGTCTAATTTGAATAGTAGAGCTTAAATAAACTCCTTGACTGAGAGAATTGGTGAAATATAGTTATAACAGGAGTGAATATTTTCCTAAATATTTTCTTCTGCTTTTCATTCTGCCTCTTTCTCATTTCCATCTGATTTCTTTGCTTTTAAAGCCTGTCTGCAGAACCTTGATTTGTTTATCTTGGTGGAGGTTTCTGCAGCCCAGTGGAAGTACATTTTTCTGTCTGTCATTTTTAAAGCTGCTGTCCAGCTGCAGTAGAAAGCATGGCTTGAGAACTTAATGAACTTTTCTTGGGTCTAAAAATCACGAGTTGACCAAAGCTCTTGGATAAGTCTTTGCTTTGTGAATTGTGCCAGTATGTGTTGAGAGGCAGGCCACTAGGGTGTAGATTCTGTAAATGCAATCTCCTGTTCATTGTGATTGGTTTCTGTTAGGTTTAAACTAAACATGCAGTTTTGACAATTCGGTAGAATATGTCTCTTTCCTGTCTTTTGGGATAGAGTTTGTGATTCCTAATGATACCTTCATAAACATCCAGCAGTTTGCGTCTCACTGGTACAGCAATTAGGATTCTAGTGACTGCTCCTTACGATCCTATTGTAAACAAAATGTACTGTGGTTAATTTGGCAGACCTCAAAACAGTAATCCTGTGGGCTTTTTGCATTTAGTATGCTGTCAGAATATTACTTGTATAGCCTTCTACAGAGATGTGTCACCCATGATTGGCTAAATGCATTTGGTAGTTTGGCTTTTTTTAACCAGCTAAGAACTTGCCTTTAAAGATAAAAATCTGAAAACTGCTGACATACAGGCATTCATGCAAAGAGGCTTTATAGATTATAGATGACATTCTGTACAACTATGGGATTAATCGGAGCTAGATGAAAAATGAGAGAAGTTCTAATGCTCTCAAAGGCAGCCTTGAGAGTAATAAAGACTATATAGAATTCTTTCTGTACTGTACTTAAGTCAAAACACTCAGTGCCTGGAGTTACGAAGAGGGCAAAAAAAGAAAGTGTAATAGAAAAACACTGTTATGTAACTAGTTCAGCATGCAAAGGAACAATTGACAAAACAATCTTAAACAAAAGGTTACTTATGTTAATGAAATCATTCATGTGTATAGATGTCTGTGGGACTGAAGGCTAATCCTGGTAACTGCCGTAAGTTAATGGGATCCTGCACAGAACCCTTTAAAAATCACTGAATTTTCCTGTATGTAGCCATGGATTGTGAGCCTCAGCATTCTTCACCTGATCTCTAGTTCTGTTTGCCTAGCAACCTGATATTAATTGAATCTTGAGCTGTTGTCATTATATAGAGAAGCTTCTAGAATGCTGTCAACATTATTTCAGAGTCTCATTCTTTGTTCATGCATTAAATTAGTCTACTGTAATGCTTTCTATTGTTTCTAATGTAAAAGTTATGAAACCCTCTTAGGATGTAGGCTGCAACTTGATGTTAAGGTGATCTCCTGGACCATCTGTTTTCTTAGTTGTATAACGTCATGTTGTGTTTACAATAATTGTTAGCATTGAAGATTGATACTGGCTAAGAATTTAATAAATTTTGGATTTACAGCAGGTGACAGTCAGCTCCCTGTAGACCACTTGAAATAGCTGAGCTAACACCAACGAAAAAATTTTGAAACTAATAAAGTTCCAGCTGTCTCTGGAGAAATAGAATGGGCCTTTTATTGAAATACTTCTTTACCTCATTATTTTTCCCCATTCTTTTTTTTTGGTTGATTGTAGGTTCTCCAACCAAACCTGAGCGTGTGCAACAAACAGATTTAGCTAGCACACTGGCAGTAGGTCTTGGTCTACCAATTTCAAGAAATAGTGTTGGGAACCTTATATTGCCCGTTATTGGAGGCAAGACAATGAGAGAACAACTACGTTATGTACACTTGAATGGGTTCCAGCTTAGCAGATTGCTGCAAGAGAATACACCTGCATATGAAAAAGGTAAAGTAACTATAAAAAAAAATGTTACATATATAAAAGAAGATGGTTTATTTAACAGTTTGGACTTTTAGATTCAAGAGTATAGCATGATTCTGCAAAGTAGCTATTCATATGAGAGTAGTATTCAGAGAAATTATACCAAGTTCAGTCTTTGCTGTATGTTACTTTGATACACTGCCTCTGAATACATTCTTTTTAATGACCAGTAATACTCCTAGTAGGCAAAAGAGCAGAAATAATGATGAAGGAGTAAGATTAAAGTAAAACTGCCAGTGTAGTTAAGTCTCAGTGGTTTCATAACTGTTCTTTGTGAGGTGTCCTACATAAGATGCTTTTTCTGAGCCATTTGGTGAATTAGCACAATGAAGTGAATGTTCTAGTTTAAATAAAAAGATGCTTTGAGTAAAACTGGGAAATAATTTAGGGTAAGTTATCTTTTTATTTTATTCTTATGTACGAATTCATTTGGAGTGAGAACCTAGAGAATTGCAGAGTTACTTATTAAAAGTACATTCACGTGTGTGTATTTGGAGGAAAGAGTAAAAACAAGTGGAAAAAATAAGCCAAATCTAGCAAAATGTAGTATTCTATTAAGACTGTGATATGAATAAGGAAGTTAATATAGTAATTATGTGAAAAAATTGAGTGAGAGGATGAAGGAGAATACTCTACCATACACATTAGAAGATGTTGTATTAAAGCGACTGTGAAGCGTGTCACTTGATTCATTATCTGTTGAATCATTGAAATAACCAGATGAGAATGCAGAGCTGTGTTACAGCTATGAATAATTAAACTGGATAGCAACGTAAATTTTAGCAAGATGATCACTGTAGGTCAAGAATCAATTATCTTTCAACATCACAGCTTCTAATTGGAATTAAACGCTGTCCAGGAACTCAGGAAAAAAAAAAGCTGCTTATGGCAGCAACATGTCAATACCAGGACCTATGCTCCATCTATTCTGATGCTTTTTTCTTGCACATATTTCCTCACTTAACCCATTTGTGTCAAGTGAGGAATTTGCCCTGTTGGGGAGATTCAGGATATGGCTGTGTTGCTGAATATGCTATTCACAAAACTCTGTCTGACAGTTTTTCTGCAAGCACTGGTGAAACGGGCTGAAGTTTCTACCAGTTTTTGCTTTATATCTTCACTTTCATTTTACTTCTTGTCTGGGAACAGCTTAATTTCAACTTGTAGCTTTCATCTGAGAAATTAAATCAAAGTTGCTGAGTATGAAAATACAAGAAATTTCAATGCTGCTTCCTTGTGACTGCAAACTGCTACTAGAGGTGCTACCTTACTGGAAAGCAGTTGGGACGCAAAGCATCAACGATGAATTTCTCTCCTTTCAGTGAAGAAAAGTCTCAGTAACATGGTCCAAATCCTGGTAGCTTTTTTTGTGGAGTCTTAATGTCAGTTCCCCATATTGCTTTAAACTTCTTAGAGGGGTCTTGTTTTTTGTAGACTGTCCTGGATATACAAGGCTGTAGCTTAATGCTTTGGTCAGAACAATTTAGACCGGGAGCCAAAAGTTACGTGATGTTTGTTGAATGTTGTTTAATTGATGTGGATACTTCAGGCCCTAGAAATACTAAAGAAAATATAACTAACTCAGTAACTAATATATGTAATTTAAAAGCACATGTGAATGACCATTTGCTTTGTATGGCTTTTAAGTGAAGATAAATGCCCATCCCACCTATCCCACTATAGGCACACACACCTGTATGCGTATCTGTTGTGTGTGACTCCTATAGAAAGAGGTACCGTGCAGAGAAGTCGCTATATTCAGTATCTGATTCATGTTTGAGAAGATTACCCTGTTTTTAAAAGGGTTAAACTGGAGGGCTGTGGGAACTACTTAGCAGTCAGCCTCATCTTTCTCCCTGATCAAGAAGCAGATCCTTCTGGAAGACATGTCAAAACACATGGAAGACAAGAAGGTTATTAGAGACGGACAACACTGTTTTGCTAAGGCAGATTGTGCCTGACTAATTTAGTGTCCTGCGATGGAGTAAAGAGAAAAGCTGTGTATGTCATCTGCCTAGAATTCTGTAAGGCCCTCAACGTTCCTGCTGCTGTTTTTAGAGTGATATGGGTTTGACAGGTGGACTCTGAAATGAATACAGAAATAGTCATGCAGCTCGTTTCCTAAAGTCACTGTCTCAATGTCCTAATGGAAACCAGTAATGAGTGGTGATTTTGTGAAAGATGTCTCTGTTTTCACAGTGCTGGTGGTGAACTAGATGATCTTGAAAGGCACCTTGCCTTCCAACCTGAACCATTCTGTGATTCTGTGTTGGAAATGTGAAACGAGAGAGTTGCCCTTTATGTGAGGGAGTGATGACAGGCATGGAGCTCTGCCTGGGAGTGGACGTTTAAGTAGTTGAGAACTTCCAGGTCATGATTAGTGCACAGGCCAGCATGGGCAATATTGTTGTGGATGTCTGATACAAACAGTCTGATGGGGAAGAATTAGTAAGTGTTCAGACAACTAGGGGAAGCCCCATGTTCACGATCCATGGTGCTTATATGGTGCTTCAGCCACGCTGTTGCATTTCAGGCTAGGTAACTGAACAGTGAGATGGACTGAAAAGGGACTCAGCTGCTGGGCTTATGTGATTGTGATCAGCAGCACGAAGTCCACCTGAAGGCCAGTCACCAGTTATCAACCACAGGGCTTGACATAGGCCAGTACTATGCAACAGCTTAATTAATGACCTAGGTGATGGGACAGAGTGCCCCCTCAGGAAGGGAAGGACACAATACAGAACTGGAAGTGCTTGATGCAGTAGGTGTGTCTGCTGCCACGCAGCGGCACCTTGACAGGTGGGAGAAATGGGCTGACAGAAACCTCTTGAGATTCAGCAAAGGGAAATGGAAAATCCTACACCTGGGAAGAAACAGTCCCATGCATCAGTACAGATTGGGTATTGACTGACTAGAAAGCAGCTTGGTGGTGAACCACCAAGGGGTCCTTGGGGTCACCGAGTTGAACACCAGTCAGCAATGCACCCTTGTGGAAGGAAGCCCAATAGCATCCAAGGCTACCTTAGGAGAAGAGGCATCAACAGGTCAATCCTTTCTCTTACCATCTGTAGGGAGTCCCCCTCTGGGGCTCTGTATCTGGTTCCGGGCTCTCCAGTGCAAGAAAAAACATGGACATAATGTAGTGAGAGCAGTGAATGGCCAAGAAGGGTGATGGGGAGTCCGAAAGTGATAAGACTGTTTAGCTTGGGTGGGCAAAGACTCAGCAGGGATCTTGTCAATGTAGGTAATATGTGATGGGAGGGAATAAAGAATATTGAACCAGGGTCTAATTGGTGGTCCCCACAAAAAAATCTGCTTGAACTCAAGGAACTTTTTTGTGTAAGGTTTGTCAAACACTGGAATGAGTTGCCCAGAGAGGTTGTGGAGGCTTCATACCTGAAAACATTCAAGACCTAACTGGACACAAATGTGAGCAATCTGCTTTATCTCACCCTGCTCAGAGCCTTTGATTTTTGTTTGTAGAACATCTGGACACTCATCAGAGTTATGCTGAGAGTTCTTGAGCCATATAATTTCTGAATTTCACAGACAAAATCTGCTGCCAGATTTTTTGAGGGAAAGAAATCCGAGAAGACAAGTCAGTTAGACGTCTCACTCACATTTGCTGCTGCATGTTCAAAGTTCCCAGTGCAGATTCTTAGCTAGTAGCAGCTGGGGGATTGTAACATTTCAGGTGAATGCTCAGACAAATGTCTATGACTGGAGCTTCAGTTCAAAGTGAAAGATAATTTCAGGGATAGCCTAAGCCTTGGTGCTTTTAAAGAAAAATTGTTATTTTCAAATTTTGAAATCAAAAATAGTAGGCTCTTCTGAAGGGGAAAACATGGTATTCCTTTGGAGAGTATTATACTTTGCAGCACAGAGGTTAGGGCTCCATCGGTTAGGACCATGAGGATGATGACTGATTCAGTCATAGTAGAGAAAAGATTCACCCACTATAAGCTGTAGCATAACATACATTCATTTTTGGTGCAATATGAGTTTCCTTTTTAACGCAATAAGATGAAGTCAGATGTCAATTGAGTTGAATCACAGTCAGATGAAAAGGCAGAACGACATTTACAAGCTGTTTCATGAAGAAGCCGTGGAGTTCCCCAGATTCAGCTGCTCCAAAGTTAAGAGTCAACTGGAACAGCACACAAAAATATCTCTGTCTTCAAGTGTATTTTAAATATATCTATTAATAAAGAGCAGAATGAAGGCTGGGCAGTAACTTTTTTTCCCCCAACATTTGTTAAACAAAGACGCATTTTCTAACCAAGAGGTAGTACAACATTTCATGGAAGTTGGGTTTTAATTTGTTAAAGTACAAAGGAACCTTCACAGTTAAACCTATCTTCAAGTAAATTAAATTTTACATGAGAAACTTGAAGCTTGACTGAGGGCTTTATTATTTCAAAAGTAACTTTTTAAAACATACTAATGTCAGGCGTTAGGTTTTCTTTTGATAGAAGTGAAGCATGCAAGTAAGGAAAAAGTCTGAAAAAGGACAATAAAAACAGCTGGTAAAAATGAAGAAGCTGAAAGGAGAAATATGTAAAACACACTTGGGATTTTTGAATAAGTCCATACCTCACTGTAAGGTAGGCAGCTCTAGGTACCTTAGCAATGCTTCCCTTGTGTTCTGAACTTCTGAACATGCAACTGAATGATAAACTAGGACTGTTTTTTTGAAGGGCAATTCACAGTGGAGTGAAGAGTCATGTTTGAGAACAAGCTGGATGTTGTTATTAAAATGAGTGCCAGCTTTTCAGTTTGGGGCTGATCCTGAACTTTTATTAGATGCAAGTGTTGATTGAAGTAATTTGACTGTTGCTGGGACATTTATGTATTGAAACTGGAGAAGTCACTTTTACATTACTCATTCTTTTTTCATAACTCTCTTTAAGTGATTGCTGCCTGTGAGTGGAACGAAGTGAAGCTGTTGTCCAACAGATGCTTGCGAAGCATAGCCATCTGGTTGCGATAAGATGGTAGTGAGGCTGATGCACAGATTGCTAATTAATACTATGCAAGTAAACCATTGCTCGTGCTTTGGGAAATCTGTAACTGGGCAACCTTGCTTTGGATTTTGCCTCAAGTTTAACATATCTTATGAGTATCCCATGCATGAGTGACTTGCCAGTATTACCGGCCAGTTACCAAAACACTTCTCCAAAAACTTAGTGTCTGTGACCCTTCTTACTTTATACTTACTGCATACAAATGGGCCATTGAGGAGATATCATAGGAAATTTGTTAACTGTCATCCTTTATCATTTTCTGCAAGATCTTTAAATCATTCACTCGTGCAAGTTTGACTAAATTATCTTACATAACATGGTCAGGATGAGTTTGGTGGGCAGTAACATCGAAAGAGGTAGATGAGAATGGAATAAATATGCCAAAAGGAATGAAGAGAGAGACTGGGCAAAAAGCATGAAAAGTGAGCAGAACAGGAGCAGGAGATGTGGAGAGAATTTATTTATGTTTCAAAATATAGCTTGAACTCATTTCAGTGTATAATGAAATAGCATCATGTCAAATCTCAGTTTGATTAAAGCTCCTTTATGAATGTCCTCACAAGTATGAATACTTAACTCTTACTTCAAATATACTGGAAGAGAAACTTTACAGGGAATTCATTGCTCGAAGAGCTACAGAAAGGAAATGAAATCCTCTCTGTGCACTGGCAGCTCCCCTGATATACAAGTGTTTGCTGGTGGCTGAATTGTGTTTTCTAGCAAATACCTGCAAGTCTCCTGCATAGCAGGATCAGCTTGCTTTGGAGTCTGCCAGAAATCTTGGGAGAACAGACTGGACATTGTGAGTTAAACATTGATTTCTAAAATTCTCACTTTGAATTCAGTAGGTCACGAAGTGTCTTGTATGATAAGAGACATACAAATGGTAGGCACAATTCTGTCATGACTGTACAAGAATTGTGAATACACATACTTTATCCATCTTCAACCACTTGAAATTAAAAATGTTTCTGGATTTAATAATGTAATTTTGTTCAAAAGGCTTAACAAAAAATACAGTGGTTTTTTTCCAAGTATGATACACTGTTCATTTACTAGGAGTAAAAATGAGCTGTAACTTAAGACTTTGTGACACTGAAGTTATTTCAGTCATTGCTTTAGCCTTTATTGTCTGAAACTATACAGCAAATGTTTTACCCTACTTTAAGCTGAGAAGGTAAAAATTACAAGTTTTATAAAAATTTTCAAATTGACCTTTTTACACATAGGTTATCATTAATCTTCAAGTGAAATTGCAGGAAAATAGCAAGAACTATTAATCTGAAGTGAAGTTAAACATTTTTTCCCCCCAAAAAGTACTGATAAATGTGAATATTCTGGTACAACATAATGTTTAGTGAGATGCAGTTTCTGAAAGTTATACTCTTGCTTTCCATATGTTGTCAACTGAATTTATGTTGTGAATGCTTACTCTATTCAGTGATCAATATTTTAAAAACAGAATCACAGATTGGGTAAGGTAGGAATGGATCGCTGCAGGTCATCTAGTTGAATCTCCTTGCCCAGTCAGGGTCCCCTACAGCACAGGAATGTGTCCAGATAACTTTTGTGTATCTCAAGAGAAGGGCTCTGCAGCCTCTCTCTGCAATCTGTTCGAGTGCTCCGTCACTTGCACAGTAAAGAAGTTTTTCCTCATGTTTATGTAGAACTTCCTGTGTTCCACTTTCTGCCTGTTGCCTTTTGTCCTATTGCTCAGCACCGCTGAGAAGAACCAGGCTCCATCCTCTTCACACCCTCCCTTCAGATATTTGTATGCACTGATAAGGTCTCCTCTCAGTTGTTTATTCTTGAGGCTGAACAGACCCTGTGTCCCTCAGCCTTTCCTTATAAAAGAGACGTTCCAATCCCTTAATCACCTTTGTTGCCCTATGCTGGACCTGCTTCAGGAGCTCCATGTCTCTCTTGTCCTCAGGAGCCCAGAACTGGACACAGCATTCTAGATGTGCCTCATCAGGGCTGAGTAGAGGGGAAGGATCAGCTCCTTCAGCCTGATGGCAATGCTCTTCCTAATGCACCCCAGGATCCCACTGGTTTTCTTGGCCACACGGTCGCACTGCTGGCTCATGGACAGCTTGTTGTCCACCAGGACACCCAACTGCTTCTCC
>JAWWTY010000088.1:28600790-28614735 GCA_035222235.1 Margarornis squamiger | reverse complement strand
TGTATTAGTTACTTATTGAGCTTTTCCCTGAGTTTACAAGTGTATCTGTTTTGTTTGGTTTTACCCATTTTGTCCCACTTCCCTTTCCCTCTCCCCCTTTTCCCTTTTGGGGTTGCTTTGGGTCTTGTTCTGTAGATTCATAGTGTTTGATTGTATATAGTTGTAATATATGTGAATATATATATATATAAATATATATCTTTAATACAATTGTCTTTTTTGTACTTTTTTCCCTTTTCTCTTTGAGGGGGGGAATCCGTGTGGCCGGCAGTTGGGTTTGGCAGGGAGCCAACTCAACCCTCCACAATGGCATACTTTCAGTTAGAATTCTGTTTTCTCTCTGTGTGCTTAAAGAAATTTTTATTTTGTAATGTAATTTGAATGATTTAAAGTTGTAATTGAAATGTGCTTTTTTCACTGTGGCGTGGTGCCGTTTGCTATAATAAAGATCAGAGAAATGCTTACTTTGACATTACTTGAAGAAATGTTCTGAATATTATAAAATGTTTTCCAGTTGACTTTGTGAGATCGGAAACAGTTATGCTGTGTACAAATTCTGTGTTGTTGCACATTGATATTTCACAACCGCAATGAAAGCAAGACGTATGATACTTTAGAACAACATGCACTCTTGATGAGCTGTCCTTTCCCAAATACAACAGACGTTAGTGCTCTTGGAAGAAAATACTTTGGCAGTACCCTTTCTTATATTGGTATTATTAATGTGGTTTTTAAAATAGTTTTGAAAATGAAGCAGAAGCAGCTAATTTACTCTCTTTTCTACTTTTTAAGAAATATAGTTTGTTACAGTCTTTGTAATTCTCAGAAACATTCTCAGTTGTGCAAGTAGTTACCTTCTGTGACTTATTCGATCAATTTGGTTATATTGAATAGAATTCAGGTAATTCCAAGGAAATAGAATTTGCCATGTCTTACTTTTCTTCCATTTTGAAACTTAATATGTGAAGAGCTGTCAGTCATACCACAAAATCAGCTTCTAGCTGTTTTTATTAATTCTCATTAGTCATGTCTTTCTAAGGTCTCTGAAGTTCGATAGCTTAAATGCTCATAGGATGTCATTTGATGGTGCAGCCTCTGGGCAGTATAGTCCTTTGTTAGTCTGTGTTTCTTAGAATCACTTGGCATGTTAGTACCTTTTCTTAAGTGTGTGATAAAGTATAGCAAGTACATTGCTTTAATGATAGGACATACAACTTTCTGAGTTAGAGAAATATGTAGTAACAGCTCTTTTTTTTTACAATTCAGAAAATTTGCTAGTTCCTGAGTGAAGATTAATTTTGTACTTTGTGCAGATATATGCTGTAATTCCAGATCTTAGCTATAAATTTAAATTTTCTACTGATCTTTATACCACTTTATAATTTTTTCCTGTAATTTATAAATTTGTGCTATTTCTTCTTGGAAATACTGCCTTTCTGAGAGAACTGTTGGACTAAAGTGCCCTTTTTCTCCTGAAGAGAGATTTTTTTTTTTTGTTTTCACTTCTTCCTTTCAGTTTTCTTCAGTTGCAATTCACTTCAGTATATAAAATAATGACGAAGGGTGGTGTTGATAGAACTTGTTGTATCATTCTGATGTTTATATTCATCATTCACGTAAGCCTTAGATGTGTCTGATCATTTAGGTAGACTGAAATAAAGGAACAAGTCAGCTATGAGTGTCTGCTTTCTGAAATCAGAGAAAGAAATTTCATCTTAGGTATAGCTGCTAACAGAATAGTCTTTGTAAGTATGAATCGCAGTTTGGTTTTGGTTACACTGAAGTTTTTTTGTCAAAGTAGTAATGTTTTGCTGCCAAAGCTAGTGATGCTTGTGTGGATCTTTTTTAAAAATCAAATAAAAAAAGAGGGTAAAATTCCTCAGCATGAATGGAGAAATCTTCTGAATGAGATGTCTAGTTTTAGAGTTTAACGTAGTTGGTACGTAGGGGTGTGTTGTTTTTTAAATGGACTCAGTTCACATCTGCCATTTCTGATTTGCTCTGCTTAAGGCCTTTATTAGCTTTCTGTATTTTATGGTAAATGAGGTAGAAATTGTTCTTAGAAAAAGAATAGAGTTCTGAAATAATTCATGCTCCAGTATATTCTGTAGACACCTCACATTTACTTGCTGTGCAAGGACAAACACAGCTAAGAATAATGAGTGCATTTCCCATCATTTTATGAGTTTCTCTAATTTTTGTAAACAGTAGGAATTTAAATATGATGACTTTTTAGATCTGTATAAAATTTACAGACATTCAATTTCCATGGCATTTCAATGCAATGACAAGAGATGATATGTTTCTTCTCCACGTGGATAGTCTCAAAGAATCACAGAACTGTAAACTGCTCTGGGTTGGAAGGGATCTGAAACATCATCCAGTTCCAAACCCTTTTTATGATCAGGGACATCGTAGAGCTTCTTTGGGCAGCTTGTTCCCATGCCTCACCACCCTTACTTGAAACAGATCATCTGCTGCAAGTTAATAATACACAAATGAGGAGGTTTTCAGCAATGTTTGTGTGTTGTGTTTGTTTTTTCAAGGCTGGGGCAGATAGAAATAAAAAAATACTCAATTCTCCATCCCAAGTCCATCGGTGTTCACATTCCCACCCTGAGATATATCTGAAAATGTGGGAAGGTTAAGTGTGTCGTATGAAGGGTAGGTAGTAATAATTCTGGTTGAGGCAGAGGTGACTTTGTATTCAGACCTGTAGAAATACATTTTTGTTCTCCTATCTTCAGTCCTGTTCCATAGGTGACTGCATTGCTGGGTGTGTCAGCATCTCGTCAAAGTCAAATAGGCTTTGCTGTCTCTGTTCAAAGGAAACTTGTAATATTTTGTACAATTAATTAGTATGTACCTTTATTCCAGACATGGATAAAAGCAGTGACCTGGTTTTGATTAACATTTTTACTAGTCTCAGGGCTATTGTAGAATCATATTGTGGGGGGTTTTTTTGGGTCACTGCTGATACAAATACAGAGCCTGGAGAAGGTGAAAGGAGCAATGTACAATCTGGTGCTGCTCGCAGTGTGGATGTGTCCCAAACATTCACCTCCATCTTTCATCCTCTTTTCCAACAGAATGCCTAGACTTTAGGGCAGAAACTGGTCTGTGTGTTGGTCCTGAGGGGCCTTCTTTGTGAATCAGGAGTACCACTTGCGCTAAAGTATCTCTAAATCCAAGTCTGTCTGACCTATGCATCTCCACAGTGCAAATCTCTGTATGTGGTCCACTTCTGAAAGAGCTCTGAAGCCCTGATCTCCTGGTGGCAGGAGCGGAATACTGAATCATGGTCTTGCTGGTTAAAAAAAGCTAAAAAGCCTTTTGTAAGCTCAAGCTGTATGATAAAATGTAGGTATTTTAGAAGTAATTAAGATAAGTTCTCCTGTTAATGGCTTCAGAGCTTTTTTCCTTCAAATTGTTTCCATTCACATCTAAAGATTTTTCTGAAGTGCTTCTCATTTGTAATGCTTTTTTTCCCCACTGTGGCTGAATATAGAAACTGATTACCAAGTTCATGAATCTTCTGAAGACCAGTGCAGTCAGTGTTAGCATCTGCTTCCTGACTGTTATTTATAGATTCTGATTGCTGTTTCTAGCAGCACCAGTCCTTTCTTTTAATGATACTTAAAGCTTTAAATAGTTCTGCAGCCCATTATGAATTCCAGAAAATCATCAAAAAATTTAATTTCTTGTTCAGACCCTCACTGTAATTGTTAGTTGACTTAAGTATGGTATTTACTACTACTAGTTGTGTTTTTGTTCTCTGTTTCTGATAGAAGTAACAACTAAGAGTTTTTTTGAAACTAGAACACCAAAGTTAAAGCTTGGCAAATACAGTTTTTGAGAATTTTCATTATGCAGAATTGCAGTGGCTTTGTATTGCATAAACAAATTGTTCCTCTTTCCGTTTATTTTAAAGTACCCTGTTTATCTTACAATATTTTTGAGTTTGTCTGTGTGATATTCTTACTGAATTGAACAGTTACATGTTTTTATGCAGTTACACCTAAAATTTTTCTGACATTTTTTGACCTGGGGGAGAAAAAAGGTGATTGGGTGGTGTCTTTATGAGATAGCTTTCAAAAATTATCCCAAAGTACTCAGAAAATGTAGGAGCAACTATTGTCTCTAGTACTTTGCCATGGGAAAGTTACTGTCAGAGGGAATCAAGACTGTGTTCAGGGAGCTCAAGTATCAGAAGGCAACAGAATGATAAGTGTTTAAATTGTGAGTGATGGTGAGCATGAAAAATAAAATGTTTCTTATCTGAAAAGTGATTGCAAAATTCCTCAGGTATTAACTGTGAATGGTTAACCACACAGAAGCTGGATAGCTGGAATTGGACTCAGAAGATAGACTACAGGAGGTTTTATTTCAAAGGGAAGAAATTTCAAAACTTACTGGTCAGAGATGCACATATTCTATTGTTTATGTAGTGGCACTTCTGCAAACTAGCAAAGTATGTTCAAAGATAGGGCAAAGAGGTCAGTTTCTCTATTACTTAATTACTAATACTGATGCATCAACTGTTAAATCTGCCTTGGTTTGGGAGATGATATGCTTAGATTTGAAGCCTGCAAAAGATTCTGTATTAAGTTTGTTTGCCAGCGTATCAGCGAGAGTCATATGGGTCTTTTAGTATCCAGAGTGTCTTGTGAGTTCCTGAGGGCTGGACATGTTCAGCAGCTAGACAGACAGAGCTGTGAATATCAGAGTAAGACCTACGTTTCTATGCCTTTAAACTAAGACCAAAAACTAAGTACAATCTAAGTAATCTGAGGTCACATTGTATATACCGCTGTACTCATGACATTCCTAATAGAGCACGGTTCATACATAAGGGATTACCAGTAAATTTAGAAAACCTTGATGGAGATATTTTCAGAATTTCTTAGATTATCAAGTCTCAAGAGGTTACAACATAGATTTGCAGCATAGTTTTTCCTTTTTGCGTAGTGACTGAACTCTGATCTGAAATGTGGTTTGTCAATAAATGTCATTGGATTTTAATCCTTTGATGTAAATGTAAGAGTAATTTTTTTTCTCTTTTCTCTGGAGCTGTGAGGGACAAGCAGGCAACAAATACAGATTTTGTCCCTTAGATATTTCACACTAATGCCATCATTTTCATGAGGTTTTTATATATTCTCCATTGATAATGCATCACTTCTTCAGTTTTCATATCAGCTGCTGACAGTAACCATATAAAAGAGACCAATCCTTGTATAGATTTTATGTCTTCTAAAGAAGATGCATTATATCATAGACTTGTTCACTGTCATTTATTGAGGATCTCAGATTCCTTTGTCTCTTCAAGCAGATGGTACTTACATGCTCATTGTTTAGTTAGTCAAGATCTTTAAGGTCAGGATGATGGAATTATTGGAATTTAAACTTTCTGTAGTTCAGTCATGTATTGTTCTTGTCTCAGATTTGTGAATTTCATGCTCTTTGGTCTTTGCACAGACTACCTTGTCCTTTTATTCCAAATACCAGCTTATGGTATTTGGTTTTCAGAATAGAGTAGTAAACAAATTGGAGTGGTCTGTAGAGCATCAAAGAAATTTCAAATACTAGTAAATTTAGAGGCCCAGGCATTTTTTCAATTTATTAATACTTTTCCCCCCATTATTGTTGTGTGTAACCTCCTAAGCGTGTAGTTTTGGTGGGATTTTTTTATTTGTTTGTTTTTCTTTGTTTGGTTTTGGGTTTTGTGGATTTTTTGACATGTTCTTTTTTTGATTTTGTTTTTGTTTTGTTTGGGTTGTTGTGGGTTTTTTTAAGTGAAATGATTTTGTTGTATTCTTTAACAAGACAAAAAATGAAGGGAATGTGAATAGGAGATAACTGTAACTATACCTTCTGCATTCTTTCACACACATCTCATAAAATTTTGATTTTGCAAAAGTTGTTTTCCCCAAAGCAAAATTCCAGATGGTGTTAGCTAGCTTCTTGCACCGAGTATGTTTGTTGTCCTCTCCATGTTACACGGTCTTGCTTATTAAATAAAAGTAGATATGTTGCTGTCAGTAAATCATAAACACAAGTGAGACTTGCATCTAAGATACTCAGAGGTGCTTGTATTGTTTACACCTGCTTTCTTGTTACCTGCTTCAAGGTTAGCGAGTTTCGGTGTTCTTCTAACATGATTTAAACTGTTCAGGAATTGTAGTACACTGTGCATTTTTTAATGGGAGTATTTTCTCTGTGAAGTTTATCTCTATGAATATTCATGATGTTTTTTAAGAAGTTTGTTCATAGATCAAATGTAGGAGGATGATATAGTTGAAATATGCAGTTAAAGAAATGAACGTGGTAGTAGGTTCAGAGATCTTTGTTCTCAAGTAAAAATGGTGTGCAGTAGTTTCGATTCAGCTTTTAAATTGTTGTTTATCAGGTGCTTAAAATACCAGTTTAAGAGATACTCTTTGATATTCTCTAAAAGAGCGAAAATTGAGAAAATAAAATGATAATTGTTGATTTTTGGCTGTCTTTTTCTCAAAATACTTCACAAGTATGTAAACCTATTTGTTAAGGTACGTTAGGAATCTCCTGCTGGCTTTGGTGTCTTCCAGGGCTGGGGGTGTTTGCCTTGCCTTGCTGTTGGAGCCCAACTGTCCATGGCCACCTTGGGTCCCTGTCCCCACCTGTGACTCTGAATTAGAGAGCAGATTAAAGAAACAGAGGTGTCTTCAGGCAGTGGCCCCGTGACCTCTCATACATAGGTGTATACTCTGGGCACTCCAGTTACTGATGAAGGCCTGCAAGCTTGGTGATCCATGGTCACTTTTCTTGTTTCTGACACCCTGACCTGTCTGTGTGTACTCTGATGTCTTCAGCTGCCGGCATTTGGGGCTCACAGTCGTGATGGCCAGTGGTCTCCACTGCAGTCACTCTGGCACATGGACTCTCACATGCTGCAGTTGCTGGCACTACAGATGTACAAGTCAAATGACCTGTGATCCCACTGCAGCTGCTGGCACTTGCTTTTACTTGCTCTGGTCTCAAGTTGCTGACACGCAGGCTTGTCCCTAGCTGTTTGCAGTGACATCTTGCAGCACCTACAGGTAGCACAGGAGTGGAGAAAGATAAGAGAGGATTTAATAAACAGGATAGATCACAGTGACCAGGCACAGGTCACTGTTAGAAAAGTTCACTGACTGGCTCCTGCTTATATGTAACTGGCTCCTTTTTCCTCCCACTTTGCTCCCTGCTTCCATCCTATTCTTCATCACCTCCTCTTCTCCATGTTTGACACCTTCCTGAAGTGTCACTTAAGGATTTGGTATAGATCCACAGGCACCATCAGATATCCATAATACCTGTATTCTGTCACTCACCCCTTATCTGTTATAAAGTCCAGACTAATGCACTTCAGATCTATGCCTGTGATTTCTTAATGGCCTGTCAGTTAATGGGTTATCTTTATGGTCTCCATTAGTGCTTCCTTATCGTGTTTGTGTTGCTGTGTGGTCTTTTTATGGCTTTCCCTGTGTGCTGAAATGGTTCTTTACCTGATAACAACAATGAACTGGGTGCTCACAACTTCCACATGCCCTTGTGCTCTCTTTTTAGCCCTGTCATTGAGGATAGTGATGATGAGACAATTCCAAATAGCTTCTGAGAACAGGAAATCGAACTAATGAAGGCATTAGATGAAAAATATTGTGGTTTTAGATAGGCACAGTGTGTGAAGTAAATAATAGATGGGTACGGTTTGAAGTAGATTTTATGATGAAAGATATTTTAAGCTAAGCAAGGTTAAAGGTTGCCATCAGAGAGTAACTTTTGTTAATTTGAGTAGTGAAGGCTGTCACTGCATTGAGTTGATGATATCACAGATTTAAACTTTGAGAAAATTACCAATTATCTGTATCTCAGGTTTGATTTCTGCAGGATTTCTGGTTTTACTTCTACAAATGTGCAAGAGGGAGTGAAGTTATTTAGAACCTTCTGTCACAGCGTGGTTGGTAATCTGTCCCGTTGAGATGATTATTCATAGAAAAGTTGTATACCTTAAACAGAATGCAATTTAAAAAAAAATTACTCTGCTGTAATGCTAGCTAAATATGCTACACTGAAATAAGTTTTTGAGATTTGTTAAGACAGAAATAACTTGCCTCACTATTTATTTTGTTTTCTTAGAGGAAGTTGCTGTAAGTTCACTATGAATGCTTACACAAGTGAAATTTTTCTATCCTTTCACCACTCCTATTTTTTTTTTTTTGTTTGCAGAATTCAGTTGTGTCCAGTTCTAGCTGGTCAGAAATAGATGTGCTGATTCTGGCTGGAACAGTTGGCCATGTATTGAGTTTGGGGGCAAGCAGTTTTATAGAAGAGGAACATCAAACCTGGTATTTTCTTATCAATACGCTTTGTTTGGTTCTGTGTCAGGAACTTTGTAGAAATAATTTTCTCATAAAAGAATGTGACCCTCACCATAGCGCCAGTGTGAAACAAAATTTTGATAGGATCGCAGAACCCTCTGAATTCAAGAATATAGACATTCCGGCAGGAGATAGTTCAAAACTGGGCAAGGCCACCTCTTCATCTGAATTCTTAAAAGGATCAGAGAAGTGGATAAGCTTAGCAACTCCATGGATCATCCTTATTTGCTGTCGGCTGCTTCGATCCTTGAATCAGACAGGTGTCCAGTGGGCTCATCGTCCAGACTTTGGACATTGGTTGACAAGGTGGGTATCTGTTTATTGTCATAGTTTCTGCCTTATTTGAAAAATTATTGTATGTTTCATTTGGTGAAATACATATATATTTCTGTACAGTCTGTGATTAGAAGGTGCTGCGAACATGCAAAGGAGACAAACAGTGAAGTAACAAGGAATTTTTCACTGCTATTTCATGCAGTAGTAATTCCTTGTGTACTATCAGTTGTTTATAATCTTTTCCCTGCACTATGACTTATCTAATTAATGTCAATTATGCACAATAGGTTCATCAGAAGTAAAATAATAAACATTTTTCATATGTAAGTCAACAGTGTCTGGTTTGAGAAATTAAAAATCGCTTAATAGAATTAAACCCTTGAAATTAAGGCAGGAAGGTTTTGCATAATTCCAGACTTTATGAAGTCACAGGAGAAGGTGCCACACATAGAATTTTTCCTTGTCTATCACAGGCTTTTAATGGGTGGGTGAAAAACTGAAGGAATTTTTTGGATGTAGTATGATAAAGAAGAAGAGGAATTTTTCACAACTTGAAGTATACCATAGAAGAGCTTCTGCTTTTTCTGATACCTTTTAGTATTTTGCAGAACTACAGTCATTATTCAGTGATAAAAAGTATGTGATATTTGAACTGTCTTTTGTACTTCAGTTGTGGATGGAGAAGCAATACCTTGTGACTGACCAGTCAAGGTTTAGCATGCAGTGGGTGAAGAGGCTGTTCTGTGTAAGATAGATTTCTTGCCAGTGTCTTATCATACATGGATGAAATGTCATTCATCATTCATTAAAAATGACACGAGCAAATGGACTAATATGAGACTTGTTATTTATTGACAGCCTCACAGATGAAATGCTAATTGCTGTGACAGGCGTGAGTGCTGAAAGACATGAGTTAGGAGGGAATTTATGGCATTATAACAGTTGTTCTGTGCCGGAGCTTTCACCATGCATTCTTGCTGTAGGGATGGGGTGAGGGATGGAGACAAGAATATTGTACTTCCTACATCAAGGCCCCATGATAGATAGCTCTTCATTATGAGCTAAACCAATGTGTGAGCAGGATAAGGCTTGATTTGGTGTGACTGTGAGGATTTTTACCATTAATCCTGAGCATCAGCCAAATATGTATGTGCCCAAAGCCATCCTGAGCCAGATGTTTTCTTCAGACTGTTAGCCCTTTTCTTTGGAATGTGTTGATGCCACAAACCCATGAAAGAAGGACCTGATACTCTTGCAGCTGAAAAATTGTGTTTGTTTCAGATATATTCCTTTACTCATTTGGTCCCCCAGGAATCTTTACTGACTCTTGCAAATGTTATCAGGCTTCTAAAAATGCTGTATGCATGTTTGGACTTAAATTCTTACTTCAGCTTTATGTGCTCCCTCCTTTGATTTCATGGTGCTAGGTATGCCTGTAGAGCAGCAAAACCTATTACAGCTTTGGGCTATAATAGGGTCTCAGGGAGGTAGCACATGTAGAGCCTAGCCTGCAGATAGAGCAAGAGTTTCTAGGGTTTCCTGATTTATTACAAAAGCTGAGAAATCCTGTATGCCCAGCACTAACACTACTGGCTGTCAGGAGCTGTCACATGACAAATTCGGGTAAACACGAGACTTTTTACACCTGTTCTGACTTACTCTGGGTTTTTTTGTTGTTGAGGAAGGAGTGGGCAGAAGGGAGGAGGCTATTTTCCTGTTTTGTTTTTTTTCCCTAAAAATCAGAATTGATGTGAATTCGAATACATCCATATCTTTCTCTCTACTGAGTAATCCATAACTGCACTCAGGGTTGAACACCAGGAGAAGAAATATCCTTCCTCAGTCTTCTGGTAATGTTTTTCATGATACATCTCCAAATGCTGTTGGCTGTTCTTGCTGCAAGGGCACGTTGTGTGCTGATTATCAAGTCAGGGTCCACCAGGGTGCTTAGAGCCATCTTGAAAAGATGGTGAGCCCCCAGTCTGTCCTGATATGTGTAATTTGTTCCAAGGTGCAGCACTTGCCTCTTGCCCTTGTTGAACTTCATAAGATCCTGATGGGCCATTTCTCCAACCTGTCGAAGGGCCTTTGAGCAGACCCACCTACTATGTCAGCCACTCCTCTCAGTTCTGTGTTGTGTGCAAATTGATTGAGGGGCCACTCTGCCCCCATTGCTCAGGTCATTAATGAAGACATTAAACAGTATTGGCCCCAGTGTGAAGTTCTGAGGTTGGCAGTTAGAGGCTTGTGCTTCTAATGGCAACCCTGTGAATCCAGCATTTGAGTAGTTTTCAGTCCATCTGACTGTCCACTTTTCCTAGCCTGGGCCACAACATGTTGCCTGTGGAGAAGTTGTGGGAGCTGGTGTTAAAAGCTTTGTTAAAACACAGATAAACAGCAGTGCCTGCTTTATGCAGGCATTATGCAACTTCCACTGAGCTTGTCATCTCATCACAAAAGTCTGTCGGGTTGATTAAGTATTCTCCTTCATAAAGCCATCACAACTGAATTAAAGCTGTCTGCCTCCCCCTTCAGTAAGGCTGAAGTACAGCAGCTAGATATCAAAAACCCCAAAAACTTCACAGTTTTACAGGTGATTTGCTTCCTGCATTCTGTATCAAATTATGACCTCACATTGGATATATTTTCTTGCGTCTTGAAGCAAGTGGAAGAGAAAAGGTTCTACGGCTATTATCATAGCCTGATTGTTCGGCTATAATAGTATAGGAGCTCTTGCCATACAAAGCAAGGTACTTGCTCTCTTACTCTTCCCTTCACTGGCCCTGTATTTTACCTGTTCCTGTGTCAGTATGGTGAACTAAATAATTGAATAGATGTGGCTGGAAAAATAACTCGAGACAGAAGGAGAAACAGCTGGCTTTCAGTTGGATCACATCTCACTCTGATTTACCATCAGGCTTCACAGGCAAGTGCACTGGCTAGTAATAGGAATGCAGGAAGGGAAGAGTGTGCAGGTCAGCACTGCTGTTGTTGAAATTACTGTAGAAACAGAACGTGGAAGTATCTGCATGTTTTGAAGTGCTGCAGGCATAAACAGTTTTTTCTTTCTGCCATTTCTTCCAAAAACCCACATGCCTTTCAAATTGGATTGAGAAAGAAGCAGTGATGCACAAACTTGTATTTTGGAAGGCTTAAACTGTGCAACAGTCCAGAGTGCTGTGGCAGGCTAAGAGGATATGTGATTATGGCTGTCACAGTTCTGCCTTCTCCCTTTCATTGGTGCAACTACTTCTGCTGTGTGCAGGGAGCAGGTGAAAGAACAGAACCCTGACAGCCCTGTCACAGGTTGGCTTGGCCTGCTGTGGAGCTACTTCAACAATGGAGCAGATTTTAGCCTAACAGGAGAATGTAATGCATGTCACCACGTTAACATATACTTCAGTTGCCGTATAGGGTTAAAAGGTTAGTAGCATTTGAAATACACAGTTTTTGGACATAAGGGCTGGGATGTAGTTGAATTCTTGAGACTGTCATGGTCCACCAGACAAGCTTCAGAAAGATCAGTCAGTGATGCTACTAAATTTTTACACATCTTGGGGTTTGTAAAGTGTCTCTGAATTCCTGTTTGGCAAGCAGGCCTGCATTTTCTTTGGCTGGAGGTTTTATTGGTTTTTCTTTGTTTCTTCTCCTTTGCAAGAGAACCTGCTGGTAGAGATGTCTGTTTCCCTTGTGTTTTAATCAAGATTGAGATGATGTGTTTTCTTTTCCTTAACAGCATGAATGAGAAGTTGGTGATATGCTGAGTTGCATAAAGTACTTACTCCTCTTCTCAAAATGCATTGCTAGTCTACAACATTGATTGTTATTTTATTTTTAGTATGAGTTTAATTTGCTTAGTTATGTCTTAATAACATGCTTTCTACTAGTAAGTATTTAGAACCTTACTTATATCGTGTACCCTTTGTCAGTTTGAGTTAAACCTACTCAGGCTTTTTCTACCCAGGTTTCTATTTTGTCTCTAAAACAAACTAATGAACAAACTGCTCTCTTTTTTTATTCCCCTGTATTGATCTTTTAGTCTTCTGTGCTTGTGCTCGTTCTCAGACTAATATTTTGCTTATCTGGACAGTGCTAAAGGGCCTCAGCATTTGAGACAGAGACACCGTTGTCCAGGTTTGTCCATATCAAAACACAGAAAATCAACCGACCTATAGTGTGTTGAATTTGGCTATTAGGATGCATTAAACAGTGCTGAAATAAGGAAAATGTCCTTTGTTAATTTGCATACAGACTCTGTGAAATCTTCTACAAAAAAGAAAAAAATACTTTGATGGGAAAAAGCAAAAGAAAATCAGACTGGAGGTGAGGTGGAAGAGAACGTGTAATCTAAATCTGACTCTAAGTCAGGTTTTCTTTTTAATTAGTTGGTATTCAGTTAACTTCATTTAGCTGTTAGTCTTGGTCAGAACTCATACTTGAAAGGTGTCAAAGCTGCTACATGGCAGCATCAGCTTGAACAGAAGTGACAAGAAGCATCAGCATGGGAAGATGGTAGTGAGGGGTGAGGCCAGCAGACCAGCTGAAGTGCATATATAACTAATGCACCCACTATGGGTAACATGCAAGAGGAGCTGGAAGCCACTGTGCATCAGGAAAGCTATGATGTAGTTGCCATCAGGGAAACATGGTGGAATGATTCGCGTGACTGGGGTGCTGACGTGAATGGCTGTAGGCTACAGGCTCTTCAGAAGAGAGAGGCAAGGTAGGAGAGGTCTCTTGACTCTGTAGAGCTTGAGGTCAGTAAAGATAAAGTTGAGTGCCTGTGGATCAAAATCAGAGAGAAGGCAAACAAGGCTGACATCCTGTTGTGAGTCTGTTATAGACCACCCAACCAGGATGATGAAGGGGATGAATTATTCTACATGCAGCTGGTGGATGTCTCAAAATCATCAGCCCTTGTTCTTGTGACTTTAAGGGGCCAGATGTCTGCTGGGACCTCAGCAGAGAAGAGGCAGTCTGGGAGATTCCTAGAGTGTATGGAGGATAATTTCATGCTTCAGCTGGTAAATGAACCCACCAGGGGTGGGGCCCCACTAGACCTGCTGTTCACAAACAGAAAAGGGCTTGTGGAAGATGAAGTGGTCGGAGGCCGTCTGGGGCACAGTGACTATGAAATGATGCAGTTTTCAATACAAAGAGATGCAAGGAGGGCCATCAATAACACTTCTACCCTAGACTTCTGGAGGGCAGATTTTGGCCTACTCAGAAGACTGGTTCAGAGTGTACCATGGGAAACAACCCTTGAAAAC
>JAWWTY010000088.1:28583655-28600690 GCA_035222235.1 Margarornis squamiger | reverse complement strand
CTCAGAAGACTGGTTCAGAGTGTACCATGGGAAACAGCCCCTGAAAACAAAGGGGTCCAGGAAGGATGGACATAATTCAAGAAGGAAGTCTTGAGTGTGCAGGAACAGGCTATCCCAATGTGCCTAAAGGCGAGCCAGTGGGATAGACGACTGGCCTGGCTGAACAGGGAGATTCTGAAGGAAATCAGATAAAAAAAGAGAGCTTACCAACTATGGAAAGAGGGGCAGACTACTCGTGAAGAGTTTAGGAATACTGTGGCCAGCAGGATAAGGGAAGTGGTCCTCTCCCTGTATTCAGAACTGGTGAGGCTGCACCTTGAGTATTGTGTTCAGTTCTGGGCCCCTCAATTTAGGAAGGACACTGAGGTGCTGGAGCAGGCTCAGAGAAGGGCAATGAGGCTGGTGAAGGGACAGGAGAACAAGTCCTATGAGGAGCAGCTGAGGGAGCTGTGGGTGTTCATCCTGCAGAGGAGGAGGCTCAGGAGAGACCTTATTGCTCTGTACAACTCCCTGAAAGGAGGTTGCAGCCAGGTGGCGCTTGGTCTCTTCTCCCAGGCAACCAGCAATAGGGCAAGACGGCACAGTCTTAAGCCAGGGGAGGCTTAGGTTAGATATTAGGAAGAAATTTTTTATGGAGAGAGTAATCAGGAATTGGAATAGGCTGCCCAGGGAGGTGGTTGATTCATTGTCCCTGCAGGTTTTTAAGGTGAGACTGCATGTGGCACTTAGTACCATGGTCTAGTAAGCAGGATAGTTGGATCAAAGGTTGGATGTGATGATCTTGGGGGTCTTTTCCAACCTGGATAATTCTGTGATTCTGTGACTGAATTCTACTTTCTTCTAATAATGCACTTAACCATCCCCAAATTCCCTTGGCCCAAAGCTAGCATACCTTGTGATGCCTGTATATTCAGTTGTACATAGTAAAATGAAAGTCAACAATTAAAAAAGGCCTTATCCACTTAAACTATTAGTCATGCACATTTATCATTCCTTTCACTCTACTTGTATTTGCAGTAGTGAGGTGAGGTCAGAACAGCGGAAGGAAATTTCTTCAACCTTTATTTTGTTACCAGAAGTATGAGTGTAAGACCACAAGCAAGTGCTCTTTTTTCTTTCCCCCCTCACCGGGTTTTCTCTCAGGTAGTTATTGGTTATTTCAGTTTTGTGGTTTGGGCAAAGCCCACTACATTGCAGCTAAGATCAGAGTACCATGTTTGTGCTTGTATTTCTGAGTAGACTATCAAAATAATTTAGAATTTGCTAAATGACTGGAGTCTGTGTTGAACAACTACCATCCCCTTTCAAAATACATGCTAACTACATATGCTTTTAGCTGACCAACCGGAGGACCCTTGGCTAGAAAACCTTGAAATTGTAGGTGATCTACTCTGACCTGATTTCACTTGCTATAAATTATTTTCTTCTTTCTTCAGCAAATGCTATGGAGTACTGGGGTAGGTTTTTTTAGAGCAAATTTATATGGTTAAAAAAATTCCCCGAAGAAATCACGGAGGGCAGTTATCAGCAATCCTGGACGGAGTTGTATATAACCCCTGTGCTAGCAGTTAAGAATGCAGGATCATGTGACTGTTGTGATCTTGACTTTGAACGTACCATTGCCATGCCTCCATTTTTGGGGGAGAAGAGAGTTATCAGAGTATGATTTCAGATGTTCACTGTTAGTGGGTGTCTGGCTTGATATAGTAAAAGCGGTTACTTCTTACTGGTAAGGATGGCTTTTTTAAATTTTAAGTGTTGCTATGTTAGATTTGTCTGCAAGAGTCTTTTAGCAGAAGTCTATTGAGCTTTTTGGATAAAGAGACAAAGATGATGATCTGCTCTTACTTATTCCTGATTCGTCTTGCTCTCATACAATGAGTAGTCTAGAGGAATACGACCTGAAAACTTAAAATTTTCTACAAATGTTCATTTGAAAGGTGCAGTGGCTACTAAATTAGCTCATTATGTGTTGATCGTAAGAGATGGTGCTTGTGCTATCTTCATGAGTTGCTGCAGTAATCCATTCACTGCTTCTGCTGACTCCGTATGTAGAGAAAGAATCGTGAGGAGAAACAGCAAGACTACGTTTTCCCTCCCCAGAGTTCTAGATTTATTCCTCTTGCTTTTCTCCACTGGCCTGCAGGGAACAGTGCACTTCTTGGGAGTCTTGTTAAGTTCTATGAACTACATGACTGGGTCCTGCATGGAGGACTAGCAGGACAATTTTTTTGCCCCATAACCTTTCCTTTGTGACTTTCCAACCACAATAGCTGAAAGAGCTATTGGTCAAACACCTGATAAACTATATACTAGGGAATTGGAAAGTAAACCCATGTGAAATACAGTAATTTTTATTAAAATAGAGATAAAACTGGAGTTTCATAAGTGCAATTGAATTTAGTGCAGGTAACAGCCCAGGCTTGCTGTTAGTTTCCTGAAGTTAGTGATCTTTTGTCTTGACATTTTGAGTTGTGGAAGACAGAAGACAGAGCCCTTGGCTCTTGCACTCCACATGATGTTCTTAACAGAGGATAAATATAACAAAATTAGTGGGTTTTTGTCATTTGGAATACTGGGAATAGTTGCAGTAGACATGGGCTGGCAATTCTTGGACTACAGTGGGCTTTCTAAAACTGGGTAGGTACTTATGGTAGGGGTTGGGTGCAGATCTTTGCATTACCACATTACATTTTGCAGCGCTAATTCATATTAGTGAAGATTTAAATACCTAGTATTGGCAGCATGCCCAGTGAAATGCCCTTGAATTAGTGTTACCTGTAGGATGCAGAGGAGAAACAAACTGTATCTGTAATATTCTCTGTCAGTTATAAAAATTTTGTGTCTTTATTGCTTGTATATATTGACACAGTACAAGGTGTTGTAGTTGCATAAGGGAATCATGTTGTGCTAATGAATTTGTGTATGTGTGTTTTGAACTATGTAAGTATATTTCTGGTCATCCTAGGTGGGTAGTGTGTTCTATGTCTAAAATTAAACAAATCAAATACATGTGTAGTAATTTCAAAAGACAGAATAGTTCTAATCCTGTAGTGCAAAAATTGTTTCTGTTGTGCTAAAAAATGAAATGCTGTAGTATAAGCAAAATGCACTGTATGCAAAATGTATGTAACAAAACCTAAACAAAATCTAGTCTAAAAGCATTAGACCCTTTTCCATGATGCAATATGCAGCTCAGTTTTTAAATAATTTACAGAAAAACTAGCATATGGTGGAGCACAATAATTATACTTTAAAATGTGCATGCTTGAATAGAAAACCTTATTAATAAAACTGCTTTTCTAAAAATACTAAAATATTTTACCATACCTCTTGGCAAGTTCATAACAGATACCAGTGCAGTGATTAATTTCATGCTGCATTAATTAGTACAGTTTATTAATTGAGTAATACAGTACTGTAGCTAAGGCTCTATCAAATATGTTTAGCAATAATGTCTGTTTTCAGAGTTTTTTTGTTTGTTTGTTTTTTCCCAGCTCTGATCATAAACCTGAACTCTCCTTCTTGGCTGCATTCTCCCTGCTTATGATCTTCTTTCTGGTTCAAAGAAGATGCTCCCTGGTTTCAAAAATTGCTATGGCACTTGGACTCCTGGGAGTCTACAGTTACCGGGCAGCTGTTGGAAATGTCATATTTCCATGGCAACATGGTGGCAAAGATATTTCAAAGTGAGTTAATCAACGGTTATGCAACTCTGTTTCTAGTGAGGTGTTAACACTAGATATTAAGGGGATGAGGTAGAGGGGACATTATGTCTAGGTTGGAATGACATTCTCATGAATAGAACTCTAGTTTGTAGGTGACCAGTATTCAGTTTTTGTGGAGTGTGCTTAATTTTAAGTCCGAGAAGTGTCTCTTGACTGTGAGAGATCAGAAGCCAGTCAGATAAAAATCAGATAAATTAGATACCAGTTAGATAAAAATGAGGAAAATCTAGTAGTCATACCCCATATTTTTGCTACAAAGAAACTCCAAATGCACCATCTCCTGCTGGATGGACTTGCCACATTTAGCAAAGCATATGCCAAGCTCCTTTAGCTACTTCTTAGTTTCAAAAGTGCTTAGGCAGTAGTTCAGAGAGCTGCTTTTCCATACGTTGGTTTTGCAGTTGAGTTTTCTGTGATGTGTGGCCTTTCAAGATGTAACCACATCCTTCCTGAGGTCTCACCTGTGCAGCATAGTGCATACTAAGGTCTTTTAGGCTGATGTTAAGTTTCTTAGAGAACTGGTCTGTAAGTGTAAGGAAGCTATTAACTCTTTCACCAATGATTGCTTTTGGAATGTAGCTAAATGGCTTTAGTTTTCTTACCGTAATTTTCACTGTTGGATTGTACCTGGCTCTGCACCCTCAGTTTTGCTAAATGTCAGAGAGCTGTGGAAAACTTCTAGAGTCAGAACAATTGATGAAGAGTAAGAGATTATGGAAGAGAAGTTGTTGAAACCATTGTCTTCTGGATGTAATAAACTTCCTCTTGCACTCATTTTGAATTGTATATGGATACAAATGGCTTCTGTTGGAGCTTCCTAGTCAGGGTCAGAGATTCACAAGAAGTGCAGAGTAAGATTTTAGGACACACAGAAAATCAGGTTTGCTAACATGGCATGTTTTATAACAAATATTTGTATGTATGTGTACCTGCATATATTTACATACTTTCCATCTCTCCAAATATTGAAGATAATTCTAGTTGTATACTAGTGTTAAGTTAATTTTGTGTGTTAGTTGTGCTGCCTGAGAAAGCAGTGATAATCTTTACTTAGTCTACATGTCTGAAACATGCTTGATTTTTTAGTGCGATCTCTAGTTTTGCTTTGTATTTGAGTAAAATCTTTAGAAAATAACGCTGTCCTTGCAATGAGAATTAAAATACTGCAATATGGGGCAGAACATTAAATACAGCAACTGAGCTGCAAATAAAATGTAATTAGAGAAATAAGTGGAGTACTTAAATACTGAAGTCAAACATTTACTTGAAAGTTGTTCATTCTATAGTCAGTGTATTGATCTCAGTTATAATAAGATACAAGCTTTTTGTATTATTTCACTTTAAAATAAATAGTGCACATGGTGATTTGCTTAAATTATGTCAGAGCTTTATATAAACACCAGCTGAATCTTCCCTGTGGCACAGGGGTCTCATCTGAGGAGAGGTACTACCTCCTTCCCATACCACAATGCCTTTCTTTTTGAGTAAAAACAAAATAGCAAACAGTCCAAAACAAACCCATGTGTCTACTCCTGCCAGGCTGGAACATTGTCTCAGTTCTAATACCTACTGGTTCACAACACAGGCAGGCATATAGTGGTTCCAGCATGATCCCTTGCAGGCACCACTCGTGATGACATGTGGACTTTTCAGGTGTAAAGTACAAGGCCTGATAGAGAGACACAGTTTGCCCAAGATTACTAGCTCATCAAACATTGTATTCAGCAAGGCTCCCAAAACAGCATGTCAAAAAAGATGGTAGCCACAATTTAGCATATTTCAGATGGTAAGTGTTGACGTAGTGATACTAGCTTATCATTATTAGACACCTGATGTGATTCATTTGGTAAAAACCTACTTACAATGCCACAGGAATAAAATCAGAACTTTCTTTTAAATGGTTCTAGAGATATCTTCAGTGTATTCATGATCTGGAATAGCTCCAGATCCAGGTGCAAGGTTAAGGTGTAATGTCAGAAAAAGCTGTGGGCAGCCAATGCATTTTTCATGCATAATGCATTCGTCTGTAAGATGGAGAATCTTTGCTCTCAAATGCT
The DNA here is from genome assembly GCA_035222235.1 of Margarornis squamiger. Taxonomy (NCBI): domain Eukaryota; kingdom Metazoa; phylum Chordata; class Aves; order Passeriformes; family Furnariidae; genus Margarornis; species Margarornis squamiger. The sequence goes on along the minus strand of JAWWTY010000088.1, from coordinate 28,594,905 downwards.
CCCTCTCTGTATGCTTTACTGCAGATTTTCTCTGAATGTGACAACTGCTGGGAGGTGGATGAGGGAGAAGAGGCAAAATGTGCTATGTTTTCTGTGGCTTACACTAAGATAACCTCTAAGTTAAAAAATGCAGAGAAGTAATTTGGCCTTCTGTTTTTCTCAGAGTTACTGTTAAGAATAATAGTTTGTGCAGTTAAAAGGATGAGTATATACTGTACTAACACAAACAAAATAGTACTAATGCATTTTCTGAGAAATTTTTTTTTTTAATTTGAATTTACATCAGCTAGTTAATTTCAGTTTTCATTTAACTCATTGATTAGACAAATACCCAAAGCTAGTTCCTAAAGTTTTACTTCTACGTTGTATAAATGTATTTGATATAATTATTACCACAAAATATTTAGTTACCAGAGACACTGAAAAAAGTCACTGAATTTCTGCATTAGCCAGAAACAGAGAAGCTCTAAACTTTGCTGGTTCTTACATTTATTCCCCTGCCCCTGAAGAAAAAAGCCAATGGGCCTTACACAGTTTTTTACAAAGGCTTGCTATTTAAAGGAATAAAATAGTAAGGCCTTTTAAATAGCCCATTAGTTATAAATTTGAACTTTTGAAAGCTAAACCAGAGAACAGTATATTGTATTCAGGTTTAGGAAGGCTGCATCAGTGTCATGGTGTTTTTGCCTTTTTTTCTTTGTTCTGTGGATGCAAAAAGAAAATTGAATGTGTAAATGCTTGTGATTGTTATTTTTCGTCTCGCATTTTGTTTCCAGTAGGTGAAAAGAAAGATTGAATTCAAGCTTACTTCTTAGTAATTGGTTGAGAAGGAAGGTGGCCTTCCAAAGACAGGAAAAATGATTAAAGTTTTAATTATTATTTATTTATAAAATTATTATATTTTTTATTTATAAAATTTATTTTTAGAAATTTTGGCGAGTTGTGTTTTTTTGTGGTCAGGTAGTTACACTGGTTACAACTATGCTTTTACTATTTTTAGAGTCCTGGTTTGATCTGCCATATATTACTAAGTCCGGATGACTCACTTCTGAATGAATTATATTAACTTTGTAGGAGACCATGTTCACTTATTGCTCATGTATAAAGTGACTGGTAGTGAGAGTTTGACTGGTGGAACTGCAATCTGCCATGCCTTAGACAAACGGACCTACCACCCACTTCACAAAAAGTAACGGATCTCCCATCCTCTCATCACCAGGCAGAAGGACCTTAGGGATAGAGAGGAGTGGAAATGCTTTTCTGCTCTGGGTGGCAGGTGAATCCTCTCCTGACCTACCTCATCTTCCCAGATGCCCTTACACAACAGATAAGAGACCCTGGAATCTGAGAACCAGAGAAATGAGAGCCAGAGAAATGCAAATATGGATGAAGGTCCATGCAGGCTGGAGAGGTTGCCTAGGACAGGACAGCTTACCCCCTGCATTGCAACCTCCCCAAATGAGAAAAAAAGAAGAGTAGTAGTCATTGTTGACTCCCTTCTGAGTGGAATGAAGGGCCTGATATGCTAACTGGACACAATCCATAGTGAGGTGTGTTGCCTCCCTGGGGCCCGGGAAGCACCAAGATACTTCCCAGCCTAGTACAGACCACTGATTATTACCCACTACTGGCTTTCCAGGTGGATAAGGACAAACTTCTAACAAGAATTCTGTGGACAGTCAAGAAGGATCTCAGGGCCTTGGGACAACTGGTCAAGGGATCTGGAACACAAGCTGTGTTCTCTTCTGTCCTCCCAGTTGCAAGGGTTGATGGGGCAAGAAAGAGGAAAATAATGCAGATAAACACCTGGCTTTGAAACTGCAGTTGCCAGCAGAATTTTGAGGGTTTTGATCATGGGTTGGTTTATATGATACTTAGCCTGCTGGCAACAAATGGGAAAATCATATCTCAGGAGTTAGCAGGCTGGTTGAGAGAGCTTTAAACTAGATTTCAAGGGGGACAGGGACGTTGCTGGGCTTGGCAGAGATAAGTTGTGGGAAGGGGAGGACTATAGGACCCATATAAGTAGCGAAAGGAGTCTCAAGGGGAGATACCTTGAGCAAACACAAGCAGCCAAAGACATAAGCACAAGACAGGACTGTGGGTTGTCCCTTTGTACCCCCCACGGAGATATTGACAGAAATCAAATACGTCTATATAGAAAATACTTCTATATAAAACCTGTACCCCAATGCAGTATGGGGAACAAAAAGGAGGAGCTAAAAATCTGTGAACAGTCACAGGGCTTTGATCTCACTGTGATTATGGAGACATGGTGGGATAGCTCACATGACCAGAATGTTGTTATGAAGGGCCACATGTGGTTTAGGAAAGACAGACCAGGAAGGCACAGTGACAGAGTTGCTGTCTATGTGAGGCAACACTTGGAATGTATTGATCTCTACCTCAGGATGGATAATGAGCAAGTGAAGAGCTTATGAGTTAGGATAAAAGGGCAGACTAGTAAAGGTGACGTTGTGGGTGTTTGCTACGGGCTGCCTGATGAGGAGGAGGAAGTGGATGAGGCAGCTTGAAACAACCTCAAAGTCACAGGCTTTGGTTCTTGTGAGGTACATTAACCCTGACACCTGCTGCAGAAGCAACACGGCAAAACACAGACAGTCCAGAATGTTCCTGGAAAGCATTGGTGACACCTGGCACATGTAGTGAAGAATCACACAAGGAATGGTTTGCTGCTTGACCTCATACTAACAAACGGGGAAAGGTCTTGCTGGAGATGTGAGGGTTGGAGGCACCCTTGGCTGTAGTGACCATGAACTTGTGGAGTTCAGTGCTGGGAAAAGAGGAAGCAGGGAACAAGCAACCATGGACTTCAGGAGAGCTAACTTTAGCCTCTTTAGGGATCTTCCTGGAAGTATCCCATCGGCCCTGCAGAGAAGAGGGGTCTAAGAGAACTGGTTGATATTCAAGGATCATTTCCTCCAGGCTTAAGAACAACATGTCCTAATGAGCAAGAAATCAGGCAGAGGGCAAGAGGCTTGTGTGGATGAACAAGGAACTCCTGTCATTGCTCAAGCATAAGCAGGAAATACACAGGAGATGGAAGCAGGGTCAGCTCACTTGGAATGAATGTAGAGAGGTTATCAGAGTAGCTAGAAATGAAACAAGGAAGTCGAAGGTCAATCTGGAATTGAATCTGGCCAAGAATGTCAAGGATAACAAGAAGGGCTTCTTTAAATACATGAATAATGATAGAAAAACAAAGGATAACATGGGCCCATTACTAAATGGAGGGGAGACCGTGGTAACAGGATGCAGAGAAGGTGGAGTTACTGAATGCCTTCTTTGCATCTGTCTTCACTGATGGGATCAGCCCTCAGGAATCTCTGACCCAAGAGACCAGGGTAAAGTAATATTGAAAAGAGAACTTTCCCTTGGTCCAGGAAGGGATTAGGGAACACCTAGGCACACTTGACATCCACAGGTCCATGGCCCCTGATGGGATGCATCCCTGATGAGTGCTGAGAGAGCTGGTGGACACTATAGTGAGGCTGCTCATGATCATCTTTGAAAGGTTATGGTGATCAGAAGAGGTACTTGACGACTGGAAGAAAGCAAATGTCACTCCAGCCTGGGGAAGACACAGAAGGAAAATGCAGGGAACTACTGGCCACCTCAATCAGCCTCACCTCAATCCCTGGAAAGGTGATGATGCAGTTCGTTCTGGAGGCCATCTCTACCCACAGGGACCAAAAGAAGGTGATAATGAGTAGTCAGCATGGATTCACTAAAGGTCAATAATTCTTGACGAACCTGATTGCCTTCTACAATTAACTACTACGTAGATGGATGGGGGGAGAGCAGTGGATATTGTCTGCCTTGACTTCAGCAAGGATTTTGACATTTTCTCTCTTGACATCCTCATAGGCAAACTCAGGAAGTGTGAACTGGATGAGAGGACAGTGAGGTGGATTGAGAACTGGCTGAACACAGATCCCAGAGTGTTAAGTCAGTGGCACAGGGTCTAGTTGGAGGCCTATCACTAGTAGTGTCCCCCAGGGTTCTAGACTGAGCCCAGTATTGTTTAACTTACTCATCAATTACTTGGATGAAGGGGCAGATGCCTCCTCAGCAACTCTACTGACGACACAAAGCTGAGAGGAGTGGCTGATACCCCAGGGGGCTGTGTAGCTCTTCAGAAGGACCTCAACAGGCTGGAGAGCTGGGCAGAGAAGAACCTTCTGAAATTCAATCAAGGCAAATGCAGGGTCCTGCATCTGGCTGGGGGCCAGTGTGCTGGAAAGCGGCTCTGTAGAGAAGGGTCTGGGTGTCCTGGTGGACAACAAGCTGTCCATGGGCCAGCAGTATGCCCTTGAGGCCAAAGAAGGCCAGTGGTATCCTGGACTGCATTGGGAAAAGCATGGCTGGCAGGTCAAGGGAGATGAACCTGGTGGATTCTACTCAGCCCTGGTGAGGATCATCTGGAGTGCTGTGTCCAGTTCCGGACTCCTCAGAACAGGAGTCGTGGACTTCTTGGAGCAGGTCCAGCATAGGGTGACAAGGATGATAAAGGGATTGAAGGGTCTCTCTTATGAGGAAGGGCTGAAGGAACAGGGCCTGTTCAACCTTGAGAATAGATGACTGAAAGGGGACCTCATCAATGTGTATAATTATCTGAAGGGAGGGTATGAAGAGAATGGAGTCAGCCTCTTCTTGGTGGTGCCAAGCCATATGACCAGAGGCAACATCAGAAAGTGGAACCCAGGAAGTTCCACCTGAACATTAGGAAGGACTTTGTTACTGTGTGGGTCACCAAGCACTGGCACGAGTTGCACAGAGGGGCTGTGGAGCCTCCCTCACTGGAGATAATAACTGTCTGTACTCAATCCTGTGCTGTGTGCTGTGGGATGATCCTGCTTGAGCAGGGATGTTGGACCAGATTACCCTCTGGAGTCCCTTTCCACGTGACCCATTCTGTGTGTCTGTGGTACTGTGAAACCTAAGCATAATATATATTAAATTGCAGATAAAGTGTGTAGATAGTATGCATTTTTATCTTTTACAAGTTAAAAACATCACTCTATAGCAACAGATTTTTTCTTATGCTCATTTGGTGAATTCATTAGATTACTGCTATAGCCTACTGCATGTTAATGTGATCTGTGACTTTTTTTGCCCTGAAAACATGAGAATGTCACTACATTTTGATGGATATTTGCTTTTACTTTCTTAGTTTTTCAGAGCTTGCACTTCTAGAATAGCAGGTCACAGTTCTGAAGCTTACTGGTGCTTGTCCTTGTCAGCTTTTTGCATGACATGCTGTGTTTCCTTGAGAAGCTGCCTTTTGCTGGAAATTAGGAGGCAAATGAATTAATAGGTGGTTTGAAAATAGCGCAAATGCCAGTTACACTCACTACATATTCAATTTTTTTGTAGTGGAATTGTTTAGGGATTTGAAATGTCTTTGTTATCTGTGCAGTTGTGTAAGATGAGAAAACATCTGAAGTGTGTGAAGATTTCAGATTGAAATAAGTGTCTTCAAATACTGTTACTGTCATTTTGATTGTCTAAAAGGAAATGTGTTTGTGTAAATGAGTTGTGAAAAATTGCTGAACAACTTAAACAATAGAAATTTTTAAGTCAATTTAATTTGTGAAATAAAGTTTCCATATCAGTCAAAGGAGTATTTTTTTCTAATTTCGTTATGCTCTATAAGTGGCATATTTATATGTATATATTTATGGATCTAGACCTTGAACAGCATTAGCATAAATATATTTTGGTTACATTAATTGTTTGATCTTAAGTGGGCCAGTCACTTAAGACTGGACTCGATGATCCCTGTAGGTCCCTTCCAACTCAGAATATTTTGTAAAATCTGTGAAATACAATGGTATTTTTATATTTTAGGTTGATTTAGTTTTTTACCACAAGGTTTTTTCTTTGCTAAAGTTGATTTGGAGTTGTTTTAAGTATGAACCCTTCCTAGCATTTATGTCTTTGAGGAAGCTTTCTCATAAAGTTCGCTAGTACCTGCCTTAGATTTTGACCTGTTTGGCAGAACTGGTTAGTCTTGACATCTCTTGAAATAGGTATTAGTAAATTATTCATCTTTCTGTTTTATTTATTTATTAATATTTTTGTTCAATTTTATTTTCTCTTTAGGGGGATTACTGAAGCTCGTTTTGTTTATGTCTTTGTTCTTGGCATAGTCTTCACTGGCACTAAAGATTTACTAAAGTCACAGGTTATTTCTGCAGACTCCAGCACAAAGAGCACAGGACTATGGGAAGTATATAGTGGATTGGTTCTACTAGCAGCCCTTCTATTTAGACCTCACAATTTACCGGTCTTGGTGTTTTGCCTGCTGATTCAGACAATGATGACAAAATATATTTGGAGACCTTTGAAATTCGATGCGGCACAGATTACTATCATGCACTACTGGTTTGGCCAAGCTTTCTTCTATTTTCAGGTAAGATGAATACTCTCCCTGCTGCAGAGGGGGAGGGGGAATAGTTTTTCAAAGAAATATTGTCCATTGTAAATAAAATGATAGCTAAATATTAGAGAGGAAGCGTTTACTGAGTTCTCAAGAGTTCAGTTTCTAACTGTTTTATTAATGTTTTGTTTTTAGAATCAGGGAAAGATGCATACCTTGGTGCCTTATCCTCAAAATAGATTTCCAGAAGTGTTAAGAGGATCAGATACCTATACCAGCATGGTTTTTTATTTCTGTTAGTGGGCCTCATAAGTACTGTTCATGTGATAATTAATTTCAAAATGTCGTCTGAATTGATTAATACCAATAAAAGGCAGATGGCTTTTTGTCACTGATTGCTGAGGCTTACGAGCCTTTGGTTAGCATCACAATAGGTCTACATACAGTTTAAGACTGAAGGAAAGCTCTGTGTCATGTAGTATCCCTTATGAGTATCAGAACTAATTTTTTTTCTTATTATATCAAATTATACCTTTTTTCCTGAGAAGCCTTACTATTTCCATAATATAGTTCTCTGCATTAAAAATAAGGTTGCAATTCCACAAAAGCTTTCATTAGCATTGAAGGAAAGGATCTTTACCATCAAAGAGGATCTTTCTCTTCTAATAATATTGGAAACAGTGTAGCAGGCTGCCTAAAGTTAAAGTCGCTAAGTCGGGAATTGGGTTGTTTCTGGTTTAAGAGGAGAGGTTTTCTGGTTCGTTGCAAAATTTCAGTGGTGAGACCTGTGTTGACTTTACTTCTGAGGCATGGCTGGCAATATTAGAACTGTGATCAAGCTTAGGGTACTTACTACTCTGTAATGATAGACTGAGGATTAACTTGACTTTGCTATGAGAGTATGTGTCTGGATAGGGAATTGCTGATGCAGGTAGGATCATCATGATTCTTTCCTTCCTACCTCATTTTCCTGCTCAGAGGATGTAACATTTCTTGGTTGAATGGCTTCTGCATGCTTTGAATGTTACTGTTCAGGCAGTCAGCTTTGATTAAGGCTTTCTGAGAGCAGCTCTTAGTGGGGCTGGCAGGAGGCTGGAGAGTGGGCCCTCTCAGTACTGAGGTACCAAGTGAAAACAGCTGCCAGAAATTTAATGGTGGATAGACTGGCCAAAAAATTCTAGTTATGGAAAAAGGATCAATAAAAGGAGTTTGAATGTTTTTGTAAAGCAACCATTTTCAGTGAGTTCTTGGTATGCTTGGCTGAGAATTTCACAGAACCAAGAAAATACAGGAGAGATGAGGCTGGAAGATGCCTCTGGAGATCATTCAATCCAGTCTCCTCCCACCTAAGAGCAGGTCAAATAGATGAGGTTGGTCTGGACTGTGTCCACTCCTGATTTTAAATACCTGAAAGGATGAGGACTCTGCAAGCTCTCTGGGCGGTTGATCCCAGTGCTTGATCACCCGAGCTAGTAAAAAAGCTTCTTTTAATGTTTAAACAAATTAATGTCTTGTATTTCAGTTTGTGTGAATTGCTTTTTATCCATCTGCTAATCACTCTTGAGTGACTGAGAAGGTCTGACTACCTTTTGTGTACTACCCCCTCAGAAGTTATTTATACACATTGTTATGATCCCTGCTGAACTTTCTTCTCTTGAGAGTAATCAGATTCAGGTCTTTTAGATAGTTGTTTATATGACAGCTGCTTTGTTCCCATCATCATTTTTGTATGGTGCTTCAGTGGGCTTTCTCTAGTACACCCATGGCTATCTTGTGGTGGTAAACCCAGAAATGAACCCAGGCCCTCATATGTGATCTGGGTTAGTAGAAGGAATGAAGCATCTCCCTCAACCAGCTAGTAAGGCTCTCCCAGTCCCAGGTGCTGTTGGTCTTTGCACAAAGGGCAAACGGCTGACTGATCTCGTCCAAGCTGCTTTCCATATACTTAGTTCCCAGGCATTGTTTTATTCCTCCCCAAGTTCTGGATTTGATATTTCGCTTTGCTGAACTTTATGAGTTTCTTGTCAGTCCAGTTCTCTAGCAAGGTGAGGTGCCTCTGGGTGGCAGGAGACCCATCTGCAGACCCATCTGCTGTATCAACCACTCCTCCCAGTTGTGTTGTGTGCAGACTTCCTGAGGGGAAGCCCTGCCCCATTTTTCAGGCAACTAGTGAAGATGTTAAACAGTATCAGCCCCAGTGTCAATCCTTGTGGTTTATTGCGAGTGATTGGCCTCCAGGTAGACTTCATGCTGCCGATTGCAACCCTGTGAGCTCAGCATTTGAGCAGTTTTCATTTCACTTGACTTTCCGCTTTCCTAGCTTGGACTGCATCAATTTGCCCATGGAGATGTAATGAGAGACAATCTGAAAAGCTCTTGTGAGATGAGAGTTCATTAAATACATGTAGCCCATGTATCTGCAGTCAGTATGGTATGATGGAACAGAAAATAAGGACTTCTTGAAATAATATTTTTGTTGTGGAAGTCCAGTGATGATTAATGTTTTTCACCTTCAACTACATTGCAATTGAGGTTTTTGGTTTTTAGAAGGCTGAAAAAAGTGATTTCCATTTTAGTTAGCTACAGATTGTGTTGTTGGCTATCTTGCAGTTTCAGAGCATTTGCCTAGGCCCCATCACTCTGCTGGCAATTTTGACATTTCTTCTAGAAGTGTTTCATTTGGAAATAATAACTTCCAGTATGATACAGATTTCAGCAAAATATAGGACATTTTAAAAATTATCTCTCACAAGGAAATTTCTTGCACACAGACTGCTGCTGAATCACAGTGTCCAGACCTCTGAAATGAGAAATTCTCCACCGCTTTGTTGTGAACCAGATTTCTAAGTCAGTCTTTGTGCATCTCCTCTCACTGTAAGACATAGAGAATGACCTGGGTGATAGTAACTTATCAAAACTTCTGGTAGAAGCAGACCAAAGCTTTTTTTGGCCCCATGTTGTTTCCCATGCTGGATTATATGAAATAGAGCAGGCCCAGATGAGAAGCTGCCTTTTTGCATCCCTTCACATGCCTATAAACTCCATCTTTGGAAAGATTTGACATCACTGGCAGAAGTGAAACCTGGTGGGATGAGTCCTGTGACTGGAGTGTCCTGTTGGATGATTCCAGGCATTCAGGAGGGACAGGCAGGGCAGAAGAGGCAGAGGGGTGGCACTGTGTGTAGCGGGTAAGAATGTATGGAGCTCTCAGTTGGCAGTGGCACTGTTGAGAGCCTCTGGGTGAGAATCAAAGGGCAAACAAATAATGAGGATGTCATCATGGGAGTCTGCTATAGACCTCCCAACCAGGACAGTGACACTGATGGATTCCTTTGAGATGCTAAGGGACACTTCCAAGTCAACTGCCCTTGTCCTTATGGAGATCTTCAATTTACCAGAAATTAACTTGGAGCGTAACACAGCTGGTACAACCTGGGCCAGAAGACTCCTAAAAACCTGGATGACAACTTTATGGAACAGGTCCTAAGGGAGCCGATTTGGAAAGATGCTGCTGTCCCTGATCTGCTGTTTGTCAACAGAGTCGATCTCGTGAGCAAAGTGAAGATTGGTGGCCTCTTGGCCACAGCAACCACGAAGTGATTGAGTTTAAAATCTCTGTTGACAGGAGGAAATGCGTGCCAGCAAAACCTCAACTCTAGACGTGAGGAGAGCAGAGTTCAGGCTGCTCAGGGAATTGGTAAGATCCCCTGGGAAAACTTTTTTGCAGGTGCTGGGGTTCATCAGTGTTGGTCACTTTTAAACATCACCTTCTAAGGGCACAGAAGCAGGAAATTCCCAAATGTCAGAAGTCAAGCAGGCAAGGCAGAAGACCAGTTTGGCTGAGCAGGGATCTTCTTTTAGAGATAGGCCAAAAAAGAAAGATGAAAACAAGGTCAAGTGACATGGGAACAATTCAAGGAATCTGCTTGCTGCTGCAGGGAGAAAATTCATGCGACCAAAGCTCAACTGGAGTTGGATCTGGCCAGAAAGAATCTGAGAAGGTTAAAAAGAGTTTTTTCAAATATGTTGATGGCTGGAGAACATTGTCCTGATTTGCAAAAAGGGCAAGAAGCAAGACTCTGGAAACTACAGGCCTGTCAGTCTCACTTCAGTGCTGGTAAAGTTATGGAGAGGATTATTCAGGGAGGTATTGAAAAACACTAGAAATCGGCGCAGTCATTGGTCACAGCCAGCACGGCTTCATGAGAGGAAAGTCCTGCTTATCAAACCTGTTTTCCTTCTATGAAAAGGTAAGCAGTCTAGTTGATCAACGGAAACCAGTTGATGTAAACTTCTTGAATTTCAATACTGCCTCTCACAGGATCCTTCTGAAAAAACTGCCCATAACAGAGCTGGAGAAATGGTTCACAGTCAAGCACAGAGGGTAATAGAGAATGGGGTAACATCAGAGGGGTGACCTGTCACTAGTGGGGTTCCACAGGGCTCCATCTTGGGCCCTGTGCTCTTCAACATCTTCGTTGACAACTTCAGTGCAGGACTGGAAGGGATACTAAGCAATTTTGCAGATGACACAAAACTGGGTAGAGGTGTTGACTTCTTTGAAGGCAGGGAGGCCCTGCAGAGAGACCTGCACAAATTAGAGAACTGGGCAATCACCACCCGTAGGAAGTTCAACAAGGGGAAGTGCTGGATTCTGCAGCCGGGTTGGGGCAACCCTGGATGTACAGACTAGGGAATGAGAGGCAGTGCCACAGAAAGGGACCTAGAGGTCCGGTTGCACGGCAAGTTGAATATGTGTTAGCAGCTCCGTGGCAGCCAGGAGGGCCAACCCTGTCCTGGGGGGCATCAGGCACAGCATCACCAGCCGGTCGAGGGAGGGGATTGTC
>JAWWTY010000088.1:28522814-28579063 GCA_035222235.1 Margarornis squamiger | reverse complement strand
AAATAGAATCTATCCTGTATGCCACTGTCTTTGTCTGTTCACAAAGAACTGACAACACCCAAATTAGTATGCAAGGAGGTGGTCAAACTGGTTTGGTGTCCTCTGCCCCCTGTCCCTTGCTTCTGTAGTTAACCCTTTTCCTACCCTCTGTCCCCCAAGGTCCAGGATGTGACCTCACTTCCCCCGAGACCCCTATAAATACCCATGCCATGGGAATAAAGTTCTCTTTGCTGCCTGCCTACCCTGCGTGTGGTCTTTCCTGCTACATCTCGGGGACTCAGGCAGCCACGTGGCGTGGAGGTGGGAGGAGTGGAGAGCATTCCAACCAGACTGTCAGAGTGCACATCCTTCTTATGTTGGGGGCCCCAGAGCTGTATGCAGTACTCTAGGTGAGTTCTCACAAGAGCAGAGTAGAGGGGCAGAATCACCTTCCTTGACCTGCTGGCCATGCTTCTTTGGATGCAGCCCAGCATGCAGTTGTCTTTCTGCGTTGCAAGTGCACACTGCCAGGTCATGTCAAGCTCCTTGTCCACCAACACTTCCAAATCCTCCTCCTCAGAGTTGCTCTTAATGCGTTCTCCAGCCAGCCAGATTTTGTACTGGGGCTTCTCCTGACTCCTGCGCAGGACTTTGCACTTGGCTTTGTTGAACTTCATGAGGTTTGCAGTGACCCATTTTTCAAGCTTGTCAAGGTACCCCTGGATGGCCTCCCTTCCCTCCATTGTGTTGGCTGTACCACACAGCTTGGGGTCATCAGCAAACTTGCTGAGGGTGCCCTCAATCCCACTGCCCGTGTCACTGACAAAGATACCGAACAGCATCGGTCCCAGCAAAGACCCCTGAGGGGCATGACTTTTCACTGGTCTCCACTTGGACATTGAGCTGCTGACCACATCTCTTTGGGTGTGACCATCCAGCCAATTCCTTATGCACCAAGAAGTCCATCTGTCAAGTCCATGTCTGTTCAGTCTAGAGACAAGGATGTCATGCAGGACAGTGTCAAATGTTCTGAACAAATGCAGGTAGATGATGACAGTCACTCTTCCCTCATCAAACAATGGTGTAATCCCACTGTAGAAGGCTACCAATTTTGTCAGGCATTTTCTAGCTTTAGTGAAACCCCATTTGCCATCACAAATCACCTCGTTATTTTCTTTGTGCATTTCCATAGCTTCCAGGAACACCTGATCCAAGATCTATCCAGAAACAGAGGTGATACTGCCTGGCCTGTAGTTCTCCATTTACACCTTATGTACCTTTTCTAAAATGGGGGCTATGTTTTCCCTTTTCCAATTGGAATGTCACCACACTGCCATGACTTCTCAAACAGAGTGGATAATGGCTTAGTTATTTCCTCTGCCAATTTCTTTTGGATATGTTGTATGTCATGGGGTCCCCTGGATTTATGCACTTTCATGTTCCTTAGATGGTCTCAAAACTGATCTTCTTATACTGTGGGTGGTTCTTCATCTTCCCATTCCCTGCACTTGCCTTCACCTTCCACAACTTCTGCAAATTGGGCAGTGTGGCTGCAGCATTCAATGGTGAAGATAGGAGAAAAAAAGTGATTGAGTACCTCAGCCTTCTCTGTGTTCCTGGTAAACAGGTTTCCCGTTTCCTTCCAGAGAGGGCCCATATTTTCCCTAGTCTTCCTTTAATAAATAGGGAATTGTGGTACTCATGGAGTGCAATTATCTCTGAAACATTAATAGCCTGGTTGACTCAGAATTTTTTTACATGTTTCCAGAAATGCAGAAATTATTCTTTTGAAATTTTATTATTTTCAGCAAATTTATTTACATTTATTTTGATGAATCCACTTTCTTTCCTGTCATTAGATATATAGGTAACTTGAAGTACCTGATTAATCTGCAGTGGGACATAAATCCACTCTGAAATTGCAAATATATATATTGTTACAAATTGCATGCCTTCATTAAGAAGTTAACAACTACCAAAGAGAAATTCCTCTGAGTACACAAACGATTTCTTTCTGATTCAAAATTTGTCAGTTCATGAGGGTGTATCTACATAGGACAACTACCAGAAAACGGCAAAAACTGTGTGACCATTTGTTCAGCGTGAAGAGCAGGTGCAGATCCCTCAGGGATGAGGCAAGACTGAGAGATCTGCACCGAGCAAGTGACAGCTTTGGCTTTCATGAAAGCCGAGCGTCACCACAGTGTGAGCCCCGGGACACCAGTGCTAGTGAAATGAGGACCTTGTGGGGAGTGAAGGTCAAGGGAAAGCACAGCAGGGGTAGATGACAAAACTTGTGCTGATCAACATAGGATGTATATGCAGTGTCCTGTTTTGCTCATTAGCAAAGTGGCTGATGTAGTGCAGGTGCTGCTGTCTGGATCCCGAGACCCCCAGCTGGCCTCCGTCATGTGTGCAGAGGTACGTGCGGACTGGGGGGGTGACCTTTCCTGGGACTCTACAAACTCCAGTTGGGAGTGGGAAAAAGTGAACTGCCCCAGGTTACTGTAAAAACAAGAGAAGTGCTTGCAACTCTACTTGGATAGGAAAGACAAACTATCCTGGGTTACCACAACAAAGTCTTCTTGCATCCTGCACCATTTATGATGCTTTTGAAGTCTCTGGGGAATACTCTACATTTTTGATGCCAACAATGCTTTGAGAGGAAGTGCTTTTCTGCTATACTGCTACCACTTCACTGGTTCAAGTTACTAGATTAGAATGCTTATTTATACAATGTCAGTCCACAGATGACCTTTGTTTTTTCTTTTTGTTGACTGCTGTGGTACAGGACAAAGTCACACAGTAGACAGTCAAAAGTTCCAGTTACAAGGTTGTTTTCATCCCTCCCCAGGCAAGTTAGTGAAGACAGAGAATTGAAGAAGCATTTTCTTAGTTATGGTTTAGAAAAAGAAACTGGAAATTGGATGTGATTTGTGTCTTTCTGATGCCACCTGCTGGGTAGGCAGAGAAAGAGTGTGAATTCTCTGCAGACTCTCCAACAGATAACACTAGGGAAGAGGAACAATCGTGTACTGTTTCTCACGAGATATGTCAGTTCACTTACTGCTTCTTCCAAAACCTTTTCTTTCTTTGGCTTTCATTTTTTTGGCTTCTGTGGTTTCTCTACTCCTCTGTCCTTTTCAGAAGGTTTCAAGAGTCTTTTTCACCTTTTTCTCTCACTCTAAACTTTGGGGATTGCCATCAGCAAGTAAATCAAACAGCACTGATGAGTTGTTTTAAAATTAATCTCCTTCCGCCAAGACAGTTTCTAGAATCACAGTCTTAAGTTCTGCCTTTTTCTATGATTACTTCCTCATATGTTTGATAAAGTAGCAGTATTAGGGTTTTCCTTCCCCGGAGATCCTCACTGCTGCTTAGTTTGCTGCTTCAGGTGTCAGCTACCTCTGTGTTGATAAGGCCCTAAATCTGTATTTTCCCTTCAGTATCACGCCTTTCTGCAGATGCTTTTCTTATAAATCATGTGTATGTCAGATTCTTTATTTCTAAAATATAGCATTTTCTGCAACTCACAATTTTATGTCCAGAAAAATATATATAAAAAAATATGTTCTGGATTAACAGAATGACCATTCATTTTATGTTTATTAGGCAGAGATAATTATCCTGAGTTCCTTGTTTCACATTATCTCACCAGCCAAGAGCTCTTCTGCATGAAAAGGAGTTGTTAGTTTTGGCGATTTTTCCTTCCAACTATTTTACATAGCATCTCTGGTCATTCAGTGATGATTAAAGAACATTGAAACTGGTACACATTTTGTGATTAGTGCAGTTTGTTCCCAGAGGGACCTTGAGAAAATCTTGGAAGTCCCCAAACTTTACATTTGGTTAAGCTGTTGACAGTAGCCAACATTTTTAGAGACTTGAGAGCATTTTAAGGATGAGACCTATCCCACACTGCTGAAAGATTAGGCTCTGGAGAAGAATAATTAGAAAGTAAAACACTGATTACAGTACAAAGTTAGGGACCAAGATCATGACTTTTCAATTTCAAATTTTTTTCTTAAGTCCTCTGTTTTGAATGACACACTGCTCACTTAAATGGTAGCTTGTTTTGTCTGCATGTTCTTAATTTGCTTACTTTATATACACATGCACACACATATGTACACATGCATACATATATATAAGCATATACACACACATATAAAAAAATGTATCTGATTTTAAGGGCATTCCTGTGACTTTCTGTCCTTTGGGGGTTTTTTTCCATTTTTTTCCCTTTTTAAATCATCATGAGAATAGAGGTATATTTGGACCTTCCTGTTCTTATTTTTTTTTCCTTCTTCAATTAAAGAACACTGGTTCTTACAAGGTAAAGTAAGGTAAATTGGGTGCACCATTAAGTTTCAGCCCTTCCAACTAACTAGTAATCATTCCTCTGTTAATGCCAGAAAATAATTAAATTTTGACTATGAACATAGGTGACCTTTCTGAAATACTACTTATTTACTCTCTATTGAACTCTCACTAAAAGCAGAATGGAAATATTCTGTTTAGGCCTGACAGATCACCCTATTCATCAAAAATCATAGACAGTGGTCTTTTCAGTTATAGAACAAAGGTAATACCCTCCTCTTTTAAAATGAAATAAATAAAATATGAATATAGGACACTTACTAGAATTTTGATTTTCCTTCTTTCAAAATAAGTATCTTGATTTCCACACAAAATGCTATCTGCTATAATCCAATCTAGTATTTCTATTTCTCTTCCTTTAGGTCTGATAACTGGCCACCTAAGTCATCTTTTTCAAGTACATTAGGGAATTCCATAGAATGAAGACTATTTATATGTTTCAAGAACTCCTCTATTACAATCTATGGGTAGGATTGCAAATAACGTTTGATTACCACTTGGAACAATGGAAACTGACAGTTGTCACAAAAATTGATATTAAGGGCATGAATACTCATGTTATAAAACCTACAGAAGATAAATTTAAAAAAAAAAATTGAAAAGCAATTCAAACTACTAAATGGGACCAAAAAATCCACAAACACACACCCACCCACCCAAACCCACAAAAGCCCCCAGACACATTCGTCACAGTTTCATTTTTATGTCTGTAAGTCATGCAGTCAGAAAGACTCATAACGTAGCTTTTATATTAAGAGAATACTGTTTATGGATCACCTTCAGCATGCAAAAGTATTGATAGAAGCCAAAGACACCAAGGCATGGGAGTTTAAAATGTCCTTAAAAGGAAAATTAGACTGAAAATGAAAAGAAATCCTGAAAGACTTGAATAGCAGTATGGTCACTAAAACCTTTCTGATTATACACAACAGTGGAGAAGATGGAAAAACCTATTGACTGTGATACAAATAATCGCCACAGATAACTGTACACCATAAAAGTAATTGTATGGGTAGGTACCCTCTTGAATTTGCCTTTTTCTCTCTCTCTCTCTTTTTTTTTTTTTTTTTTTTTTTAAACTAAGCAGAGTTCCTGGGAAGGATGTGTGCTCTGTATTGCAAGCCATGGATACGCAGGTACGTAGTATCCATGGTTAGGCTGCAGGCTGCAATTGCATCCGAGTAAAGCTATCTAGTGGCTGTCTGTACAGCTGCTTGACCTCTTGATCCCAGTGTTCAGTAAGGAATGATATTGTTTTTAGTAAATAACAGCTGCCTCCTTCAATTTTAGGTTACCACAGATTATCTTCAATGCCAGATCTAACTTGATGTGTTTGTTTCCATGTCAGCCAGATCTTCATAAAGTCTATCAGCTTTTTCTGTTCCAAACTGAATGTAAATTGCCTGAATAAAATAAAACTGTGGAAAAACTATATAAAGCAGCACAGTTCTAAAACATTCTACAGTATACTGGTTCATATTTTCAAAATTAGACATATCAATATATTTATGTGCCAAAACCTCATGCTTAAAATACATGCTTAATTTTTCCAGTGGGTTTACACCCTTGTTTCTATTTTCAGTTTAGTTTTTCAGCTCATTTAAAGCTCCACCTTCATGGCTTTCTATATAGGCTAAAATTAAAAATCAACTTACTCCAGTTACAATCAAATAGTGTTTCGTGACTCATTTTCTGTCAAATTACTCTCAAAATGAGGCTGAAATATTTCAGCTATTGCACATCTTATGCCATACCTATACATCCTTACTTGCACATCAAATTAATTCTTTCTAACAGACTACCTCTATAATGAAGTGTATTCTGAGACTAGGTAGAAAGGAATTCCTAAAAAGTCTTGAATTTCCACTTGCAGAAGTCAAACAAAGCAAAAGTAAAATTTTTGCCTGTGCAGAGAAGAGTAAAATGTAGAAACACTTTTGTGAAAGGTGGTTGTCTCTGAAACCTCTTCTGATAAATAGTTAAGTGATCTGATCTAGTTAATGGAAATGATCTAGTTTTAGTTCCTTTTAGTTCCTTAAATTATCAGCATTATTGTTTTGTTGAAACTAATTCTTTTCTAAAAAGTTCTTTCAACACTGGAGTTTGCCTCTACTGTAAAACAAGTGGTGTCAGTGATCACTTCCTTTCCTGTTGATCCCCTACAGCTGAATGATCAAAATGCTCTGTGTAATTTGCCCTTCCATGGGACCTGCAAAGAGACAGAAAGCATAATTAGTACTCCCTGTTATTGGTATCGTCCATGTATACCTGATAAGACTTGAACTACCACAGGACCTCACTTGTCCATCCAAGAAAGCTTACTGAAGGGTAAATAAACTAATTTCAGTCATCTATTATTTTTCAGCATCTCGGTACTTTTCCAGTCACCAGTAAAGCACCATAAGGAAAGACAATGTTAAAAAAAAAAAAAAAGAATTCCATTGACATGACTGAAAAAATGAGTACCCTCTCAGGGGCAGGAATCTTATTTTGGGTTTTGTCTGCATGTTCAGAAGCATATCTCTGTGTTTTAAGCAAGACCCTAATTGATGTAATAGAAGTTATGACCTTTTACTATAAACTCTGCCTCATTTACATCCTTAGGCTGTAGATGGGAGGTGATATTGTCTCATCAAGATGTTAGTTCAGTTTGTGATGTTCCCCAATCTTGTCCTGTTTCCTTCCTACTCTCAAGATTGATTGTGGACCATGCTATAAACCAGATCAGGATAGAAGCAAACTTAAAAAAAAAAAAAAAAAGAGATGGAAAAATTGTGAATTTTTATGTTACTTTGTTATTGTTTCTGTGGGAAAGGGCCAAGCAAGCTTATTGTGCAGCTCCACAACAGGTAACAAGCAAAAACTGGCATATGTCAGAATAACTAAGAGCTGACAGGAAGCTGGGGGATGTTTTCAGGCAGCTGCTGGAGAAGATGCACTGTCAAGCCCTTGCCATTTCTGCTATAAACACAGTACTAGTAACAGCTCAAAAGTGTTAGCAGCTTCCCCTAATGAAGAACAGATCAGCTACTTCTCTGGCAAACAGATGATACACTTCCTGTTTATCTTTTTATTTTCAGAATTTTTAACAGGTCCTCTTCAGTCTTTAGACCTCAAGGGCTAATAATTAAGACTATTTGCAAGGGAAAACTTGCTTTTTGACAGTCTGTGACCACAACTGGGCAAAAGTCTAGTTTTATAAATGCATTCATTTCATAACGTGTGCTGAAAAATAATTTCCGTGCTAAAAGTAAAGGCCTGTCCTCCACTGGCTTGTGGACACATGCAGCTTCAGTCACGTTCATTTTCCATAGTTTCAATTATATCAGACATTTCAAAATACTTGATTTTATTATATAGTCACCTGAAGAAAGTCTCAAAATAGAATTGACTTGTACACAATATTTTATTGGATTCCAAACCATTTGGCTACAAATCAACATTCAAAGATAGATAGCTGTGTGTAGGACATATTTGCATACCCAGTGCAATGAAATAAAGTGAACTGATTCCCTTACTGGCTATTACAATCAGCACAGGATAGAAATACAGCTGGTTTCTGTTGTTGAAGAGGTGTTCATGGAAAAATATTTGGCTTTCATGACAACATAGCCTGCACTTGGACTCTTCCTACTACAGTCCCACAGTGGAGAACATGTATGTAAAAGAAATGGAGTGGTTTGTTGTTTAAAATTGGAAAGTTTCATTCTGGGAGTCTTCAGACTGGGAGACTGTCCTCAGGGACAAGGGCATGGAACAAATCTGGAAAATGCTTAAGGAAGTGTCCCATAGAACACTAGAGATAAAAATCCACAGGAGCAAGAAACTGGGCAAGGAAGGCAAGAGAGTAGCATAGATGAATAGGGATTTGCTGGAAAATCTAAAGGGAAAGAAGCAAATGCATAGAGAGTTGAAGAGAGGTGATCTGGGAATAGAATAAAGTATAATGGTGGTAAACTGGTACAGATGAGGAGAAGGCTGAGGCTCTTAGCAACCTTTTTCCCTCAGTCTTCAATGGCAACCTGGGAACTACCAGCTTGTCAGCTTCACCTCTGTTCCTGGGAAGATCATGGAACAGATACTCCTAGAAGCTATGCTAAGGCACATGGAACACAGGGATGTGATTAAAGACACCCAGCACAGCTTCACCAAGGGCAAATCCTGACTGACCAATCTTTTTGGCTTTCTGTTATCAGTAGACAAGGGAAGAGTTACAGATTTCATTGATCTGGATTTCTGTAAAGCCTTTGATGTAGTCCCTCATACTGTACAATAGAGAAATACATTATAAGGTCATTTTCTTACAGAATGTATAATACTACTTTCTTAAGGTTATTCAAGATTCAACGGATGAAGCCAGCAAAAAACATTTCCTTAGTTCATGACTAAAAATAAAACTGACACATTTCTAATGTTATTAGTAAAACTTTCAGCGAAAAGTAAAATAAAGCTACTTACAATTTTCATTTATTTGATTGCTTCTAGTAAAAATAAACCAAACATGTTTAAATGTAGTACTATGAGGTTTAGAATCACTGTAAGAAATATGAGAAAATCAAATATGCTGTTACTATGCAGAGGATAGTTCTGTAATACTTAATTATTAGAAATCAAATATTATCCAGTGCTATACAAGAACAATTAACCTTGACCATCTGAGCATTTTTTTACTGATGCTTACACACACAATTTTACTAGTCCTTTCCTAGAACAGCTTGTACATAATTACACTTCCATAGGCATGGCCTAAATGAAGCTTGCAATGCTGGTTTTGAGCAATGTTGGGCATTAGTGGCATTAATCACAATCTCAGGTTTATTACTGTCAAAAGCTATTTCTTCTAGCTCTTCTTGGAAGACCAGCTAAGGGAAGAAGAATCTGCGTTTCAGTGGAGCAAATGCAACTAGAGAACAAGTTTATTTTTAAAGAATTTATGTCATAGCCTTTAATGGAACTCAGAAGATTACCTAGTTCTGATTTTCCTGGAAAAGAAGGTCATATATTTGAAGATTTGCTGTAGACCTATCTTTCCAAAACCTGTATCAACTTGTGGTGGATTGACCCTGGCTGGATGCCAGATGCTGACCTGGTTTTATTACTCCCATCTTCAACAGGACACAGGAGAGAAAAATAAAACTAAGGGCCCATGGGTTGACATACAGAGAGGGAGGGATCACTCTGCAATTGCCCTCATGGTCAGACCAGACTTGAGTAAATTAGCTGAATATATTACCAATTAAATCAGAGTAGGATAATGAGAAATAAAACATAAATCTTAAAACACCTTCCCCTCACCCCTCCCTTCTTCCCAGGCTCAACTTTACTCATGAATTCTCTACCTCACTCCACACCTCCCCAGCTGTGCAGGGGGACAGGGAATGGGGACTGTGGTTGTTCATCACACATTGTTTCTGCTGCTGCTTCCTCCTCGGGGGGAGGACTCCGCACATTCTTCTCCTGCATGAGTGCTGGGTCTCTCGCATGGGAGACAGTCTTCCATGAACTTCTTCAGTGTGCGTCCTGCCCAAAGGCTGTGGTTTTTTGTGAACTGTTCCAACGTGTGTCCCTTTCTTGGTGTGCAGTTCTTCAGGAACAGGCTGCTCCAGTGTGAGCTCTCCACACTGTCACAGTGCTGTCAACAAACCTGCTCCAGCATGGGCTTCCCAAGAGGTTGCAAACTGATTTAGGCATCCACCTGCTATGGTGTGGGGTTCTTCAGGAGCTGCAGGTGGATCACTTCTAATAACGCTTTTGCAAGCTCTCTGCATTCCAATAGGCAGACTGTGACGTGAAAGTAGTAGTGCAGCTAAGGAACTGTGATACTAAAACTCTGCCAGGGCAAACAGAATATGCCAGAGTTTTGAGCCAGCGACAATCAATTACCCTCTCAATCTGTCTGAGCTGGGAATCTCCAAGTTTCTACATGCTGCAAATCTAACCTTTTCCAACGTAACAAAGACCCATGCCACTGAGTTGGTTTCATATATCTCAAATGTCAAGAGATGCTAGTTACAAGGGCTGTCAGTCAACAGATAAAATTTATCAAGATAAAACCACGTTTTTGAAATACCTGTTTTTTAGAGTAGGGTGAAGGAGCTTGTGTTCAAATGTTTCCAAAGCTAATACAGCATATTGCTGTCAGAACAAATCCTACATTATGTCTTTGCCCTAGGTGATACTACTTGTGGAGATTTTCATTTGAAAACAGTTCAGTTGTTTCCAAGGACATACAAAGTTAGATAGAACCTGGTTAAAAATGAATGAGGATAAAGTTGTAGACATAGGAACAAGGAGATCTGTGGAAATGTTTGCAAAAACATACTGCATATGCTAACACTACATAGGTTCAAGGGGAGATTGAAAAAGTTTATGAAAGAGAAATCTATAAGAGGTTAGTAAATACACAGAAAAGACATCTGGTTCAGAAAAAAGTGCGGAAGCCAAGAACTGTTGGCAGCTGAGAAAGTACACAAACCCAGGCCTGCCCTATGCTTCTGTGTATCCAATGTCCTTACTGTAAGAGCAGTTTTGGGACTAGCTGCAGAAGTTTTCCAGGTTTCTGCACCATGTAGGGCATCCAAGAGCAGAACAGTCTGTTCCCTGTCCTTCCTACTTCTTACACAGCACTTTGGTGATGGTTTGCCTTTGGTACTCCACACACAGGCAGATGCTGCAAATTTCTGAGCAGGCTGCTCCATCCTCTCCTCAATGACTGAATGCAGATAAAAAACCTTAAGGTGTCAGTAGCAAGAAACAGACCCCGAAAAGGATCTGTAATGCTGCAGATTTGAGATACATTTAATTAGTCATAATAAGTTTCACAATAAAAAAGAATATGCCCAATTATTGTACAAGTCTGTACACCAGAGAGTTCTGTTTCAGGAACTGAGATTTCGGGTTCTGAATATTCTAATTATAAACAGAATCACAGAGTCACAGAATGGGTCAGGTTGGAAGAGACCACAGTGGGTCACTGGTCCAATATCTGTGCTCAAGCAGGGTCATTCCAGAGCACATGGCACAGGATTGCATCCAGATGGTTCTTGGATCCGGTGAGTTCACCTCTTTGGGCAATCTCTTCCTCAAGTGAGTTATCATCAATTTAACAGAACCATTTGGACATTTGCCCTAAACTTTTAAATCTATGAAAGAAGCAGGTTCAACTGCAGATCTTTTAGGCAATATTAAATTTTAACATTCAAGGGTTTCACACTTACAGCTTGCTATTCCTTCCTTGTTCTGTCTTGTAGTTCTGTGTTATGCACAAACCTCAAAGCACTTGGGTTTGTGTGTTTGTAAAACATACAAACCAGGCTTTCCCTTGGCTTACTGATACCATTGGCAGTACTAAGTAGCTCCTCATTTGAGCACCTGTCATTTGTGCTGTTCTCACTCAGAGAAGGACACCAGAGAGAGCTTCTTAGACACCATTACTTACAAACTAAACTTATATTATTTGTTAAAGAAAAAATATCAAAGATTTGGCAACTTCAAATCTAATCTGTAAAACTTTAGATGACTGTATAGTATCTTCCTCCATAGTTGTACTGGGTTTTGCCCAAGAGAGTTAATTGTCTTCATGGTAGCTTGTATGGGAGCACCTTTGGATCTGTGCAGAAAACAGTTGATGACATATGTTTTAGATACTGCTGAGCAGTGCTTGAACAACACGAAGCCCTACTCTGTTTCTCATGAGAAAGAGAAGAAAGGGAGTGCACAGAAGGTTGGGAAGGGACACAGCTGAACAGCTGACCCCAACAGAACAAAGCAATATTCCATATCTTATGGCATCATGCTCAGCATATAGAGCTGAGAGGGGAAAAAAGGAGAAGGGGCAGGGGCATTTGGACTTAGGGCATTTGTCTTCCCAAGTAACCATTACATGTGATGAAGCCCTGTTTTCCTGGGGGTGGTTGAACATCTGCCTGCTAATGCTTTGTTTGCACATAGAGTTTTTGCTTTACCTCTCAAACTGTCTTTATCTCAACCCACAAGTTTTGTCACTTTTACCCTTCCAACTCTCTCTGCCATTCCACTGCGGGGGACTGAGCAAGGGGCTGTCTGGCTGAGCTGCCTGCCAGGACTAACCCACAACAATACAAACACCTTTGCTGTTTAATTTTGAGGCAGTTAAATGGCAAATCTCCTGTTTTCCCTCTTCAAGCAAATGAGGTCTATGCTGTAGATTTTTCTAATTTTAACTCTTCTGACTACAGAGAAGCTACTCACATCCCAGTCCAGAGGAAGAGAATGACCTGGAGAGATTTATTAAGTCAAAGATCCTTGATAAGTTGGTCATTGATCTTACCTTGTTAAGGACCTCTTTCTGTGGGCAATATTAGTCAAAATAGTAAGCAGGTGGTGATTTAAAATTAGAGACAGTTTCTAAAAACTGAAATAAGCTTTTCATCTCAAGTGGCTTCAGTGTAGATAATGTGGGCCTATCTGAAGTGTGCTGAAGATTGAATTTCTGTGGTCAAATACTAGATCCTTGCCGTTTGCTTTGAGATGGAGGAAAACTTTTAACCCCACATCTGGAAGGCAGAACTCCTCTGGGCCCCAGAGCCCTGAAATTCAAAGGACCAGAAGAAGGCACACCAGTCAAGAAGACAGCATCAGAGAGGAGGAAATGCACTTCTGCAGATATGTTTTGTTTGTTAATTGCCAGCCATTCAGGCCTTGAGCACTTCTGACATTTGTCATCCAGACAGCCTGTGTTTGAAATGCTGCATAACATAAAGAATCAAGATGCAGTGTATGATTCCATTGGGAGAATACAGGATATAAGAACAAAGAGTGACATAAAATCCAAGAAAAACAGTAAAATAAAAGAAACACAGCTGACACTTTTTGTCAGTACACCAGGAAGAAAGTGATTTTCTTCAAGAAAGGCAGTAGGGCTGGGAGTGGAAGTGGCTTTCTCTCACAGGCTGAGAGGCAGGAGCAGTATAGGGTTTCTTCAAACAGGGTGACATGTATACAGACAGCCTGATGCTTACTTATCATCAGGATGGAACTCAGAGCTCCTGTGGTTTTATTTTTCTCTGAAAGAGTTATGATAAAAGCACTTTGGAGTATTTGCAGATGGCTAAACCTTCAAGGTATCCCTCAAAAGAAAAAGAACAGTGGTCTGGCTGGGGTTCAGAGGAAATGGCCAGGACTGTACACTGGTCATTAATTCCCCCAAATACATGATACTCTGGAGAGCTAAACATTTTGAGATAGATTTCTCATCTTTGACACAGATGATGACTCTAATGATTTTATTCTCTAAGTGTACTTTTTCCCCACATGATTTTATCAGTCCCATCCAAACACTTAGATATATATTTAAAAACATATCACCCCTGTGTGAGAAAGAAGCCCCCCTAGGTCCCTTCTTAAGAAAAGAGAGAGCAAAACACAAATAGAGCAAAACTACTCATCTAAAATGCCAGCCCAAGCAAGAATCTGAACAAAGTACTCCAACTTGCCACTTCAATGGTTTAACGATATACATTTTCTTGTTCAAGAGAGAACATCATGGCAAACAGAACAACAGACAAAGTACAAAGATGCTCTCTATGGTATAGAAAATTATGAGGATGTTCTGGAGGCTTAGTAACAACTTTGCCATATTCACCTGAAGTGTGCATATTTCCACCCTGGGTAGCACTGCTTCCTACAGTAGGTAGGTAAGAAAAGCTAAGAAAAAAACAGTAGAAATTTTAAGAAGGCAGATAAGATTTTTCCTTCCAAATCACCACTCAGATAGGACTAGTCAGACCTAAAGAGCGGTGAGAAAAAAGAGAAGAAACAACTGCCAGAGAGGCAGAAAATATTTGTAGTGCTGACTGAAATAATTCTGAAATAGAAGTCCATAGCTTTGTATCCAGGTTAGCTTTTCTAAAGCCTCAAGCAAACAGTTCCCTTTTGTGTGCTTAATATCAGCTTCTAAAGCACATGGGCAACATCTAGTGTTAGCTGAGAGATACTGCATATTCTGGCATCTCCATAAATGGCTCTGAATCACTGATAATCGATGATTATAAAAGTTTCTATGAAAACCAACTCTTCTTACTTTAGGTAAAGATCATGTATCCCAGTGATCAGGCAAGCATTACCACAAAAGGCACACATCCCATATTTTCCTCACTTTTCTCAATGCCTGACAGCTGTTAATGGGCAGTTCTGTTGGTCTCCATTTTAGACCTAGTCCAGAGCCTTGAGAAAGCCAGTTAAGGTACAGTATCAACTCAGAAGTGATGTGTTTTAGACAAACAAATTTCTTATCCACATGAGTAATGCTATGTTGCACAAAATAAAATAAGTAGCAAAGATACCATCATTGTTTGACCTGCAAATATGAGAAAGACTACACGAAGGTATTCAGAGTTTCTTCAGTATCAGTCTACCAGTGATAACCACGGTTCAAGAAGCCAGAAATATGCTGGTCCTGGGGAGAAATACTGCCCTGAAGAACAAGACTGTTACTGAATAAGAACAGGCTTGATTATGTAGGAGGAATGTAAGAAAGCTGCTGCATACAGTGTGCTCAGATTCAAGCAGTGAATGAAAAGATCATAGGAGACAAAGTGCATGCTTCAGACATGCTCTTTAGGATGATGGAGAATGGGAGAAGGTCATGTTGCAGAGGAGACCATTCCAAAGTCACCAGATGGTGGCATGCAGAAGTCAACACAACTCAGATCCTCCTGCTGCCACAGAAGCTTTTGTGCCATTTGGTGAGGTACCACTCCGCCCATTTTCTCAACATTTCCTTCTCCATCATATGTGACCCAGATACTCTGATGACCATTTTTCTTCTACAGTGTGACAGAAAGTCCCTAGAAACTGAAAATGTCTATAAATGTTCTCCAAGAAGTTTAGTGATGGCAAGATCACAATCAAGGTGTGGCTAAAATGGATATTTATTTCTTTTACTGTATGGGTCCAGCTTTCCTCCAGTGCTCCAGAAAATAAGTTGTCTAAGCTGGCAAGAATTTTCCACTTGTGCTGTCTGGGTACCAAGTACTAAGACTTCGGGAAATATTTGGGATCCCAAAATCTTTATCCAAACCTCACTGTTAGAATAGAATATGTTCTCTCAGCAGCACATTATACCAACAGTGCTTGCCTGCTAAAGCCCAACAATCTGGTCAGGCCAAACATATTCATTAATTTTACATCATAGTACTGTATACAATTAGAATAACATGATCTTTACCTTGTCATTTGTTTCCAAGAGAAAAATTGGTGTGGAGGGGGAAGACAGATGTCCTCAGCTGGTATTATTTTCCCAGACTATAGCATGTATTGCTATGGCCTAACTGGTCCCAAAGTCCAAGATACACAGATACCTGCCTCCAGCAGGCCCATTCCACTTGCAGCTCATGTGGTGCCTTCAGCCCAAAGCAGCAATTGCTTGCTTGGCAAACTACAGCTCTATGAGGTGCAGGGAAAATCCCTCCCTGTCCCTGGAAACACTTTCTCCTGTATCTGCTCTGGGAGCCAGCCAGGATGCTGTCTTTGGCTTTCTCCTGGCTCAGTGTAAGATGCTGGTGGCTACAGCTGCATCAGGAGGTCAGACGAAGAAATAGCTTCAAGTGTCATGCTAGCTGTCTTTGTAACACCACCATCACTCTTTCCTTCCAAGCTGGATTTTCAAAGACAGGAATATAGTTATGTTTCTTGGTTTTACCAACATGGAGTTGGTTTCAGCAAAGGAAGCTTTAAGGTGTGAGTTTGATATATTTTGTGCCCTGCCCTGTAGTCCTACTCTGACACAAATCCAAGCTGTCAACAAGAAAAAAATGTGGTTTTGGTATTCTGTTTAGAAAACAGCTTATGCTGTAGGTATGTGAAAGGCAAGAGCATCTGCCTAATTAAGTTTATTTGATCAAGGGCCTTTTCAGTGCAAAGTGGAAAAGAAATGAAAGGGGAAGTGATAAGAATAGGAAGACACAAACCTGATAGACAACAGATGAGAGAAATTATGCCAAGGACTAAAAGTTTCCAGTTACTAACTGATGGATGATTGAAAGTCCCAAGCCCAACTTTGGAGATGGCCACCTGGATTTCATAACTGATAAGAAAGGGGAAAAAGAGGATTGTGAAGATTTGAAGTGTTCAAGAAGAGGTGTGAGGGACTACACAAAATTTACACAAGAATGTTTAGTGGAAGGGGCTGTGAGGAAGAAAGGAGAGGGAGTAGGCAGACATGGTATAAAAGGGACTAGTTTGCTGGTTAGCACATTTGTCTGAACGCACCCTTTGCCTGTTCGCTGAAGCTGGTCCCTTCCTCTCATTGTATCTTTTCTTAAAAATAGTGTGTGGTGGTCTTAGCAATCAGCCAATTGACCACAGTGAGTATCCTGTAAAACAGTAATTGTGAAGGAGAACAAAGCAGGTGAGTGTCTCAGCTCCATCGGCTATAGTGGAACCTCAAGTCACAGGAACATGTGTCTGGCACCAGTTGCTGTGCCAGTTGCTGTGGAGCAGAAGAGGGTCTGTATCTTCTGCCAACCTGTTGTTCGCAGGGGTGGGGTGTACTTCACTCCCAAACCTCAAGTTGTACCAGCCAGCAAAAGCAGGTGCTGGGTCTGTGCAGAGGTACTAAATAGGCAGAGGGGCAGAGCCGATAATGGAGGGGACTGGAGTGGAAAGGACCTGTGAGACCATCGTGTGAGTTCTGGATCTGTTAACTGGATGAGATGGTGAGAAGTCCTGTGAAGCATGTAAAAGGATTCAGGATCTAGGTGCAAGTAGTAGATGGACAGAGGGGTGGGCCATGCCAGTACACGCCATGACTGTGCGCATATGAATTTAGGTGGAGTAGGGGAGTGCATGCACTTTAATAATGAATGTTCATCTTTACAAGCTGAAGAAGAGAGAACTGCGCTGTGTCTGCTTATGTTTTATGAGTCCTGTATGATGCTATTGAGAGAAGCATCCTGTGCGTGGCTAGTCGTGTCAGTGTCTTCAGTCTGCCTGTGCCTGTCTGTCTGCCTCTGGGATATGTGCTCAGCTCTGCTACCAGTTGATTCTCCAATGGGAAAGCAGCAGTCATATCCATCAGTCAGGGACGCATGCCTCTGAACAGACTCCTGGGTCTCTGGATGCGGCTCCAGCTGTCCTGCAGGAGGCATCACCAGGTTCTGGAGCTGCTACAGTGAGTGGCCACTTATAATACTGCTTAATGCATTTCAAGCCTAGATTCTAACTCACCAAAACCTCTTTCATCCTTATTTGCTAGTTCAGCAGTCACTGAACTCTGGCTTGAACTCTAGTTCTTTTGTATATGAGGGGTCATGCAGTAACAGGTTCCCCAGAGCGCCTGGCAGGATATGAGCAAGGCAGAGGTGCTACAAAGACTTTTAAAGCACTGTGTTTTTTCACATAAAGAACAGAGATAAACACCTAGTTCTAAATCACACTTACTCTGAATTTAAAAAAATCAGAATTAATGCATCAAGAAATGCAGTTGCCAAATTGCAAGCATGAAAAAATGTCAAAACAAATTTGAGTTTTAATGAAATTCAGGTGCAGAAAATTCCATGTAGATTTTGAACATATTATCAGAGGAAGTCTGAGACTGAAGAGACAAAAAAATCAGAAAAGCATTGGGTATTTAAAGAATATTCAGCTTCTTATTAGCAGCTGACATTGAAATTTTTGGTAAGGGTATTTTTGTCATTTTTCATGTTGTAAACCAATCTCTGTACTGTATTTCATCATTAACATATTGATTCTGGAGCAAATTATTGTGTGTTTGTTCACAGTGGCACACCTAAATGTTTCACGAATTATCAGTTTCCATTCCTGTTGTGTAGTTGAACTTTTGAGACAGTGGTTGTCAGCTCTTCTGCAAACTGCTTTACTTCCCTAATTTCCTTTACAGTTACAGAGTTCTTGCTCTAACCACAAGTGATGTTTACAGAATTCTCAACACAAGTGATTTTTCTCATATTTGAGTCTTAACATCGGATGCATCTCCAAACAACTCCGACATTACCGCTTTACCTCCCAAGCAGATAATGGACAACTATACCCAGAGTAACCAATAAATGAACAATGCAATGAATTCAGCTGAGCATAGTACTTTTATTCTGTTCAAACTTCCACACATCCAGACTTCAAGCACCAAGTTTTAAAAACCTTGAGCAAGCTTGAAGAGGCTCTCCTGCAGCAAAATATGAATGGATCCTAGGCAATATTTGGTGATTTCTGTTGACAAAGACTTCGTATTTTCTTGTATTGTTGTTAATTGAACAAACTTCACCAGAGTGACACTGGTCATAAGTCACCCCCTAGAGAAAAATTTCCTTTGCAAAACACTATTTTCACTATTATATTCTAGTTCCATCGGGAGCAACGTAAGACCCAAGACAAAGTACACAATGGTGTAAAAAAACCAAGTAGTACTGTGTGGCATTCAAGAAGCTAGCAGTTCAGCCTAAGCCTAATGTGAGGAAAGCAGAACATTTCTACTCCAGTACTTTTAATAACCTTTGTCCATTTTATCCCCTTAGATGTGAGTTTATATCCCTGAAGCTGTACTGGCAAATAATTACCCAGTATGCTACAACAGTCCAGAACAAAATTTCCCGCGCCTTCCACGTGGAACTGAGGTCCAAACTCACCACTGGAAGGTCTCAGAACATTGCCTTGCCCACTACCAAACTCTGGGATGGGCCAGGTGATTTTATACTTATAACATCCACTATGTTCAAATCAGACATAAGAAATGCATTTCCTAGGATGATTTAAAAATCCAGATGGACAATCACAATATCAGGTATGACTGCATGCAGCTGCATATCTATAGCAATACAACTTGAAAGGACAGTTGCTTATTTAACTCTATTGCTAATTTAAACATCATAAAAATATCTGATTTCTACCATTTCTT
The DNA here is from genome assembly GCA_035222235.1 of Margarornis squamiger. Lineage (NCBI taxonomy): Eukaryota > Metazoa > Chordata > Aves > Passeriformes > Furnariidae > Margarornis > Margarornis squamiger. The sequence goes on along the minus strand of JAWWTY010000088.1, from coordinate 28,559,814 downwards.
TAGAAAGGGCCACTTCCACAGAGAGGATATTCCCCCAGACAACTTCTCAGTGGGTGTTAAGAGGGCACCTGGAAGAGCTGTGGCTCCAAATCCCCTCCAGCAGAGAGCTGAAAATAGGTCTCACCCAATATTTTAACCTTAGAGCTACCTTTCAGCAAAAAGGCACTAGGATTGCTTCAGTTTTATTTGGGACCTTAGAAGCAGTTCCCACACTGGGTGTCTACATCCAGAAAGCTGGTCCCCTGACCTTCTGTTGGTACTGCCTAAAACTGCACAAACTAATTTGGAGCCATGGTGGGGGGAGCAGAGAGGACTATCAGAAATGATTGGTCTGAAAGAAAAAGTGATGGGTTGGACCTACTACTTTAGTTTACAGGTATTGAGCCAAATCCATAAGAGCCTCAAGAATACCTTGAAAAAATTTGATTACTTGGTAGAAAGAATCCCAGGATGCAGTTTCTGTAGGCATACAGTCCATCACAGTTTAAGTATATCTTTTTCCCTGACACAGTCAGGACTTGGAAACAGGCTACAAAATGAATTACTTGACAGAACTGAATTATCCATACTGTTACTTCATGTCTCTGTTATTCCTCAGTGTTTTATAACTATTATTTCCTCATCCCAATCTAAGAAAAACATTGATGGCTGTTCCACTCAATTCTGTTATCTTCACAGAGATGAAGCTCAGGAGCAACCATGGAGGAGAGAACAAAGATAAAAATCATCTGGGGGCTATTTTAAACAGCTTGTACTTTGGCTTGTAATGGAGCTGCTTTCTCCCAGTACTTCCAGTGCCCTTTCGACCTGTGCCTCACTTCATCATGCAATTTCTTAAGGACAGACAGAGGAGAACAATACCAATGCATAGGTTAGCAAGTGTAGGACACACTCTGTGTAATGTATTTGGTGTCCCCACTCAGATGCATTGGTAAAATACACAAGCATGTATGTGAAGGTGATGAGACACTGGAATTGGCTGCCCAGAGAAGCTGTGGATGCCCAGCCCTGGAAGTGTTCAAGGCCAGGTTGGATGGGGCTTTGAGCAACCTGGTCTAGTGGAAGGTGTCCCTGCCCACAGAAGGAGGGCTGGAACGGGATGATCTTTAAGGTCACTTCCAACCCAGACCATTCTATGATTCTATGATTCTACGTGCCCAGTTTGGCAGGCTTGAAGTGCACTTTTGTAACTAACCTATACTCTGCTAACCTATACTATCTGCTCCCTTCAGGTCATATTCAGGTCAAGGAAAACAAGCTTCAGACCCACCAGGTCTATGACCAGTGAAAGATCAGAGAGAGAGAAAGGGGAGAAGACATCACCAGCCCTGCTGCTGTGCAAAGCCAAGGAAGCCAGAATGCATTCAGGACCCTAAGGTCTCGCAGCATTCTGAATAAGAAGTAATATACAATGCATGGTGCTGCCTTCTCCTCCAGCCCAGATATATTTCATTCCCCCCAGTGCTGCTGCTACCGTGATACTTAACCTCTACTTCCTCCCTTTTCCTCAGTAAACTGAGGCTTTGTTCAGGTTCAATCCTTCTGAAAGTGGACTGAAATTTGAGATCAAGAGGTGAAAAGCCCATTAGGAAAGCTGGAACCTTTGTTGCTACTCCTCCAATGTGCTGTAGGAGGATAAGAAAAAGAAGTACTTTTTATAGGCAATGGAAAAAGTAGCAAAGCATGTGTAAATGCACAGGAGGTGAAACACGAGGTTTTGTTGTCTCTCTGGGGCAGGTAACTGCTATGTTTACAGATTTCCAAGCTCAACACATTAGCTGCAAGTCCTGAGACCTTCCAAGGCAATGAAATCTGCCTAAGAAGAGGCAGAGTTATGTTGCTTAAAAAAATGAGTGTGATCACAAGAGGATGTCCTGTAGAAACACAGAAAACAATTCATCACCACTTCCAACCTTCTTACATTCTACAGTCAACAACATGTCCACTTCATGCAGGCAGTAAAGGACTTAAAACAATTTGGAAAGCCTAAGCAATGAACTCAGCAGAAATCTTGCAAGGATTTCCAAGAATGAAGTCTAATTGTTCAGAAAAGGAAAAGAAAACCCTCTTCCCAAACATGAATCCAGCTATAAAATAACAATACGTTTGTGGTTTAGAAAGAGAGGGAAAACCTGCACATGGTCTTCTCAAATCACCTCTTGAGAACTTATTTTGAAAATGTCCAACAGTCTGATTCATGAAGTTGCTCAGGATTATTCTTTTTCCTTAAATATACATTGATTAGAGCATGGTTCTAGTAACACCAAGCTCATGGGTTTGATCCCTGTATGGGCCATTCTCTTAAGAGCTGGACTTGATGATCCTTGTGGGTCCCTTCTAACACAGAATATTCTGTGATTAGTTTGCACTTACAAGTTCTGGTCTGGACATTGGAAATTCAGATGTACTCATCTTACACAGAGCCAAACAGACAGCAGAAACATTCTGTTCACAAGTCTTCACTGTTTTATTCCATTGTAGAAGGTGTTGTGATGAACCTTTTTATGTAATCTGGAGCCCTAGCAAGCAAGAACTAAAAACATTACCAAGAAGAGACATAAGATACCAACCTCTCTTTCCCAGCTGTGCTCATATGACCAAAATATTTTGTTCTAATAAACAAGTCAGTGGTGTGTAAATCTTCTCACAAGGCACTGAAGGTGAAAAAATCATAATTTAGTTGGACTCATATAGCTAAACAACAGCTATGTTATAGCAACATTATAAACTCCCCAAAGCACTATGGGATAACACGAAATCATTCTTCTGCAAGAGAAGGATAAACAACACTTTAATTAAAATATCTTCTCCTGTATTGAGCAGGCAAACCAGTTAAAAGCGTTAATGATCCAGACTCAGGAAAAGGAGGCAGTTTAAGAACACCCCAAAGAATGGGTGTCCCACTCAGAGTCTTCCATTTCTTTTTTTCACAGAAGTTTCTTTTTTTTTATTTATTTTTAAGTCAAGAGCCCTGCAGCTTGGGTCCCCCTGCATTTCAATGCAGTATTATCATATGCAAAGTCAAAGTCAGTAGCGGAAGGAAGAGAGAATGGGAAAGCTGGTGAGCACTGCCGGTGTCTGCGCAAGTGTGACCGGATCGTCCATGGCCCCGGGGCTGGGGTTCGACCGTGATGTAGCCATTAATGATGCGGATCCGGGGAGGGCGGTCAGTGGCACTGCAAGGCAAGAGAAGAACAGTCAGTCCAGACCCAGCCCAGAACTGCCCAACAGCCACAGGGCAGGAGGTGGTCAGCCTCTGTGTCCCACTGTGAGTCTTCTGGGTTCACAGGAACGGTCTCTTGTACAAATTACACGCTCACCAAAAGCTGGTGTCTCCTCACGGCAGAGCGCCATCTTGTCCCTTCCTCAGAGACGTGGGCAGCTCCCATGCCAGCGCACAAGGAAGAGGGTGCTACCCATCTGAACTGTGAAGCAGTCTTGAGGGGGAACAGCAAAGACACTGAGGAGGGTGACAACAGCAGCAAAATACTTGCCCTGTCTCAAGTCTACTCAGCCTGCCCATTGCTCCCACAGCCAATCAGGCAGGTAAGACGACCATATTCCTAGCACCCCTCAGCGAAGCAGAAACTATATAACAACAAAACAAGCACTGTTGCAGAGGAGTTCACTGCAGCAACACTTGCAGAGCATAGCTGGACTGAAGCATCTGTTTTCACCTGAGTACATCTTCCTCGGCCATGCTTCATGCATCTCAGTGTGGACTGAACTTGTTTTTACACTGTATGATCTCTTCCACAGGTCAGGAATTACAAAGAGATTGCATGACATACAGTAAGGAGAGGAAGAGCCATTTCCAGAAACATATCACTGGGAAAAGATGACTACATTTCAGAGTATTTCCCAATGGAAGTGAGTACTCTGACATGGTGATAAACAAGAACTGAATCAGAGCCCACATGATACTGAGCTCCCACTATATCAATATGTGATGGAGTGAGAAATTGTATGCTCCAGGCTGCTAATGCTAATTGTCCTGAATGGGGGAAGATCATACACCACAGCAGGCCAATAGTCAGAAGGGTCAGATACTACACTGGTGTTGCTCCCTTCTGCAACGGATTGAAAGCCATGCCTGATACCACAGCTGTAGGAAAGACACACACCCTTGGGCTGGTGCTGTGTGGAACCTGAAGACAAAAATGAACAAAACTAAAAGTCCACCTGGCAACTACGAAAGTTAAGTAGTTTCTCCTGCACCAAATTCCCCAGCTGTTGTGCATCATTCTTGTCTTATTTTGGGCCATTAAGCAAAAATGCTTTGGGAAATTGAAGGTAATTAGTATTCCTTTTAAAAACACTCTTCCTTACCCAAAAGGCTCCCCAGAAGATTTGAACAATAGCTGGAGAGAAGCCAGCTGGCAGCACATCAAAGAAATACAGCTGGCAGCCGATGCATGCAGGGGCACAATCCAAAGCCATTCTGCCAATCCCATTACAAGACTGTATTAAAATCGCTTGAGCTGCAAGTTTCACATTTTCAGGCTCACGGAAGGACTCACAGAATCATTTAGGCTGGAAAAGACCTGTAAGATCACCGAGTCCACCTGTAAACCTGAAAGCTGTGAATGGCCCATGCATAAGAAACCTGATAGCTTTACCTGTGCTTAAGCACCCTGAGGAATGGTTAGAGCATGGGCTGAGACTCCCAGTGAGACACGACCTGCACAGGAGTGAGCTTGTGGCAGGAGGTGCTGGATTTGCTCAGGAGCAGAGCCGGCTGCGCCACGAGGTGGGGCTGTCAGCTCATCCCACGCCTGCCCAGGACCCCGCAGAGGCATGGACGTCCTGCCTCTGAGAGAGGAGAAAATAATCCCTGCTTTACAGAAACCCGGCGCACGGGTGGGGCTTGTGCAGCAAGGGCGCAGCAATTTCCCAGGCATCACTTCCACCCCCCCACCCCAGTACTGTCATAGAACAGCTCCATCTCCAGACGTTCAAGCTCTCTGCTATTAATGACTCAGCTCTAAAAAGAATGACTTAATTAGTAGTGGAAGGAAACATTACAGAAAAAAAAAAAAGAAAAAAAAAAAGAAGAAGAAAGCGGCATTTGCTGCTACCATATTTATGCAGTAGTTTCCTAGGCTGCCATCATCAGCTTTGCGTTTACCTCACCACTGACCAGCAGTACTTGCAATCCTATATGCAGCCCTAATCCACCTCCAGTTTAGTCACAGTAGTACATCTTCCCATCTTCCCTCATCTTCTGAAGGCACTGATACTGGAAGTGCACACATATCTCACAGTCACTGTCCACTGACTTCCCTGGGCTTTGTGGGAAAAACTGCATGTGAAAAACTGAACATGACTCTGTGGAGGCAGGGTGGGAGCAGGATAGTCATTCCTTAACATTTAAACTAAACACACTATCAACAGAAACTCCAAAAACCCATTCACAATTAGATGGTATCAACTAGATTAACAAAAAGTAAATGATACAGTAAAGACAAACCCAAGTGTGATCAATATAGATTTGTTATACTGGTGATTCTTGGACTATGTGTGGGTCTGTCAGTGGGCACATTAACCTCCATGTGCATTTGTCTCCCTCTGTCTCCAAAATACTCACTCTAAGGTTGGAAGAAGGAGCAGAGAAAGGAGTCTGGTCTAAAACATCTGACAACAGCTGAATTCTTCTAACAGAGTAACAGCTGTTGCCTTTGCAATCAGTGTGAGCAATGTATCGCTGATAGGAGTGCAACAACTGGGCTGCAGAGATTTGAGAGTAAAGGCATAGGACAACCCTGATATACTCAGTAACTGGGGAGCAGGAAGAAATGCTCTTCAGAGGGGAAAAAAACCCTAAGAATTTAGAGGATTCATTTCAAGAACTGACAGATTTTCTGCATCATCCCAACCCATCTGGTTATTTACAGTACCATAAATATAAAATGCTTTCAACTTGAGTATGGCAGAGATACAATCAGAGACACACAGTACAAAATGTATGTTATCTGACAGGAGAGAAACATTAAGGTATACATTCAGATACAGGTCCAGGTGTAGGTAGTGAGGGAGAAGTTGGCTTTTTTTTTTTGCAGGCTGCTGTAGTACTTGTAGGTAAGTAAGCCCTTCTGGATGAAAACTAAGGGCTATGTGTGAACCTTTGCCCCACAAAACACTCAATTTTTTATATTAACTCCATCATCCATTAGGCTGTCAAGCTTTTTAAGACTGGAAGAATACAGAAACTGGAAATAACGCACGAATACTGTCCAAATGCAAAGAGCACATATGTCAGGTATGACAGCTTCCACACATGCAGCAGCTCTTAGATAAGGTCCCAAGGCTTTGATCTGTACCATCTACCATTGGACCCAGTCTTCCGTGACAGGGAGGACTGTCATATATACACTCACAATCCCCTAATTTACATAAGGCTTCCACTTGTTTTATGCCTTATTTTCCACAAACCTAATCACATTAAAAAAACAAACAAAAAAAATCTTTTGTCACTAAAATTATAAGCAGTCTTGTGTAAACGTTTCAGAAGAACCATGGTGAGGGAGAAGGTCAGATCCTGTCCTCAGGACATGTCTAGCCCCTGCAGGAGTTTGGTGGACTGGACTAAACAGTCCAAGTTAAAGACCAGTTTGCATGACAAATCATCCTCCCTCCCCAGCTACCTTTCTTCAAGGCGAACCCAGAGGTCATTAAAGTGTCGCAGTCTTTGCTTCTTCTGCTGCTTCTTCTTCTTCTTTTTGTACTTCCTGTCTACCTTCTCCAGCACATCGATGCTGTCAGGCAATAGCAGGTGAGGCAAAAACTCTTCCTCCTCCTCCTTCTGGGGCTGCAGTGGCAGTGGGAGCTCCTGGGATGTGACATAGGGACTGTGTGATGATGAAAAGGCTAACAAGGTTTTGGGAGATTTTCGGCTGGAAGAAAGAGGAAACACAGAAAACATATGAAAGGGCTTTGAGGCAAAATCCATGTATAGATACTATCAAGGCACATATATATAAAATAGGTGTTTATCCCTGACATATTCGCTGGATGCTCATTTCTTTGCCTTGTATTCCTGCTTAAGTCAATATTCTGACCAAAATAGTTCTCTTTAACAAAAAAAAATCTTTGGAAAAGAGGCAATCTGGATTAGAGAAAAGAATGCAGCCTGGCTCAGAATGGAGTAACTCTTGGTAATAACTTTGCCTATCTAGGAAGAGGTAAAAATGGAATCAACTTCCAAGTCAGAGAAGGTCAAACCACACTCCTCTAGTCTTCTACACATCCTCTGATATACTGCAGAAAACAGACCAGATTATCTCTTTCAGCATTTCCTGCTAAGAACCAAGTAACCTGCGGGACAAGGGGAAGTGGCAGGGACAAAATGACTAAAGCACATTAGCTGATGAAGCCAGTCCTGGATCAACAACTCTCACCAGTAAGGTAAGTAAGGAGTAGACTCTGGTCATGGCTACAGAAGTGCATCTTGCAAAAATTACTGTCTTTGAAGGGAATGGCTCAATATACCATTAATGTTAATGAGATACCTGGATACCCTGGACAAAGACAAGGCTGAGGTTCTCAATGATTTCTATGCCTCAGTCTTCAACAGTAAGGGCTCCAGATACACCACCAAAGTTGGGAAAGGCAAATGTAGAGACTGGAAGAATGGAGACCCTAAGCCCACTGTAGGAGAGGATCAGATTTGACACCATCTAAGGAACCTGAATGTGCACAAGTCCATGGGACGTGATGAGATTCATCTACAGGTGCTGAGGGAACTGTTGAGCAAAGTTGCTAAGCCACTGTCTATCATTTTTGAAAAATTGTGGCAGTCAGGTGAAGCTCCTGAGAACAGGAAGAAGGGAAATATAACCCTCATTTTTAAAAAGTGGGAGACCCAGGGAACTAAAAACCAGTCAGTGTCATCTCTGTGCCAGACAAAATCATGGAGCAGATTCTCCTGGAAACTATGTTCAGGCACATGGAAAACAAAGAAGTGACTGGTAACAGCCAACATAGCTTTTCAAAGGGCAAATCACACCTGACAAATTTGGTGACCTAGTATGATGGGGCTGCACCACTGGTGGAAAGGGACAGAGCTTACCTGGACTTAGGCAAAACGTTTGACAGTGTCCCATGTGATATCCTTGTCTTCATATTGGAGAGACATGGATTTGATGCATGGACCACTTGGTGGATAAAGATCTGGCTGGATGGCTACACTTAGAGAGTTGTGGTCAATGGGTCGCTGTCCATGTTGGAAACCAGTCATGAGTTGTGCCCCTCAAGGTTCAGTACTGGGACCGATGCTGTTCCACATCTTCATTGGTGACACAGACAGTGGGATCAAGGGCACCCTCAACAAGTTTGCTGATGATACCAAGCTGTGTGGTGCAGTTGACACAGTGGAGGGAAAGGACGCCATCCAGAGGGACCTTGACATGCTTGAGAGCTGGGCCAATGCAAGCTTCATGAAGTTCAACAAAGCACAGTGCAAGGTCCTACAACTGGGCCCCAGCAATGCCATGCACATCTACAGGGTGGGCAGAGAAGTGATTGAGAGCAGCCCTGCTGAGAAGGACTTGGGGGTGATGGTTGATGACAAACTCAATGTGAGCCAAAAATGTGCACTTGCAGCCCAGAAAGCCAGTGGAATCCTGGGCTGCACCAAAAAGTGCATGGGCAGCAAGTTGGCAGAGGGGATTCTACACCTCTACTCTGCTCCTGTGAGACCCACCTGGACTGCGTGCAGTTCTGGTGCCCTCAACATATGAATGACATGGAACTGTTGGAACAAGTCCAGAGGAGGCCTGTGAATTTGGTAAGAGAACTGGAGCACCTCTCCTACAAAGATAGGCTGAGAAGGTTTGGGCAGTTCACACTGGAGAAGGGAAGGTTTAGTGGAGACCTCGTAACAACCTGCCAGTATCTGAAGGGGCCTAAAGTAAAGCCAAAGCAGGACTCTTGGCCAGAAACTGTAGTGACAGAACACAGAGTAATGGGCACAAATTGAAAGAGGGTATTCAGTTTAGATATTAGAACTTCTTTACTGAAGGGTGGCGATACACTGTAACAAGTTACCCAGGGAGGTCGTGGATGCCCCAACCCTATCAGTGTTCAAGGCCAGGTTGAGTAAGGCTTGAGCAATGTTGTCTAGTGGCAGGTGTCTCTGCCCATGGTGGAGTGTTTGAGACTAGATGATCTTTAATATCCCGTCCAATCCTTAAATTCTATGACTGAGCAATCCTTTGGGCTATCTAGTCTGCAGCAAGTGAAAACAGATTAGTTTTGGCAGCATCGAGTTCACTCTCTTCTCATTTTTTCTTGCATGAAGCCAAATGGTACAAAGCAGAGAATGCACAGCCTTTACAAAGCATCATGTCAGGGAATCATGTCTGACACATCAGACACCAGAGCTCAACACACTATTGTGGCTTTGACTTCTAGTGTTGATCTGCAAAAGGATGTAATGCTGTCCTGCCAGTCAGATAAAGCACACCAAAGAACACGAAATGGTGGTCCTAAAGGATTTTAAACACAATGTGGAGGTCCACATGGAGGGGAGGATACTGAGCAACTGCATCCCTCTCATAAGCAGAAGTAAGCTTTGCACATATTTATAGCAAGTAAGGAGGGAGTGGAAGTCAGGCCTTCATGAAGCCTTCCAGCTGACCAGATCCTTTATTAGGCTGGCAGCATTTTTTGGAATTTCAAAGGACCTTCAGCAAGTGAGATATTCCACTGATACTATACACATGAACAGACTCTCTCATGAGGCAAATCTTGGAAACCCAAAGGACCACTCAGCTGAGCTCCCAGAAAAAGCTCTAAGGGCTATGGCTACCCAGCTTCCTGCAGAGGTGATAAACTGATAAAAACAACTATCAGCTCCACCCTGATTACCGAAGCTCTGTTTCTTTATACTTAGAGCAAACAACATTTCATCCATACTCCAAGGCAGGCAGTCTGCAGCGTCCTATTCACTCATGGCTTTTCTGGCCCACACTTCTCATTGTTTGGGAAAAAGCAATTTACCCCCTTCTTTATGAGCATCTTGGACAAAACCACAAACTCAATACACTGTGCATACAAAGAACCCAACAGGAATGTCTGACTGAGCTTCATGGCTACATAAAGAGAAGACATCCAACAGTCTTCTATAATAGGACTAAACTGGAGGCTGGCATGAGCTGAAATTCAGAAATGTAACAGAAAACCTGTGCTAGTTTCAGCTGGTGTAGAGTTAATTTCCTTCACAGTGGCTAGTACAGGGCTGTTTTGGATTTGTGCTGAACACAGAGTTGATAGAGATGCTTTTCTTATTGCTGGATGAGGCTTGCATGGAGCGGATGCTTTTGCTGCTTTTCCTTCTGTCTTGCTGACAGAGAGGTTGGGGGCGCATTAGAGGTTGGGAGAACACACAGCCAGGACAGGTGACCCAAACTGGCCAAAGGCATAGTCCATACCATATGACATCATGCTCAGTATATAATGCTGGGGGGAAGAAGAAGTAAAGGGAGATGTTTGGAGTGATGGAGTTTGTCTACCCAAGAAACTGTTATGCATGAAGGGGCTCTGCGCTCCTGGAGATGGCTCAACATCTGTCCATGGGAAGCAGTGAATTAATTCTTTGTTTTTGCTTGCTTGTGTGTGTGGCTTTTGCTTTCCCTATTAAACTGTCTTTATCTCAAAACACGAGTTTTCTGGCATTTGCCTTTCTAATTCTCTCTCCAATCCTGCTGGTGGGGGATTGAGTGAGCAGCTGTGTGGGACTTGGCTGCTGTGTTTAAACCGCAAGAAAACCACAGACCACTGGGCAGAAACCTGGCTTTAATCACTGAGACCTGCCAAGAACTGTGTTCTCTTTTCAGCTCCAAATGACATGAAAAGGAGGAAGCCCAGAAGGGATATGCTTCAGAACGGCTGCAGTTTTCAAGGTAGCCAATCACAATGTGCACATGTATTTGACGGTGAATAGAGTCCTTCCTAGAGAAGGCAAAGTTAAGCTGTGGATTGAAACATGAAGGAGAGGATAGATGGAAAACAAAATTTGTCTTATTTCTTGCACGCAAAATCACAGACTGATCACATGGTAAAATTTATTTGATAGAGACTGCTGCAGAATGGGTCTTCAGCTATAAATCTCTTTCAAAATCCTTGTGATTGTCACACTCTGTCACACTTTATCACCTCTGAACTGTCACAATCCTTCAGCTCTCCTCCTCAGCTGTGTCTACATCACATCCTCAACATCACCTACTCTTAAACTCCACCTTACAGAGTGAACCCCCATTAGCTGTCTCCAGTGACCTGGTTTGATCTGCTTGAAAGTTCTCTGCCAACTATTCCCTTTTCCCTTATTTTCCTTCACCATGTTTGCTCCTTAATTGTCTAAGTCACAGAGTGTGCATCCCTGCTCCCCTGTAGATTAGAGTTCCATGCTGCCTGCAGCCTTTCTTACTGAACTCATGGCCATATCACATTGGAGCTCAGCATTGCTACAGGTACAGGATGACCTGGATCCTGCATGGCCAGCCTTTTATTCTGATAGATGTGGCCTCAGACACAATTAATAGACACTCATCTACATAACCTCCTTCGCAACACTTCGTGCAGGCAATTCATCCAGGGACCAACTAAGCAACCACTGGAGAAGGCACACGGATGCAAAAGCAGGTCCTTCTTCCCCCAGGCCACTTCCTTCTCCTAGCACAGCAGCTAAGAAAAGAGTCAGGAAACACTTCAATTATGGCTGTGACTGTGATGAATATTTTACAATATATAAATGTATTCCAAAATCAGGAACAACATTTTAAGTCCAAAATAAGTCAGAAGCAGCTTGATTGAACTTGTGATACTATATATAAAGTGTTCTGTGCACTGATGCCTGGTTGGAGAATCGCTTTTGCCTTCCCTGCTTTGGAGACACCAGGGAGAAGGAACCCTTCTGCTTCTACTAGGGGCATTCATCCCATTTCCCCTGCAAATGGACAGCACACCTCAGGCAGCCCTGTCTGCAGGTGAAATTGTGTAACTGCACACACTCGTTTGTCTGCTACAGGAAAACACACATAACAAGCCTGTGTCTTTCTTGGTTCCTAAACAGGTATCTACAAGATACCCTACAAGGGAGTTTTTGTTTAACTGAGCACAGGAAGCAGCAGACTGTGCTGCTACTGCACAATGTCATGTTGCAAGGAAGGCAGACAACAGCAAACTTCCTCCTTCTTGTGTTTTAGGACCCTTCAGCTAATACCCCCACTGTGTTCAACACCAGAACAGTCACTTGAATTCTCTGTCTCAGTTCAACCACTTGCCATTATTTTTCTCTCTCAATTTTGTACAGTGAAATAGTCCACAGGCGCTGACTGGACTGTGTGTAGCACCACTATCTAGGAAAATAGCTGGATATGGTTCCACATTTATATGCGCTAGACCACGTTTAATGTCAGAATGCCCTGTTATTTGCTTCTAGAACAAGCCCAAGACAGCAATCAAGTTAAATACTCCATCCAATCCCTGGGATTCTGACACATGCTTGCCACAGGTCTTTTCCTCACCTCATATACTCTTTGTGTTTTTCTTGAAACATATTTCATATTTTTGTATGTGTTTCCCAGTCATACAGAAATGTGAATAGCAAAGTGCCATCTTCTTTAGCTTATTCACTCAATTTAATATCAAGATTACAGCAAAGATGATCTGTCCAGTAGTTCCAATGAGACACTTGAGTTCCAGCTGATGCCAAACTGAGGGCTTTCAAAGGCACAAGAGTCACTGGCTGAACAGTGAACTCCCATGATGTGGTCAGAGAACTCAGTGTCCACCTACCTCAAGTATCCTTGATACCAACCTTCCTGATGAGTGAAAATCTACCTGTCCTTTCCACAGTTGTCTGCCTTTGATTTCCTTACAGCTACATTTCTACAGAGCAGTATGAGGTCTTGTTTATTCTCAAGTACCTATTAAGCCATGTTTCTCTGAGGTTTAAGAAACTGCTACATCAGTTTTCAGGAATAGCTAAGCTAAGAATGAAAAAAAAACCAAGAAAATACCAGTGCAGGCTAGTTTATTGGTTTGGGGCGGGGGGAGGGATGTGGTTTGGAGATTTTTTGTTGATTTGTGGTTTTCTTTGGTTTGTTGGCTTGGTTTTTTTTAATAAACTCTGTAAACAATGATACACTGGATTTTCTAGCATACTTAAGTTTTACAGTTCTTGTACTTAAGCACAGGGGGCTTCTCCAAGTCAGACCACCTGCTCATTGGTGGCAACAGGCTTAGGGGCTGGCATTTACATACTGATGGAGGTAAGTCTTGGCTCAGTTTTTTTCTGTTCACATAAAGTTAATGATGTATGTCCATGTCAAGAATCACTGCAAAAACATGATCTGCCGAAGTGTGAATCTCATGATTTTAGACTGCAGCAATGGCAGTGTAAAGAGAAAGGTGAAGTAACCAGGGTATGAGAAAAACATCTGTTATTATTTTGTACCACATCTGTGGAGCCTTTGGCACAGACCAGCTCTGCACTGTGCTCCTGCACAAAAGGTGATAGTGCTTTCTTAGAGCACTGTATAAAAAATATGGGGGAAGAGGAACAGAGATATAAACAGAGAGGGACAGCATGCTTCGCACAGAAGATAGAAGGGAAACGGTACCATAACTGGGACCAAACCTTTTCTCCACTGTGGCCTTTTAGCAGTGACTATAAGGAAGAGTGGGCATATTTACAGATATGACATATAACAGACACATATTTGGTAAGAGTCTGGAGAAGGGGGAGACAAGGATTGCAGATCCTGAGCTAGTGGCAAGAATTCCAGGAAGAGGTGACTCAAGAGCACATGCAATTCTCAGCAGAGAGTGGAGGAGGAGATTATCTGGCATCTGTAGTCACTGAAACCATGGAGATGGATAAAAGCATCCAGTGAGAGATAAAAGAAGCAGTAAGGGTATATCCCAAAGGACAGCTGTAAGATGAACCAGAACAAGTACCTTGACTTAAAAATGCAGAACAGAGCAGGGGACACAAGAGCAATCAGTCATGAGAACAGCTTGGAAAGAGACTGGTAGATTCTTTGCAATCAGATTCCAGGCTGAGAGAGAGTAATCAGAAAGTATGAAAAATAGCAGTGTAAAGGAAGGAGAGTGTTAAAAGGCTGTGCAGTCAATCACATAAAAGGGAGGAAGGAGAAGCCTGGAAGCCTATGTGGGATGAGAAAGCATCCAGATCTGACGAACCAAGCATTCGTAGTCTGTGGCTGTTCATTTAACAGTTAAAAACTTACAGAGGAGGAAACTTTATTTCATTGAAAAAAACCCTAAATCAACCAACCAACCAACCAACCACAAAAAAACCCCAAAAACCTAAAAACAAAAAACCACCACAAAAATAACCGAAACAAACCAAAAGAACACCAAACCAAATAAAATCCCATTTTTGAACTGTCTCATGGATGAGAAAAGCAAACTTCTGGGAAAGAGAGAAGCCTAGCTCACTGTTAGGTATAGTTCCAGCTGCCACTATTTCTTCATGGTTGTTTACAAACCCACCCCCAATAGCTGCTCAGCTACGTAAAAGCATGCCTTACTTGTTGATGGCTTGTCCAGCTGGAGTGTGTTCTACCTCATACCCTTCTCTCCTCAAAACATCAATCACTGTGTTGTTGCCCACAAAGTGACCTGCAGTTAAAAGAAGAATGACATCAGAACTCAAGAAGCACAAAGAAAGAGAACAACAAAGTCCTTCCTCATCACAGGAGGTGTGCCACACTCAAGGAAGGCAGGGCTTTATCACTCCCCACCAGCATGCACCTGAAACACAGGATTTCTAACGAGTGATTGCTGAACTTTCCCAAGGTCACTTCAATTACTACATTCTGCCTTTCTAAAATTCAGATGTGATTGCAATTAATCTGGTCCCACAGGTTGTTGCATAATGAGCTGCCCAGGGAGGTGGTGAAGTAACAACCCTGAAGGTGTTTAAGGAAAGATTGGATGTGACACTTAGTGCCACGGTCTAGTTGACATGGTAGTGTCCAGTCAAAGGTTGGACTTGATGATCTCAGAGGTCTTTTCCAACTTAATTGATTCTATGATTCTGTGACTATCACTCCACTGTGGATTACTTGGGGGAATAAGAGATGAAGTTCTGATACCCCTGTGCAAGAGCAGCACTGAGTCCGCAGCTGGTGAAGATGCGAAAAAGGTCAGAATATGGCCACATTTCAACATTCTCTGGCATTATAAGGACACTGAGCTGTTGTTGAATTATCATTTACAATTTTTAAGTGATTAGGAACCATCCAACTGCAGAGAAGGAAAAATAATTCTGAAAGCAAATGACTTAGATCAACCCCTTTCATTCCTTCTGTACATGCCACCAGGTACAGAAACTCCACTTCAGTCATGTTGGCAAAAGTTTTGGAAAGACTTAGAGGGTTCTGCCCTAATTCTGTGATTTACATCTCCACTCCACTTTCAGACAGATGTGGTGGCTAGTAAGACCATAATCTGGCATGACAGTGAATACATGACTACTCAAAGGGTGCAGAAGTTATTCCTGAATGCTCTACACACAGAATGTCTTTCACCATCACTCTCACACCTCATCAGACCAGGCTGCTAGGAAGCAGATGGAGAACAAGGGCCTTGCACAGTCCCTCATAGAGATTTTGTGAAATATTTTTTCATTTAACAGCCTACATTAATTAAAACTAGGCTGGAGCAAATTATTTATTAGAGTGATCCCTTGCTTCTGTAGATGTAAGCAGTACTAAAACTGATAAATAACTTCAGAAAAACTGTTTACTGCTAATATTGTTCATTAAAACATGGCAATGAAACCAGCAGAATGATTCCAGTAGCCAGGGAAAGCAAGAAGTTAGCAAGAGAATTCCAACAGTGATGAGATTATTAAGAAACTAAACATAAGCAATTCATGACTTTTCACTCGAAAATGGGTTCAATGAATTGGAGTACAAAATTTCACCTTCTCACATCACAATAGCAAAGTGCTCATGAACTACCAGCTTAAGGCATGACAGTTGGATGGTGTCATTTGAGCACAGACATTCATCAAGATGAACTTTCCCCCAGAGGCTAAGAACACAAACCAAGCCAGGTCAAATGAAACTTATTAGCTGAACACTGCAATGCACACCCACTGGGTACCATATTTTCTCACCTAGTAACTGGATTTTGCCCCAGCTCATCAGCTCAGATTTTGTCCTCAGAAGGAGTGAAGCTAATGTGCCTTTATGAGGACCTAACCTAATACTGCTGGTATCTGTTGCTTACCAATGGTTCAGCCCCAGGCAGAGCTAACAGAGAATTCCCTCATGTCAGCAAAAAGACCAGATGCAGCAGGGAACAGTAATGACTGTAATCAAATGTTGTAATTGAGCAAAATTAGCCACTGAAAAGCAAACATTAGGTATAAAAGATGCCAGACCTAGGTTCTCTCACCTTTGACACAGAGGAGAGGTGTGAGCCAAGGGAAAGGGATTCACTTCTCCTTCCCTTTCTCCACACAGCATAAGAAGGGGTGCTTTCAAAGGATGATCCATCCCTTTTAACTGTCAGTGAGGACAAGACTTGGAGAAATGCCTCTCTCTTGATGAGGACAGGGGCAGTGTATATTGCAAGTTCAAAGTAGATATTTATCTCATATAGGCAATGCTGGAGGAATTGTGTCCCATCTTCAAAAGTGAAAAGCAGCATCTAGGCTCTGAACTCATACTTTCCTAATCCAAGTCCTTCAGGGGAAAGGGACATGGCATAAAGATAAGCCTTTTATAGGACAATCTATGGTGTTAGAATAATTTTCCTCAAGACAGTTTAAGAGCTTGCAGTCTCACACATTTCAAGATTGAGCTACTGAATAGCTGCATATATCACACCATTACACACTCTACCCCCTTAACAATCTTCAGCCACCTTTATTCAGAGCAGGGATTTAGACTGGTATGTAGAAAATTACTGTAGCACATGGATGAAACTCATTTCAATCAGTCAATCTGCTTGAGTGAGTTCCTGAAGCTGGGCTCTTTCTTTTTAATTTAATGCACTGATAAGAATATCTTCTTTATTACAGTCATGTGTACATACCTTCACAGAGCACCTTTCCTCATTGTTGCCAAGGCAATGAACTATGTCTGCGTGTGAAAGAAAAATTATGTGCTAATATCTTGCAAAACAGAACAGACTAAATGAATAAATAAGTGTTAAACAGATGCATACAAATACAAACAACGGTGTGATATTCGATTGTTCACAAGATGTGATCAATCAGGAGCCACTCAGGCTAGGTACATAAAAGGATTAGGAGCTGCAGCATTGGCTATCCAAAAGGTGGGCCACATGTGCTACATGACACAGAACTTGTCTGGGGCCCAGAGGCTCTAGAGGTTCAACTGAGTTAAATGCAAAATTAAAAAAAGGTAGAAGAGTGAGGGTTTGAGGTACAGGACTCCACCAGGAGCCTCCCTAGAGTCAAGACTTTTGCCTTTTTTCTGGCGACCAGCACAATAAGAGCTCAGTGGTGTATGAGAGATCACATAGCCAAAATCAACTGTAAGAAACACAAGGAAGATTCACTCTCCAGGGTTTGAGATCAAGCAGCTATTGCTGCAAGGGAGACTTAGATGAAAGTCACATGACAGGGAGCAGGCCTCTTTCACCTGTTTTCTACTTTAGCTTAACACACTTGAATGCCTCCCAAAAGAAGAGCCCTGGGCCCTGTCCCATCAGAAAGCCTGCTCTTTTCTTTCTGTACACAACCCTGCATTATCCTCACACCGCTAGGTGAAGAGATGCCTCCAAGAGGTCAATTTACTCTGGCAGGGGGTGGGGAGCCATGAATCTCTTTTCTTCTGTGTTCAGGCTCAAAGAGAAACTAAAAAGCTGTTGTGTGCACCAGCTCAGCCATGCACTCTACTGGAGAGTAAATAAGATCCCATACTTTAATCTGCCCTGAAAGGAGATGGCATGCAGGGACCGCAAACAGGCAATATGCTCAAAGAACAATGCTGTTGGACTAACATGCACTTGCAGACTTGGCCACTCACTCAGATGTGCATTGTGTGCTCCCGACCTTCCTCAGTAGCAATACCCAATCTTGCAGAACACAGGCTACTGCTATTGCCCTGAAACCTGTATCTCCTACTTGCAGCTTTTACTGCCAGTGCATGCACAGGTGCTTTTATCTAGATAACTGTGCCAGTTATCTGTGGGTTTCAGTAGATGTTTCTGAACCCAAATTTTAGACATTGTGAGGCTGAAAATTTTCTGCATCCAGGGAAAGGAACAAGAAAGTATTGCAAAACAGAAGTTCTGTTTCTGTTCCTAACTTTAAATTTTTCACAGAAACCAAGTATGTAAGACAGATGAAAACTATGTTCCTCTTTGAATGTCAACAAAACTGACTATTCCAAGCAGATAAACAAAGTTCCCTGACCTTCTCCTAGAGTAATGTAAAAGGAAAACCAAAAGCATACATAATTGTGTGTTTTCCTTAGTAGAAAGATGGCACTTCCAATCTGCCCCAGAAACACGTTAAGATCTCACCATTTACAAACAACCCAATACAATGAATCACTAGACCTACATGTAAAGACACCGAACAGTTTGTTAGGAAACCTGGTCTGGACTGCTGACCTCCAAGACATGGTGGGAACAACTACAGCACATAATTATAACAGTGCAACCACAAAATGGCACAAATTATTCTGGCCATTATGGACATCATAAAGCTAGATGTTTATCTGGACTGGGAGTGCTCAAATGGACCTTTGGTGCCAGAGACTCTATGGATCACTGAAACAAATACTTTCAAGAATGTTTTAGAAATACAGATCTTACCATTTAGAAACTTTATGGAAATGCCTATGGCAATTATCATCTTCTATCATTCTTCATCACTTTGCCTCTCATATATACACAGTTACACCTTTTAAGTACATGCTGTGATGCAGAAGATAGAGTAATTTTAATCCAGTTAGTAAAATTATGGAGGAAAAAAATAGATAAAATATTTAATATGATCCAAAAGAAGGAAAGCAGGTGAATTAATCAACTTAGTTACAAACTAGTTTCCTTCAGACGCATGCTCTTTGTACACACTTCTCAAGAGGAAGACTCTTTTTGCAGAAATGAACACCATTCACCCAGGTATAGCAAGCTCACACTTCACTTCTCCCAGAATCACAAGGAGGAAATTTTGTGCACTTACACTAGATTACCCAAGCAATATATGGAAAACAGGGGTCAGTCATAAAGTGTCTGGAATTCCAAATTTGCTATTTAAGTTAATATAGTTCATTGAATGTAAAATACGTAACAGTAGATCCAGTAAAATCTTGCTTTTAACAGTATTTCCAAGCCTGGAAAAGCCAGAATACTAATCAAAGGACCAAGACCATGAGACTCTTGACAGGTTTAGTGGTGCAGGCAGAAGGAAATGACAAAAACTGAAGGGGTGAGGCAGCCCTGGTGGTACTATAAGTCAACCTAAAGATTTCTTGAAATCCAAGTAAGTGCAGGAGTATAAGGATGTTGCCTTACAATATTTCTGCATGCTTGCCCGTCAGATTCCATGTAAGCAGCCCTTCCATGCCCTCCAGTTTTTTTGAGGCTGCAGACTGCCAAATGTAATCCTTCCTGTGATTACCTGCAAGGTGAAATATTAATGAAATACTACTCCATAAACACTGAACCTGAGGTTTTACTCCACTCAGGCCATGACAAGTGGTTGTCTTCAAAAGATGTGATTTCCTGAAAATCTTTTTTTTTAATACAAGATCTTAGTGGATCATAGTTCACCACTCTCAAACCAAAGGGGAAAAACTGGCAAGCATGACTGTGGAACAGTGGCATTCTCCATGCTCAAGAAAATACTTCCACTAGACATGAGGCAACCTAAAGAAAGTGCTTGAAACTTGTATTCACTCAGCATGGAAAAAAAAAATCTTCCCTTTCTTTAAAAGTGATGTGCTTTGCTAATTAACTCACCTATATAACTTCTCAAAGCAGCTGATGATGAAGGCCTTGTACAACATGGGGAAAATGGCCTAATACCATGGAAAACGAACATTTGAAGTCACAGTTTGCATGAGCCAAAAATGAATGAATTTTTCTTGTGAGAGATAAGAAGGCACTTTTTATCTAGCAGGTTGCATCAAAAATTAGGTCTCTTAAATGTAAGACCTGAGTATTTTTGGTCCTAAGGTTTCCCATTTTTACCCTTGGGCAAAGTCAAACCTCCTGATAACCTCCTCCAAAAACTGAAGCTAGAAAAAGGTTTTTCACTAATTTTAAGCGCAAATTCATGAAAAAGTTAACACAAAAGTTTACAAACCCATATTGCTGATTTTGTAAAATCTGAGTTAAGAGAAAAGCTTGTCTTCAGGCAGCCTTAACCACTGCGGCTCCAACTGTGCTGGCATTTACTGGGAGTTTTCCGCTGCTAAAGCCTTAGGCTCATTAGCCAAGCAGACCCTCACAGAGGTGACTATGCTAGCAGCCAGCACTATGTTACCAGTAAGGGAAGGAATTATCAGAAATGCCAGAGCTACAGTACTCACAGCCACCTCTGCCATTGGACCTGCTCCCATTACACACCGCTGCTTCCTTTCCATAAAAGACGTTAGGACGGACTTGAAATGCCACTCCCTTAAAACACACATTACATGATAAAACTTTTTCTACCACAGCTGCAGGGTAAAGGTAGCAAGGGGTAAATCCAGCACTGACAAGAAGCTGGTGGCCACCAGACTGTTAGTACTTGAGCATAGTTTTTTGGCCTGGCTGATTTTGACAGTTGCACTAATATGGTGGAACAGAGGCTACCGCCTCTAATGCAGAAACGCAAAGATTTCTTCGTTTCATGTGTCAGAGATGTCAAGAGTAGTGCCCTTCATGTGAACCCTGGGGCTTTGGATGTGGGTCCTGCCTCCACACAACATTATCTATCCCCTTCGGGGGTTGTTGTTCTAATAAACCCTGTCATTAGCATTCTGCAGACTCAAAGAGGCTACTAAGCAAAACAGTCTCAAAGCGGCTGGGTTGTATCTGACATTCTCAGATTACAGAGGTACAGGCACACCTTCCGGCACTAAGCCTTTCCTCCTACACAAGGAAGATAAAATAACACTGCATTCCAGGGACAGAAGCAAGCAAGCAACCAGCAAGCCCTTTGTGCCCAGGGAGAAGTGAGATGGCCCCACAAGACTAATTAAATATGTTTTTAAAATCTGTTTCATCAATACATCATCTTCACCCCCCCATTCCTCTCCGTTGTTTTTTTTTTTTTTTTTTTTTGGTTCTAGGAACTATGAAGATTCAGCTTCTTATGGACTTTTCATGAACTCCCTCAGTACACATTTACAATCTTTTACATAAGGCATAAATAAATTTACATTCCCTGTGAACACTCATCTCCAGTCCCAAATGTACTGATGGCAGGTTCAAAGTTTCCATGCTGGGTTCTGAATTCCCACTGAATTTCAAAGTGTTATCACATTCACCTAAGCAACTTTCATATTCCCAGGGTAGGTTTTTGTTTTGTTTTGTTTTACAGATATAAACACCTACAGAAGCTGGACAGAGACATCTTGGGCATAGCACTGTTAACTATTTTTCACATCCAGTGCTGACAGGTCCTTTCTCTAATCTTTTCTTACCCAAAGACAACAAATTTTGTTCCCCTTGCATAATTTCCTATCCAAAAAACCCAGATGGGGCAGCAAATTTCAAGAAGTAACAGTGAACAGCTCTATATGGAAACAGTACTACCTAGCACACCATTCAGACTCAGCACAATTTTGCATTCCCATGGAAAAAGTTGGGGATTTTTTGTTGTTTTTTTTTTTTTTTTTTTAAAGACATAAATGACTATGGAAAAGGCATCAGACACGTCTGCAAATCCAATGCACTTGGCATGTAAGGCTGACACACAGCTGACCAGTATGTCACATCTTAGGGACTGCCTCAAAACTTAGAGAAGTTATGGGAAGCCATTTGGTGGACTACAGCAGATTCTGAGGTAAGCATTGGTGGCAGCATGGTCTCTCTTCTCCTTGACCAGGTGGCTGAGACTAAAGGTTACACATCCATCTTCAGCTCAGACAGAGTCAATTACGCTTCTATACTGATGTCCAAATCCTTCTGCTTATTGTTGGGTCACATGTCAACCATCTGAGAGCTAGTTTTAGTTTAGTGAATATCAGTTGACTTAGTTACTGAGAGGAAAACAACTCGGATCTGAAGCTGCTATCTCAACTGCTAATTCTAATATTGATTCATCAGTCTGCTAATAACAATTCTTCTTTCCAGGAGGTCTTGTGGGGGGTGGGGGAGTAAAGACTGGGAAAAAAACACAGTCAATCCCTGGAGGTTTGAATCCATACGGTCTGAGTAATGCTAAATAAACACATTTGTTATTTCCTTTAGCAATCAGAAGAAATAGTAGCTGAAGAAGTTCTCACCATCATCCTGCTTTTCTTTATGTTAATGGTGGCTTGCCAGCATCCAGTATACTTTAAAGCCTCAGAATGATGTTTTTTTCAAGAGCAAAAAAAGAAAAAATAGATCTGAGACAAAAAGGAATTTTCCAGTGTTTACAAGATTAAAGGGACAAACTTCTCAGGTTGTCAAATCAGCCAGCATTTCTGACTGAAGTCACTAATTTCTTCCACAGGGCCATAAGGCATCTGAGTTCCCTCTGTACTTCCTATTCATGAACTGGCACTTCTGGAGTTTCTCAACTGTTCAAAGAGGCAAGAGAGACTACAGGAATTTAAACCTGGTTCTTAGAAACTCTGACTTCACTCAAGGCCTTGCCTGTCATAATAAAGTTAGGATCTTGCTCCACTGAGTATCTTTCCTCCTACATAAAAAAAACCCCAAACCAACCAACCGACCAAAAAAAACCCAGACACTTCTTTTTTTTTTTTTTCTGTCATTCTTTAGCCTCTTCAACAGAAAAGCTTACTTTAGTAAGTAAACTAAAGAAAACAAGCAATGCTAATCCTGGAATAAAATTACCCTGCTGAAGGAAAGCCCACCTAGAGCTGAATCTGCTTAGAAACATCAAAGGAAACAGGGACTGCCTCCACTGATACCTCCACTGATACAACAGTGGTAAAATGTAGACAGAACATTCTGCGTTGGAAGTGACCCCCAAGGATCACCAATTGCAACTCTGAAGTGAATGTTCTGTAGAAGAATCAAACTTGTGATCTTGGTGTTATTAGCACCATGTTCTAACCAACTGAGCATAAGTGTCATCCAAGTGCTGAAGGGAGCAGGAGACTGGATGACAAAGGATATGGAAAAGGTCAGGTACTTTCTTTAGTGGTCAAACCAGCCTTTAGGAACCTCAGGTTCCTATGACCAGAGGGAAAGTCCAGGGTTTACTATGTGTGGAGAAGGATCAGGAACATTCAAACAGACCAGCCATGTACAAGTCCCCATAGAAAACATCTGGAGGAACTGTGTGAGCTTGCCAAATGTCATTGTGATGCCACTCTCAATTACTTTTAAAAGGTCATGGCAATTGGGGAAGGTCCGTGAGGAATGGAAGGAAGCAAGTATCCCTCCTATCCTCAAGGAGGGCATGAAGAAGAATCTGGGGAACTACAAAGTACTCAGCTACACCTCCTTTCCTGGTGAAGATGGCAGAGCAAATTATCCTAAAAAAACATTTCCAAATATGTCAAGGATAAGCAGATGGCTGGGAGAGGTCACTATGGATTTATGATGAGAGAAACTTGGCTCATGAAGTTCAGCAAATCAAGTTCTGCACCTGGACAGGAGTAGCTCCAGGCACCATGACAGGCTGGGCACCAACTGGCTGAAGAGTAATTTGGCAGAATAAGATGTGGTGTCCTGGTGGTTACCAAGTAGACCTTGAGCCAACAATGTGTCCCTGTGGCAAAGGCAGCCAAGGGCCTCCTGGGTTGTGCTAGGAGGAGCGTTGCCAGCAGATTGAGGGCTGTGATCCTTCCGTGCTCCTCAGCACTGATGATACACGCTTGGGTCCAGTGTCTAGCACTGAGGTCCCCAGTTCAAAAGACATGTGGACATACTGAAGAGAGTTTAGCAAAGGGCCACAATGATGATGAACAACTAGAGCAAATGTCACACAAGAGGCTGAGACTGTTCAGCCTGGCCAAGAGAAGGCTCAGGGGATATAATTGATGCGTAAATACCTGACAGAAGGTTGCAAAATAGATGGAACAGAACTTTTCTCAGTGGTGTCCCATGAAAGGACAATGGGCAGTGAACACAAACTGATATACAAGAAATCTCATCTAAACATAAGAAAAAGCATCTTTAGTGGTTTAACATTACAATAGGTTGTCCAGAGAGATTCTGCAGTCTTCATCTTTGCCCATACTCAGAACCAGACCAGACTCCAGTTCCAGGAAAACTGCTCTATATGATCCTGCTTTGACCAGAGGGATGGACCAGATGATCTCCAGAGATGCCTGTCAGTACCAGCTATCCTTTGATTTTGGGAACGTTTAGCCAACACACAGCACCCTTTGTGAGACCTGGACAAGTGATAAAACTCTCCACAGCACAGTGGGACAACACAGTCCTCTCTACATCAGTGTGCATTTCTTAGACAAACCAGAAACCTATAGCATTACCTAGCTGGCTTGCTCTGGAATCACACATGTTATCACGTACAGATCACATAACTGTACTGAATACAGTTCAGAGAAATTAAAAATGCATATAGAGGGAAGACTGCTGGCGAAAGATTATAGCTAGCTTTGCTTCACAAGTCCTTTCACTGGCAACAGGGAGTAGGTCTGGCTTGTAACTGTACTGCTACCATAGAAAAAAGGCTTGTCCACAATTAAGATAAAACCCTTACTGAACCTAGTGGAATGCTGCTGGTATTACCAACTCTCTCTTCCCATGCTTTCCTCTAATTCCCTCAAACAGACATTTTGGCTTGAAATTTTGAGTGTTTGCACTTTGGCCAGAAGCAAGGCTTTTTGGATCTTTTCAGCAAAATCTGTTATTTTTCAGTTTTACACTTTTGTGCAGATTACTTCCAAACAGAAACAGTCTCAGAAATGAGCTCTGACTGTGAAGCATTTTTGACAGAATATAGGGGGAGTTTGATCTGTTTAAATATAATAAAAGCATAAAACACAGTGAATCTAATGATCAAATCTATTACAGTCCAAATTACAGTATGTAATTCCTTGTAAGAAATCAACACATACTGCCATGGAGTTACATTAAGACCTGGAAAGAGAAGACTTTTTTTTTTTGCACAATGTATTACACATCTCTAAATGCCATCAATCCAGTTGGAATATAAAATCAATCAGTATATTTCTGATTTTGCTCCATTTAAAATAAAAATATCAACTGTAGTTTAAATAACAAGTATTTGTAATACCACAGTCACTCACAAACCATGACTTTATTTGCACGTAACTGATGATAAAGGCTATTTTTTCAATGACACTTCATTAATAGAAGAAATTGAACCTTCCTTACAAAAAGCCTAGCTGTTTTAAAAATAAAAAAAGCACAGGGTGAAAAAAAAATCTGGAAAGAAAACAACAATAAGTATTCTCTCCCCTTCTAACTTGGAGACCCTTCAATATCATACTATCACTTTAATACAACCTTGTCCTGCAGTTTATAAGCCACTGCTAGGACACACTTTTTTCACTGGTGGTCAGAGGAGGGGAAAACCACCAGTGAGTCATGATTTAATCCCATTCCTCTAGCCTTCCTTTTTCTCCTCTTTTCCTACAGCTCATTCTAACTTGCCATTTATAAGCACTTTCCTGGAACCTTCTTCCAGTAATTAACAGAGGTACAATACTCAAGCAATGCTCAAAACTGATCATAACATATTTGTTCATCTTCACTGCTTGCCAGCATAAAAATAAATCTTCCATATAGTTATCTATCACACACAGCAACCTGCATAAGCAAAAGGCTAAATTAGCTTGCTGGAAAAAAAGAAAAGACTGCACTCATAATGTGCACTCAGGAAACCTCCGAAATCTGTAGAAATTGATCTGTTTTCTGCAATATAACCTGTGATGTTATTTCTCATTTAGACATTTAATACAAAACAAATTAAAAAGAAAAACCAAAAACACCCACCCCCCCAAATACTCGTGCAGTCAAACACAGGCACAATGAGGAATTGTGCGGCTAAAAATGGGAGGCTGGCATTATTCTTCGAACAGAACTATTTGGAAGAGCTGGGAACAGAGGACAGATTGTTTTCAAAGCCAGAGTGTAATTAGAGACAATTTCAAAACCAATCCAGCATCTCCAGAGAAGACAGGGAACCTGTCTGGATTCACAAGTATGATGGAAAAGCAGGAGAAGAGCACACTAGGTGCTCAGAGATCA
The DNA here is from genome assembly GCA_035222235.1 of Margarornis squamiger. Lineage (NCBI taxonomy): Eukaryota > Metazoa > Chordata > Aves > Passeriformes > Furnariidae > Margarornis > Margarornis squamiger. Next base: position 28,533,453 of record JAWWTY010000088.1, on the reverse strand, counting down.
ATCCACATGCACATAATCCACAGACCAAGGGTGCTCATATAGGCCCAAGGCTCCAGGAATTGCTGCAGTATAGCAATGTTGGCAACAGGGACACAAAAAAAGGGGACAACTGACAAACGAGGAAGGAGGAAAGCAAGAATTCAGAAAGGCTAGGAACAGATTTTAAGAACATCATGAAAGTTGAAAATAAGAGAGATTGAGAAAGACAGGGATCTGTCCTGCTCCTGCAGTGTTTCTGGGCTCTGGACCAGCACAAACGACACAATGCACAAAAATGACAATAAAGACAGTCTGGGCTAGAAGAGCAGGAACAGAAGGAAATTGATGGACGGGAAGGCAAATGACACAAAAACATCTAAAGATGTGATTTGCAGTTGCTGGGATGCAGAGTGTATGCAAGGAGAGGAAGAGGCTCTCTTTTCTCAAAGGATCCTGCTCTTGGGACAAGACAGACCCAGAGGGACATGTGCATCCACACCTGTCCGTCGGCGTGGGCTGCTCATCACTCACGTTGTGATGCAGTAACTGAAGCCCAAATATCTGTGACTATCCTCCTGACAGAAGACTAGCTAACTGCAGCTGACACAACTGGTATTTGGGGCTGGCATATGCTTTGTCAGAAACATCAGTCCAGCAGGGACAAATGTGATCAGAATATCACCAGTGCAGTACAGCAAAACCCTGGTCTCAGCCTACAGAGAGACACAACCGAAATCTACTGCTTTATTGTTCTTTGAGACACTGAGCTGCACAGGGCAGTGATACTGCAGGAAGATGGCCGGTCACAATCTTCACAGGTGTCTGAACAAACATTGTCAGCCCCCTTTGGTTACCTCCCTGCTCTCACATACATGACCCCTGTTATGGTAAGTTTGTAATCAATCCCTGCTGCAAGTGCAGAAATTGTCACAGACTTTGAATACAAATGCTTTTAAATATTTAAGTAAATATTTTCCTTGCCTTGTCTCTATCTTCCATCCTCATTAAAGCAGTATGCACCAAAACCAGAACATGGATACTGACATCCATTTCAGTTCTCATTTCTCAAGGGCCATATGGTTCATGGAGGGGGGGGATATGATACTTCTCTGGGAATTAGAACCTGTCTTTTCTAATGCTGATCCTCAGTTCTTTCATTTCCTGGAGCTAGAAAAAAGGATGAGTCATGGCAAACCAATCCTGTTCATACCCTCCACCCAGCCCTAGTCTGAAGTGAGGGTGTTAACCTCAGAGTTGGATGTGCAGCTGGGCGTGCCTGTAGAGTCCTGCTGCCTGCTAAGAGGCAAAAAATGCAGTAGGTTTTCCCCCACTGGGCCCAATGCACTGCTCAAGAATAGTAGCAGACAACTTTCTTGTACTTGTGGAAGCTCCATGAAGGAGGTCAGGAGCTTTAGAAGGAAGAGAAAGGTGAAACTCTGCCGTGCTTCTCCCCTTGCAGTTATTAAATCCCTTAGATTCACACAATTTGGCACATAGTTCTTTTGAATGTGTTCTTGAAAGGTTAATTCAAGCACTGCTAAAACCTCTGACTTGCTGCCTTTTATCTCAGCTCCCTGCTCCTCCCATCCTTTCATACTGGCTGCCCAGACGACAAACATGTATGTATCTCTATTTCCGTATATGCACTGTAGTTGATTCACTGTCTTTGGCTATGCATGTAATGAACAGATACTGCAACAAATGCATACACTATGAGTTCTTTGCCTACTAAAGACAAACAGTCTCTTGCACTGGAAAGGCTTTCCTACTAGGGTACAACTGTCAGGAAAACCTGAGTTTCATGTCCACTATTGTAAAAGTACTGACCCTTCTTTAAACTGAGACAAGCATTTGTAAAAGGTTCCCAATGGACATGGGAAGAATGTGTTTGGGTTGAACAGCACCTCAATCACATACCAGCTCCAAATGCAAAGAAGAAACTCTTTTCTGGATGCTCTTCCAGCAGGTCCTTCACCCTCCTGCCCATTCGCTCATTTCTCTTGTAGATGAGCTCCTGACGGAAGTAGCTGTCTATCTCTTGGGCAGTAACACGTTCATGGGCTGGAAGTGTAGCATTAATGAAATTTGGGACCTAAGGTAGAAAAAAAAGCCTTCATGAAAGGGGAATTTATTTCACAGGCAGCCATCATGCACAGGAATTTTGCTCCACACTGAATGTGGCAATTGCTTTGTCCCTCAAGGTACAGCCAGTAGGACAAAACCCAAAGCAAGCTAAAAAATACCTAGCAAGCTTCTAAATAATGCATGGTCCTTCATTTCTCTCAGCATATCATTTAATGAGCCAGCTAAATGATTTTTTTTTCAATTCAAAGTCAAAAAATACTATCAGTTTGCTACACTGGAGATCCTAAGTCCTTATTGTTTGGCTGAAGAAACTAAATATTTGCCCCTGGCTACCTTTAGCTACACACCTCTTCCTTAAATTGCCATAGGTATGACATAACTATAATGATAATTACACTCTTCTAAGAGAATGTGACTGGTATCAGAGCCCTCAGGCTGCCAAAGAAAACTGTGCAATTTGAACTAAAAAAACATCCCTAAATTTTTCAAAAGAAAGAGGGCCATATTTTCTCAGAAAAGAAAGCAGTACCCCCTCCAGTTACCCTGTCCTCAAGGTATTTTTTAAAATGCTGTCTTCCTCTCCCTTAGGACACCCGAACTCTTGCCACTGGAAAGAATTGTGGGTCTGCAATTGCAGCAGTTCTTGCTTCTTGACAAGTAGCTTTAGGCATTGCTGTTAGTGGGACCGCTAATAAAAGGGCCTTCAAGTGGTGGTTTCTGTACAGCAGAGGTACTACTAATAAGGCAGGTGCTTTCCCTTAGAAGGCTGCAGCAGATGAAGAGACTTTGGAGCTCAGACTATTACTGACTCATTCCAAAGGGTTTTTAGCCCATAGTGGGTCATCTACTGGGCAAGCATGGGGTCAAATACAATTTACTGAAAAGTCCTGCTTAAAACATAAACTGACAATGTTGCAAACGACTAGTACTCAGGTCCTCTGTCAGGGAGAGTACCCTGAGGTGAAACCCCTCATGTTAAGTAAAGGACAGTTGTTCCCTTGGAGATGCGCAGGTCCCAGAACAACTACCCTCTCCAAGGACCTAGCGACAATGCCAATTGTCTGCAGTCTATAACAGCTTTGCAAATTGTGATGCAGTGCCTGTATCCTCTTAAAATGCTGGCCTCCTTTGACAATCCTTTGAAATCTATGAATGAAGTGCACGGTGTAAAAGCTAGGCAGTGGTACAACCAAGTTGCCTGCACTTGCACAATACACACACAAAGCTCAGTGCCAGAGAAGCAAGGGTTAGTATGACTCAGCAGCTCAGCAGTACTGGATCATATGTATCAAAAGGTCATAGGAAAATGGTTATTCAGGAAGAAAAGCCCAGGTATCAACATCCACCATTCCATTGCTGTACAGATAGAGCCTGTGTTTTCACTGACGTGCAGGAATTGCCAGGCAATACCTCACAGACAAGAATAGAAAGGCCTGATGTTTCAGTCTGAGATTAGCTAATCTAACAGCCCAAACAGGCCAAATTGGTCCATTCTGGGCATTTTCTTGTGGTTTAAAGATCAGTGTTGCATTCCACTGTGCCGCTTAGGAAACCATCTCCATAAACCCAAGTCTGTGAGGTCTCAGAATGACTCTTTTCCTTCACATTCCATTTAAATCTATTTTTTGTTTCACTCCATTTCTCTTCTTTGGGCCTTGACCACAGTACACAATCATACTGATAAGGGACATTAAAAGCTTGCAACTTGCCCAGCCTTATGCAAGTGTCCAAGTCCTGAGTGTATTTCTCTGTCACTATTTGCACAAAAGAGCCTGGTGTTGTTCTCTTTTGGCTCATACCTAAGCTAGTTGGTTCAGTTTGCTCATACCTAAGCTAGCACAATTCCACAGGGTCCTTAAGAAAATAAAGGATTAACTCATAGAGCTTTGATACTAAAATGAACCCAGCACTCATCCAAAAAGGGAAAACCAGGTGCACCTTCACTGATGATGTGCAGAAAGACAGGGGTTGAGGTTGTGCAGACTCCTGGAACAGGAGGCTCAGGAAAGCAGATGTGCCAGGGAGCCAGACATGCCCTTGACCCTCATCTGTTAAGGGCTTGACTAGGGGAGAGACAGGCACAAGTGTGACAGGGATTAGCACTAAAGGGACACGTGTGTAGTACAAGGGCTGTGGTGGCAAGACTCACTTGAGAAGTGTCATGGTTGAAGATGATGGAGCTGAGGTCTCCACAGTTGTAATGCTTGATAAGGTCTTCAGTCGTATAGGGGATCTGGAAACTGCCTGCTCGGAGGCTCTCCTGCTGCAAGAGAGTCTGATTCAAAGCAAAGACCACCTGAGGGAGGGGAAGAGGGAGGAAAAGACAGAGTTCCTGTTAAGTTCTCTTTTTCATCCCAAACACAGCCACCTGACGAGGGCTCTCTGAAGCTGCTCCTGCTCTGAGTATGCCAGTCCACACCTCACCAACACGCACCTCCTCTGGGTCAGTGGGTACTCACACCTTGGGTGCCACAGGCCTGCTCAAAGGGAACTGACTTAGCACATTTAACTCCATGGGGTTTTGTCCAGGACATGATTAATACAGAAGATACAAGGGGGCAGGTGGAAGCAGAGGCAATCTTGCTCTCCTGGATGATTGTTTGCTTGACCACCACAGAGCCCCAGAACATGACGGACTGCTGTCCCCATAACTCCTCAGCCACCTACCTAAATTAAGCATGGCCTCTCCTTGATTGCACTTTCTTCCTCATCCACAAGAACAGCCAGGGGCTGTTGTTTGCTGCTACATGTCTCCTTCTCTAAGTCTGCATCCATTTCACACGGGAAGGGCTCTTTAGAGCAGGCCAGGGAAGGATGGTGGCTGTTGGGGGATGTAGGGAGTCACCCAGTACTCACTCTTTCCCAGCTGACCGCATGCGCGTATCTCTCATTCCCTTTGCCTCAAGGCAAACTATCTGGCTGTCACAGCTCCTACCACCAGGGAGCCTTTCCACTGACCACAAAGGGAGAAGATCAGCAGAGCACAGCAGGGCTCTCCCACGGCAGTGGCCTCAGGACCTGATCCAGAGAGAGCTGCTGATCCAGCTGCCCCACACCTGGGGCAATTCTCACTCCACTTAAAAGGGACAAGAGAGCACTTTGGAGCAACACTTCACAGAGGCCTCTGGAGCCCAAGAGATGATGCAGAACCTTCATACCTCTCCCTAGCTGCTCCAGGCACTGCAGCTGGTGGCCACCAAACCCCAGAAAGGCAGGGAACCAAGAAAAGACTTGGAGTAAAAACCGCCCAGGCTGAACATGGGATGCCAGTGGGCACCTTTGGTGAGGTGTGGAGCTGGATAATCACCCATGCAGGGAGCAGTCCTCTGTCAGCACCCAGCAAGTAAAACACTACCATTTCTCTTGAGCACAGTGCTTACTCAAGCTACCACTGGTTTTCACACCAAAATTAGGTATCTGTAACAAGCTTTCCTACTACCTACTGGGTTATTATTTTTAAAGAAAGCACTCTTAGAGATATTGCTTTGAAATTTTTCAAAAATTACTCTTGGGAGTGTTATTATCTAAGATTCAGTTATTCTCTCTGTAATTAACTCCTGCTGGATATTTGCCTCAAACACCATCAAAGGCACTCTGGAACAGGAAGTATTTGCCAACACTGTGAAACTCACACATGAGTATGCATAATCTTAATTATTGAGATTATGTAAACCAGATTTGGGGTTTACAGAGCAGATGTAGGAACAAACAGGTGCAATTTCCCTCCCCCAGAACAACAATCCATCTCCTACAGAAAGGTGCAAATTCTACCAAACCTGAAATCACTACAACTAGAGCTACCTGTTTGGATCCAAATCACCGTGTATTTAGACCACTATGAAAGCACATAACCTAGCATTAATTCTAGAAGGTTTTCATGAATAGCAACATTCACTCCCATCTCACTTTTTATAAAAGGGCAAGAATTCATTTTGCTGGTATAAACTTCACCCAATTTAAATAATACCTCTAGGGGACCACTCCACAAAAAAAAGTTACATCAAACTAAGCAGTGGCCATCTTGCAAAGGTCCTCTTTTTAATTTGAAAGTAAATTAAACAAAACAAAATTGAAAACACTTTATGTCTGAACAAAAGTTCGCATGTAGGCTGGGTTTTATCACACTCCAAAGTTTTCCATTTGTTTGGCTTCACTTCCCACACAGAGAAGTCCTAATGGATGTTAACGATGAGACAAGATTTTTTCAGAGACAAGCTAATCCGACCTGAAAATAAGGGATTCCTACAGCCAGGACTGCCAGTCATGCCAGGAAAATCTCATATGTACAATCAGTCCAGCCAAAAGCACTTCCATGGGAGTGGCTTATTTTGTAAGCTATCTGACTAACATAGCATCATCTGCTTAACAATTTACTATTAAAGCAGTATGTCCCTTTCTAGACTTTGCAGCCTTTGAAACAATGACCAGACTGTCCCTGTCCACAGAGCAGGCAGGGACTGTGACAGTCTCCTGAGCTGGTCAGGTATCTGTGCCTCAGTGTAGACTAAGCACATCAAAGAGGCTTTGCAATATTTACTGTTTGATTTTCATCCAAACACAAATCAGCAAAAGCTAACCGGCTTCTGTGGAGAAAGCACCAGCCTGATGGGAGAGACGTGAGAACAAAGCAAATCTTCCTCTCCCACTGTACCCCCCCAGCCTGCACTCCTGCTGTCACTTGCTCTGCATGCTACCCTCAGCTCCACACACATCTCTTCCCTCCTCCCTCAGCAGTATTCTTCAGGTGAAACAGTCTGTCCTCCAAACAGACCTGGCCTGCATTGTAGCAGCCAGGTTGAGCCACACAGGCATTTTCCTTCTTCTTGCCCACTCACTAGCCATAAGAAACTACAAAGAGCTATATCAATCTGTCCCAAGAGCACAGTTTAAACTGCAGTGAGGATCTGCAGTTATGGAGGACTACTGCACAAATTTCACAGGAATAGAGGCAACTCACCCCCTCCTCCTTCATATCTCTAACCTTACTGCTGGCATGACACAAAACTGTCCTGGTGAGGCAGCTTTGGCAGCATTGTGGTATTTGCTAAGCGTACATCTTTCTGATGTTGAGGTATGAGCATTGATACCAGGCATTTGAAGAAATTTCAGGATGGCAGCGGCTGAAGGGCTTGCCTGCCCAGATGAGAAAGCACAAAAGACCTTTCAGAATGAGATGGCTCACGTTGCACCTTAAAGAACAAAGTGTCCAAACTCACTGGTCAAGACTACTGTATCCCATCCTAACCATGAGTGCCTGGGGTCAGAGCATCTAGCAGCCTGCCATAGATTCCATGGCCAGCTGGTGGTTTGTGTAGCACTGCAAGGCTGCTTTTCTTTGGCATAGAGGACTACAGAGGACAGTTCCCTAACAGGTCAGACTTCCCCATGACCAGCATCTTTCCCTGTCTGGATCTAGACCAGCATCCTATCACTGTACATAGCACCTGAGAGAGAAGTCACACAAGAACCATCTAAAGTTTCCACCTTGATGCTGTGAGGGATGCAGGTGGTCTCAGCTCCACCGAGGACAGCAGCACCAGCTCAAGTCCCTCTCACCAGGAGCAAGAAAAGTCAAAATACAACAAAGGGGCAGATACCAAAAAAGCATCAATGTCCTTGATGATTAGCCCTCCCTAACGAGTTACAGTAACTCATGGGTCAGGCTTTGCACAAATGGAGCACAGGAAATGCTATTGCCAAAAATACTGTGCACATCAGCTCATCTGAACAGAACAGTGGCATCTGCTGAAGGGGCATGATGGCACACCTACTGAACAATTACATAGTATTACAATTTGGCATCAGCATGAGTGTACAGCCTCTCAAAGGAATGTGATAATTTCTCCCAATTTCTGTATCACTCGTACCTTCTTGGGGGAATTGAAACTCCTAGTCAGAAGGAGAAGGGGTGTGGGTATAAAGAGGGAGAGATCTCTTTGCAGTACCAGGGGTTGCTTAAAGTTCTCACCTAGTTGAGGTTGTTATCTTCAGCAAATAATAATGGATAAACACTGTCAGGATCTCAAGAAAAGGAAGATTCCTGAACCTACTGTTCTTAAAGGATTTAATTTACTGAGATGGATGTTGCTCAGAAGTTGATAACTCTTATCTGTCATCACTTCTCAAAGAAAACATTAGGCTAGGTGCAAAGTGATACTTAAGAAGATCACAGCCCATCAAACTGCAAATTAGATCCCAGTCTTGTTTACCAGATGTAAAAAGCTGAAGAAAGTCAACACAGCATTAGAAACAGGGAGCAGATCAATAGCTGGTCTGAAGCTGCTATATTAGCTTGGCACAAATACTGCTTGGCTTCCTAGCTCCCCATTGAATCCTACAGTCTTTTAATTTCTAGTAATTTCAAGCGGTTAAGAAAACAGAAAATAAGGAAAGGTTGAAAAGAAATTTTCCATTTTGCTTAGAAATAAGACGAAAGAATTTGTGAGCTCCTCCAAGAGGTAGTACCAAAACTATGCATCTGTCTTGCACGTATCTCTTGCATTGCATTGTTTTACTACTTCCAAGATCTTTCCTGTGTTGGAATCCACAGAAATCACTCCACATTCACCCTCTTACAAAGTTATTCTTCTTTACTTCACACCCCACTTCAGCAACTCTATCCTACTCTGCTTCATTAAGTGTGTTCATACTAGCATCAAAGCATCTCTTGAAAAAGATGTATTTGGAGAACAAAAGTAACAAGTTTATTAGAAAGGGGTGTTTTTTTTTATCTCCCACCTCCCATTTTCACTGTGATCTGTCTTCCCCCACACTCTCCCTTTTTATACCGTGGAAAAAATCGATTAAGCTCTCTAGTATATATATTGCTGCAAACCTCATTCTCCTCCTGGAGATTTCTTCAGCTGTCAGGATACACTTGTCCTTTGCTAACATTGTTGGAGTGGCCTGCTAGGCTAATGGGGTGGGGAAAAGGGGGTTAGAGCCTGGCAGATGCCTTTTTTGTCAAAGACAAAAGACCCCCTGCCATCCTCTTCACTTTTCAGTACTTTGATCCACACTGGATCAAAGTGCTGTTCTGCATATGAAAGGAACTTGGCATTATTCGACTCAAATTAGCCTATCGCCATCCTGCTAGCCTCCAAGTCTTCCCAACAAAAGCGCTCACATCTGTTCCATCATTTACCTCATCTTCTGGTTTGTTTTTTTCCTTTCTGCTCTCGGTTTTTGAGGGCCATTCAGTCCCTTGAATTATAGTCTGGGGGAGCATCTTCCTTGCTCTGGGATTGCTCAGCCAGACAACTTGCTTTTAATTGTCTTAAGGAATCAAGGGCTGCTTTTGGGTCCTTCCCAGTGAATAACTGCATCCATTACGGCTTCCATTGAGACTCATCAGTCAATTCTTTCTCCTCCTTCTCAAAAGCATGTTTCATTCCTTGCTCTTCACCTGGAGGAGACCACTGCTTCTCTGGGCCAGTGAAGCCCCTAATCAAAGCAAGCCTTAAATCAAAAGCATCATGACTATGAAAGTCAATAATCCTCCTTTGTCATGGTAATGGTCCAGCAGGTCAAGCGTTGAGCAGAAAGCAGGATTCCTCGCTCCAGTGTGATGCAGCTCCTTAGATGTCTGGTGAGCCTTCAAGGCAGAAACTCGGACAGGCAATGTCAGAGCCTGGAGACCTGAGCCCATCTGACACAAGGAGCCCTGCAAAAAACAGCCTGCACACACAGGTGGGAGAAGTCTGATTTTGGCACTGGCTGAAAATAGCAAAAGAAGGTTTAACCCACCATCTGGAACCTTCAGAGCAGTCCAAGTCACTTTCAGAGCTCTTGCACCTGATGAGATGCTCCTTGTTGCCTCTGCAACAAGCTTTTGTAAATAAGAGAGAAAAAGGAAGCAAATACACAAACTTGGACCACTTCTGTGAGAAAGACTGGATTAAATTCATTAGCAGAGAGATTATATGAGGTACTCACCCAGGAGACAAGAGATGAACAGCACAAGTCAATGAAACAAAACTAAGTGTTAACTACTCTAAGTTACTTAGGAGCTACAAGTTTTCCATGGCTTTTGTATTATTTATGTTTCATTTTTTTTGATCCAAAGGCAGCATCGCAAGTAGAGGGAACAGCTTTTCTCTAGCACTTAGATGACACTCTGTTGCCTCAAATCAGACACAGAGATGCTGACAGGGGTAAAGGTAGTGAAGAATTTCACCTTTGGTCTGCTGACAACAAACTCATGCTAGGACATGCCAGATTCTTGCAGTGTGTCTTTAAGAACCAAACAAAAAACCCTGAAGTTTTTGGTTATCTGGAATTTATATGGGAATACACAAACCAATCTTTCTTCAACTCATCATCATCATGGCTAGGCTTCGCAAATGAAGATTTGCAAGGGCTCTACCCATGCTTGCTACAAGCACGCTGGTGGCTAAAAAGGCCAATGTGAGATAGGCAAGTCCTATTGCAAAAGGCACAGCAGAAAGTCTCCATCGGCACTACTGGCGAGGCACAGTTCTTCCTGCATTGCCTTTTTTCCTCAAGACTGATTCTGCATGTGTTCTCAAAGGAAGCAGCAGCGTTATGGATGGTGTGTCTCCATTTCTCCCGACTG
>JAWWTY010000088.1:28485066-28516495 GCA_035222235.1 Margarornis squamiger | reverse complement strand
TCTGTGAAAGTGCCACTGGTGGGCTGGAGACCTGACAAGCTCAGTCAGAGCTCACTCAATTCAATGTTCCCAGTTTTCTACTGCTCCAAAGGTGGGAAGAAGGTTAAGGGTCCATTCCTGATGGTCACATGCTCATAGTTCAACTTCATATGCTAACTGCTCTCATACTTGCTTTTTATAATCAGTCCGTACCTTCAGGAAACAACAGCAAAAGGTGTGAATATTTCAGTAGGAAATTTGAGATGAAACGGTGATGTATCAGATTCTTCTGACATGACAGTATTGATTCTCTGCCAGGTGACAAGGAGCAGTACAGAAGGAAGTGCTTGCACACCCATCCATAAATAGCGAGTGTGAGATCTAAGGGAGACAACTCACTCCATTGGTATGTCCTCTGGTCAGCATCAAAGCTTAGCACCAATCCAAGAACCCCAATCCATTGCAGCCCCTACTGCAAGCCCCCTGTACAATTTCTCCCAGGAGACCTTTCAGACAAATTAAACAGCACTGCTGCCTGACAACTGTCCTGCTTGCCTTGTTCACACTAGGACATTGCAAGCCTACAAACACAAAAACAGCAGGACCACTGCTTAACACATTCAAATCTGAGTCATATACCAGGCTCACATTTAGTAAGCCCAATTGCATACATGTTCCTAAACAGTTCAAACCAAATAAAATAAAACTTGAAGGCTGTACCCTGGCAAGTAGCTTCTTCACTCCCTATCCTTGGCTATGGAAACTGTCATGCCATTCCAGTCACAGGACATGGGACTTCTCCAAAGTCCTCTTTTTGCAAGAAAGACAGTCAAATAAACATCAATCCAAATCCTAACTCCCTCCTCAGTCTGCCTTCTAGAGATACTCAGCCTCTGCTGGGAATATGTCATCCCTCTGTAAAGGCCCTTAGAAAATATTATCAGCACCTTTATTTTGTGCTCAGGAAGGAACATATAAATAATTCTACTTATCTTTCACTTAATACAGCCCTGTGTTTTCAGTTTCCTCAGCAATCCCATAATTCTACTCCAGAGGCCCTCAAAGTTTTGTCAGCACAATCTTTTGTCTTGAATGGCTTCATGAAACTCAAAAACCACTCCGCCAATTTGCAGTACTTTGTGTCAAGGATATATTTGGTGCTGTTCAATGTTGATTTAAATTGTGGTCAGACGGAGCAGTCATTCAAGGACACCAGACGATCGTACATGGAATAACTGCACATTTTGAAAACCACCATCAAAAAATCAGACCCAAGCAATCATGAAATAAAAATAATTAATACTTTAGGCCTATCATAATTTTCTTCTGTGCTGATGGAACTGTTGCAACAACACTGCATAAAATGGTCTGCAATTCTCTACCACCAGAAAGAGATAATTCAATTTCAATTCAAAATAGCTGAAAAGCATGGTTTGATAGAAGTGCTGACATGTTTGACCTTTTTTAACATTTGAAAATTGTTTTAATTCAACTTTTTGCTTAACAATTCTCAAGGATATGGCTTTTATCTTGTTAAAGACTTTTAGTACATTTCCCTAGTCCAGTTTCCTTGGATCTCACTTGTTTTCCATGAATGCTCAAGAAGTCTACTTAGCACTTTGCCATATCCTGTGCCAATTCCTTTAGAAGCATTGGCTATGTGTGTCTGCTCCTGCTGTTTTCGAAATGGCTAGTTTTACTAGGTGTCTTCTCACCCTCCCCTGATCAGTAACTTGCTGGTTAAACCAGTATAAGTTCTATTTTTGTCCTGATGGTCCATAACAGCACTGGTTTTTAAGGAAAATATTTGCTTACATCAGCCTTTCTCCCATACTCAGATACTACAAAGCTGTTCTTCCAAGAGCTTCTTTCTTTTTATTTATCTCTACTACCTCCACATCTTTTGCCCCCCTACTGCAAAATGGTGCAATAAATATTTCTGGGTAACAAGGGACTTTGCACCAGTGCAAACCTGCTGGTGGACAGTTCTCAAAAAACCTGGCCACCAGAAAAGCTATTTAAACAATTCTTGCTTCTGCCCATTACATTTTCTTATCGCATTCGTTAGACTGCATGGCTTTATCTACACTAGAAGCAAATTGTGAGAAAAAGCTAAATGAGCTTAAGTCTGTACAGTCAGATTCCTTCATTTGGAAGGGAATATAAATAACAAAGCATCAGCTGCATCAGTAACTGTTTAGGTTAAACTGAGAAAGTCCTCTGAAGCTTTTGCCATAGTTTTGAGTGGTAGCTAAACACAGTTTACTAGAGGGGGCAGAAGGAGGCAGTTGAAAGGAATTCCCATGGTCGTCTTCTGTAAAAAGTTTTCATACAGTCTTATAAATTCGTAACTTCTGACACAAGAAAATACATTTGTCGTGAGGGCCTTCATCCTCAGCCCTGTTATCTTTAAAAACCATATAATGGACAATGAGGTGTCTTTGAAAGGTGTTTGCAAGCATTACAGCTAACACACAAAAAAAGCTGTTGCAGAAAGCACACACTCTAGAGAGAGGAAAAAACCCCGAAACCAACAAACAGCCCAAGTGCTAATAATATGAAGTTCCCTTTACAGAGTGACCAGATGATGCACCAAGCCTGTTCAAACAGCTCACAAGGAACTACCAGAAACTCGGACCATGGGCTGGCTGCTGGCACTAAGGCTTCTAACTGCAAAAGTCCCCCTCTGCAGGTGTGAAATATCACAATCTCAGACACACTGCTACTGCTGTTTAGCACAGAGCTCCAAAACATTTCCTGCTTCTTTCTCCATACAGCAATGCACACCCAGCATGGAGCTCAATAGCACATACCACCTCGAGCTAATGGGCACAGCTGTACCACAACTTAGGCAGTCTGCAGTCACACAGGGTTCATGACTTGGGCAGCACTGGAAAATTCAGACTCAGTGATACAAGCACTCTGTCCAGGATCACTGCCCAAACTAACACAGCTGAGTGAACTAAGACACCACAATCCTTCCACATTTCAGCTCATTCTTCATATGCTCTGACACTCTAAGTATTTGCTATCCAGCAAATGCTTATGGGATTTACTACTTTAATGAATGTGTAATTACAATTCATTTGCAAAATTTCAGACAAATTTGGGTCTAAAGACTGTCATATCTCTTGAGCTTCCAAACCAAAAGGCCACTGAAATCAAAGAACTTTTCAGACTTACAAACAGGAAATATGTTTAAACCAGCTAATTTACAAGGTCTTCCCAGGACAGGTACTCCCACTGCAAACAGAATGTGCCTTTCTGTAATAGGCTAAGAAGCTAAAAATAATAAAATTGTGAACTTCTGAATCTCTGCCTCAGTACATGAAGATTTATTATGGAAAATAAATTTCGGTGCAGGTTTTTTTTGTGTTGTTTTTGTCTTGGTTTGGGTTTGGTGGGGTTTTTTGTTTTGTTTTGATTTTGGATTTTGGTGGTTTTGTATTTTTTATGATGGTTTTAATTTCAAGGTTGAAAAGGTCATCAGAACTTCTCTGGAAATAGAGTAATGTTTCACAACAGAAAGGATAACCTCAGAAGGATCAAATCAAAACGTGGGAGTAAAAAATCAGAATTGATATACAAATGAGCATGAGGAATTATTGCAAAGATAGCCATACCACCACAGGACCTGTGGGTGGCAGGGCATCAGCAAATTTATGAATCAACACGATGCTTTGCAAAAGATAGATTTCAATAGTGTAATACATAAACATTGTGACATAAAGAACACTTCCTGCCGCTGAGCTCCCACAACACCCTGTAACTGCCTGGGAGCCACTTGAATGGTTTCCCTGATAGCCACAAGGTTAAGGCTCCTGACTGTTTCCTGTCTGAAAGACCTCAGCGCACAGGGCATGCCTAGATGTGGCCTGCTAATGTTTTCTACTGTGCATTTCCTTGATGCAACACACATATCATAGTACTTTTTCAGCTTTGGATGCCCAAACCATCATCAGTTTACCATTCTTGTCAGGCTACATTTCTAAGGAAAGGATGCCCAAAAAATGGCTCATTTTAGGCAGTAAAGTAAGTAAAACACTAGATACTACCCTGTGTTGAGACAAAAAAGAAAGGCAAAAAGAAAGCAAACTGTGGTTTTATAAACCATATTAGAAAGCATGGACACAAAACAAGCAAGGTGCCTCAAACTGGCATTTCCTACAACAGTAGTATTAGTTGAATTGTCAAAGTCCATCTCCATTTTGAATTGACACAACACTTGGGGATTTTTGCTTTTTTAAATTTTTGTTGCCTTATTTTCCCAGTTACCTCTGAAACATTCTCCATCTTCTAAGTCTAGCTACTTTGTCCAGAATTTTCTTGTTTCCAGTGATACCAGAATACTGGATCTTTCCAGCCCTGAAAAACTAATCATGGAAATGAAGCCAGAAGTTGAATTAATTGACAGGTTGCTCCAATCTCTAGTCTTTTTCGAATCTTTGTGTCTGACTGTTAAAGAAGTTTCAGCTGCTGCTGTAACACAAAACTAAAATTGGCTAAAAACCAAATATTGTATGCACAATAATTACAAGGCATTTAGTGTGGTGAAAATAAATTAATGCAGAGAGAAACTCAGTGATCAAAATAATATGATAATGTTCCCAAGGATTAATTTCTGAGAAGACAGACTATAGAAAAGCATACTCTCCCTGGTAATTTTGTTAAACTCAGCAAACCTACAAGATCTGAAATCTTTCTGTTTGCCACAGTACAGAAGAATTTCATCTCAGAGATTATTTACAAAGTGGTGGTTATAATTTTCTCTGAATCTTGACACTTGATGAAAATAAAATCATCCACATCAGATGAGCTCAGGAGCAGTCTGCATACCTGCTCAGTCAGGAATTTTAGTGACTGCCAAGTGCAGGCACTTCATTGGTGCTTCAATTTCAGTTTTATTAAATTAATTAAATCAGTCAGTTTATCTTACAAAGCCACTTACATACCAAGTGCTGTTAATAAATGAGCTCTTAATTTAGTTACTTAACAGAAATCACTCATGCATATCCACAGAGCTCAGAGGCCACTTAACTTGTTCCTATAACACAGACAGATTCACAACATATTTCAAACAACCTGAAAAGGTTGCTGAAAGTGTGACTTCAGCCAAGGGACAGGATTAATCTCTGCCATGCATGGGTCCCATCCAGAAGTCTTCAGGGCAAAGGAAAAAAAACCACCCAAATACCAAAATAAGAAGTCTTACAAGGAGAGTTCTGATTTCTCAGTATTCCAATCCCTCTTGACAAATCATCTCTCTGCCAGACACTGTCCATCAAGTCTTTCTCAGATCCCTGTCACACATCTGACTTCCCTGCACACTGCCACTTCAGCTCAGCATGCCCACACACACACACACCCCACCTGAACACAGAGGTGTAACACCGAGGGAAGTCTGAATGACATTTCAGAGAGGTGTTAGGAAGCAGCTGAGACTGCTCCTCAGGACAGAATGGCTCCAGTGGAGATGGACATAGAGCGTTTACCTTTCTTTGGCGACTCAGACATGGTAGGCAACAAGGCACTGGTGGCCTGTCCTAATATTGCTGAGGCAGAACAGTAGCTTCAAGGCTTCATCTATGCTAGCAAGCTTACACTTACTTACACACACAAAAAAAGCCAGAACTGCAGCAATATCAGCAGTACATGAAGTTTCATCTCTAGCAGAGGCTAGCAACAAGCAGGCTGAGGGAAGAATGGCTCCTGCAGGAGGGGACTCTCAGGAAAGGCTACAGATCAAAAGCAAAAGCCAAATCTAAATCTTGGTAGCAGATAGGATTTGCTGCCAAGGTGTTGCCTAGTTCTTACCACGTGTGCATGTTTCCCTTGACTGGAATGGCACCAGCCACTCTTACCTTTCCCAAGAATCATAGAAGTTCACATAATTATGGGAGAGAAAAACAGAGAAGCATTCTATGCTATAACATTTACACTGTCCTCAAATTCTCCACAAAATTCCTTGCAACTCCCTAATATATCCCAGAAGTCTTCTTTCAGTGTAGACAGTAACATTCATATTGTCTTCCTCAGTACTGACTTTCAGAGCAATTCACAGGAAGGCAGTTCTAGTCTTTCCCTACTGCCTTACACAACCAATTACTTGAAAGTCCTGGAGAAATCTGCATAAAACAGCTGGATCTTTTAATGACTGCCAAGATAGCAAACAAATAGGTGCTCTGGGAAATGCTGGGCAGAAGGAAATCAAAGCTATCATAGTTGCAAAACAAGCTCAGGAACTCACTACGATGCATATCCAGCCAGCTTTCTGAAAATCTCAGTGACGTTTTTCAAAACTAGTTCTCTAAAGACAATCAACTCATGACTAAGTTCCTGTATACAGAGAATGCATTTTAAAAAATTCTGTGCCTCTCAGCCCGATTCAAAATCATTGAGAGTCAGTACCCTGAAAACAAAATTTAGCTTTTACAAACAAACATAATAACACAAAAATTTCAAAATATTGGAGTTCCAAAACCTAAGTCTAAGTCTGTCTTGGCCTCCTGTGGTCACAAAATTGAGGTCACACTGCAGTTCACAACAGAGATCCTTCCATAACCTGAAAAATTCTAACGAAAAAAGAAACCGTTTTTCACACACTTTTAGTTGTACCTTTGAAAGCCATAGCTGAGAAAATAGGACTCCTTGGCCTGTGGCTATGAACAATCCAGCGGGGAGAGAGAATAAGTATCAGCTACCAAGTCTGTGCTGAAGGACCATTTAAACTACAGAATTCAAGGACATGCCTTGTCTACTCCAAGTCAGGATTCTTCCTGTTTTATTTCCTGTGAGGACAATGCTACATCATAACAAAAAGTGTGACTTGTATATGCAAAAGGTTCGGATTTCCCTCATCTCTAGTTACACCATGTCTGTGTTTTCAAAAAGCCATAACACCCCACCACCTGAGATCACTGAAATACATTTGCACCTGTCTTTGTCTAGACTGCTACCTTTGCTGTAAGCATAATCCGTGGAAAAGCAATAGCAAAGCATTTGGAAAGCAAGCCAAAACCTTCACTCTGCTCTATGTCAAAAAGCATGCTGACGCTTTTTTGGTTTGTCCCTGTTACACAGCAGCACAGCTGAGAGCAGAGGCAAACCAACAAGAAGTGAAGCGTCTTCTCAACTCTCAGCTGTTACATTGCACTAACAGCTGGAAATCTCACTTCACAGCTCCTTCTGCAATGACACTGATGATGGGGCTGTCACAACACAGGCAAAGTAGCTGTGAGGAGATTCAGACCTAACATCCATTAACAAACTGTACCACTGAAAAGCAATATCGCGCTTTAAATAGCTCCTTCAAAAATGTAGTACTATACAGATTTCGGTCTATCCCATACAGTTCCAATGAGCAAAGATTTTCAGATGCAGACAAGCGATGTAGGAGTCCAAATACCATTGAGACTAATAAGACCTGTTCTTCGCTTCATACTTTTCAAAATCTGCTTCAGCCAATATATACTTACTTATCTGGCAAATATCACATCCAGGAGCAAAGGGTGTGTTCTGCCTTCACACTGCAAGAAGACTGTAAGAAATAGTAGATTGCTCCCTGCACTAAACATAAACCCATCAACATGACCCATGGGCCTGAACAGTATAACTCATTTAACCATAAGACAAAGCAGTCAAGAGACAAAGTACTCAAGAACATCAGGTTCAGGCCACAAAGCAGCATCTGACAACAGCCCCTCTCCCCCAGTCTAAAGGGACTTACCCTCCTGCTGTTTTCTAACATGCCCTTTGATGACAGAAGTGTGAAATACTGTTCCAGTCTCCAAAATAATTCAATTTACACTCACTAGAGCCCTAAAAATAAAGAAATTCTGAGACATCCCCTGTCCTCCCCTCCAAAGAAGTATATAGATTCACTTTGGTGCAACACTATCCTCTAAAGTAATTATGTTTTAGAATATAATCTCAAACATGACAATCTAATTCCTTCTAGAGGAACAGAGATCTATTAAGATGCGAAAAACCAAAACACTCAGCTACAGCTGGATCTCTGCAGTGATGGGCCACCGTCAATTTTAATGAAATTTGTGCTAAAATTAAGCCAACATAAATTAACAAAACCACCTTCACCAAATCCTTTAAGAGTAAAATATTTTTTAAAATAGGAAACATGAAAAACAAGAGCAGCATCACCTGAGGCTAAGAGACATATTAACAGAACAGTGAAGACAGTATGCAAAGCAATTCTATTCTGGTATTTCCTTTTCTCCTAGGCAATTATTTGTCTGTTGCTTACAGAACAGATTTTGTATCCATCCACAAAAGCACATCTGTTGTAATCCTAACACATGCTATCTGCTTATTGCCAAAAAGCCATTCTTAGCTCCTGAAAGCATTTGAAATCTATTTTATTAGCAGAGCTTCACTGCATGTGAAAAACCTAGACTCAGGGGTCTAAATTGACCTTTATTTAAAGCAGTCAGACTACTTCAGGTGTCTCCTCAGCTTGCTTTGCAGTAACAACCCAGTTCTACCTCTCTAAAAGAGAACCTGAAATCTGACTAAACCATGTGGCCAGGCTGTATTTGCCTAGGAAAGCCAATATCAGAAGCAGCATGCTACCATCCCCTCTGTTCCTGTGAATTCTTTTGCAATTGCTATTTCCAAGTATATGGAACAGTGTATTCATTGCAGCATATCCAAGAGAGCTCTGCACAGCGCTGGTAATCCTGATATTATACACGGAACGGAAGGCACAGTAGAGAAAGAATGATGGTGGTGGGTCTGGGAATTAAAGCCATGTCTTCCTATTAAAATTTTCGGCCCAGAGACACCAGGTTCCTTTTCCTTCACATACCATCTTATAGCATCCTTCAAAGAAAAGAATGCTTTTGCCAAAATATAACCCAAAACCAAACCCAAATAACAGTCATAGGAATTGTCTCTTTCAAACCATCATCAAGATTACATTAACATGGTGTCCTAGTTACAACGGCCAGGACCAGTTTATCACTGTGTGGGTGTAACCAAAACTCTGTATTCTACATCCTTTATGTCATTTCTCATGAACTGTTAATAATGGATTATTGGCAGCAGCTGCCCAGGGCACACCTGACACCTCAGGCTACAAGCTGGGTGTTAGAGAACCCTGGGAGATAGAAGAGAGTTCCTGTCTTCACACCAATGACTCAGCCGTGATAACTCCCCGCCGGGGAGTCACTAGCACCTTCACACCCAGGCTGAGGGGTCATGTCTGCTAATGGGCCATCAAAGATCCCAGAAATATCCCATGACTCACAGAGTTAGATCACCCATTGTGAAGTTCCCCACCCTGGGGGAGGTACTGGGCATTCCCAGCTGAACCTGAGCATATATAATCTTGAGGTTCTGGGACTTCTGGTACCACTCATTCCATCCAGACGAGGACCAGAATCTCACCAACAAGTTTTCCTTTCATTTTATTTTGCACTCCGGGGGACCATGTGGTGCTCAGCACAGGGGCTAACGAACACCATTCTGTTTGTGCCCCAGGGTGCTGGGTTATACATTTGGTTTTTTTGTGGGTTTAAACCCAATTTTTCTCTGTATCACTGTTTTTATTGTAATCTTTTTAATTAAAATCGTAACTCTAGATTTGTGATCTCTCTTGAGTTGTGTTCGTTTCTCCCACCAGTTTACTTTTAAACCAGCACACATTGTTTTTTTTCCAAACTGAGGACTCCCCGACCGTTTTACAAACTTTTGGTAGAAAAGAGTCCACCTCAAATCCTCAGAACAAATCTAGACAAAGGCCCCTACACAACTAGCAATGAGGAACTGCAGTGCTGCCACAAAGCTGGCCCAGAACACAGGGCATAGGTAAGACATGAAGGGCACACTACCACCTTGTCACCCTGAACAAGGTATGTGGAAGTCCACAGGAAGACAACAGAATCTGCTTTCCCTTCACCCCATAGGACCTGTTTGCAGAAACTTGCTGCCAGACACCATTTGCAACCATCTCCTTCTCCAAAGCCTGCTGCTGCTCTAGACCTTGTCTTGCAAGCTTTACTGGGCATCCTTGTACACATCTTTCGGGCTAGCCCCCTTTCATTTTTATCTGGTGGCAAGTCTGTGGTTTGTGTCAGAACTAATCACTCTGAGGAAACAAACACAGTGAGAGGGAAGGGAGAAGAGTCTATGCAACCATGTGTTCTGACACCCACAGCATGTGTCTGGAGCATCTGATCCCTTCTCTCCCACTTCACGTACCCCATTTCTACAACTACATCAATGCTTTATGTTCTCTTTTCAACAGGAGATTCATTTTGCACAGGTAGGCCACTTACAAAGCATTCTACACTGCAATGCAGGGTCCAGGCCAGCCTATATTACATCATATAAACAGTTAACATGGATATATCAGCATGCTGATCCCCTGAACCTATTATAGTCAGCTAATTATCCAATAGCATTTGTTTCAATTCGATTCACTTCTTTATGGGACTGCACATTGTTCAACTCTCCATCCTGTCTACACCTGAACAAGAAGCTAGCCAGGCCTTAGCTGGATGTACCTGCTCATCTGCTGCTGCACTGCATCCCAGCTGCCTAGTGAAATGCTACACTGCTGGCTCTTCCTCTCACCCCTTTTTCCTTCCTTGCTCCTGACTGCAATTTTCTGCATATGTTTTCCACCATGCTGCGTCTGTTACGACCAGACCCTTCTCTGGTTTATAAGCCATTGACCTGTATCTGCCATGTTTTCTGAGTAATCCAATCCCTAGATTTGGGAGTGGCAAACTAGAATCATGATTCCTAGTTAAGCAGTGAATGCAAAGCTGCCATTAATGAGTCAGGCTGAGCTGGGAGAGTGGCAACTGCTATGTTCAGTCCGTGTCCACGAATTTCATGTTTCACTGCTCACCGGAAAGAACTTAAGGGAGTAAAAATTGTCCCGTTGCACAATTTTCAGTTGTAAACACTGCTAGCCCAGGAGAGGGGAACTGATCTACAAAGCATACCTGGGGTGTCCCTTGCAACATCTGATCAGAGGGAGCACTGAACTGCAAATTAAATTCAGTAGAGTCTACCAAGTAGCATGCTGAAAATTTGCAACAGATGTACTAGTTGTACAGCTTGATGTACAGCATTGTAAACTTGCATTCAAACAGAAACCACAATAGGATATCCCTGTATCAGTTACTGCGTTATGCCCCATCCCTGTCTCTCAACACCACAACCTGTCTGCTTCTTCCAAACAGACCCCTCTCTCGATGCATTGAGTCTACAAAACCCCGCGTAGCTACAAACCAGCACAGGGATTCATCGGCTGGGAAAGCCATGTGATGTTCTCACTGTTTCACCAGGACAAGTCGTGAGACTCTCCACGGGGGTCCTCAAAAGACCTGGACACGTAAAACATTAAGTAATATATGAAAAGTGACAGAGAAGATCAAGCAGCTATCTCATGAACTCTGGCTCTGTAATTCTACAGTTAAGTACTGCTTTGTTTAGCTGCCACTCCCTTTGTCACATGAAGGAAAGCATAGGTTTTTTAACTCTCAGTGGCAGAGCCTGGTGTAAGACAAGACTAGCCACCCTGAAAAGCATCAGACCCAAATTCTGCAAGGTTACCCATTGCTTGAATATCAAATAGAAAAAGCATCAGCAGACATGCATGAAAGGTAAACACTTAAGACCAACCAGGTCCCTACAGGACATGCTAAGTGCCTGCCACTGACATAGCTTGGAGTAGTGGAGGGGAAAGCACTGATGCCAGAACTAGCAGCTGGTCGGCTGTGCTATTTTCCCTGCACTCTGTCACTTACTCAATGACTGCAATACCTCTCAGACTTAGCAGTCTCTGTCCTTGAGAAATTTGATTTCAGCCTTCCCTACTTCTGCACCAACCATTTCACAGACCATTTTCCTATGGCTGCTCATGCTGTGCAGTTTTGAAGCCTAAACCAGCAATCTCTTTGCTGTTTGACTCATGCTGGGACAGAGTTGCCTCCTACCATGATTCTGCCACTCCTAAATAAGATGGCACATGGCTGAAAATAAGATCATCTTCCTGGTAGGAGCTAAAGCTGAAAAATGGATTGGCTTCAGTCACTGCTATCTAAAAGAACTAGAGACTTTACCAGATTTTCATTGCTGTGTGTCTTAGCTATAAGATAGCACCTTAATTTTCCCCTCCCACACTTATTAGAAGTCATAGCAGAGATAAGGAAAGACCACTTGTACTCAAATCAGTCTGAGGCAAGCGCAGTTTATGCCCTCATTAAAATTAACAGCAGCACAGTTTTCAGAAAGGTGCCTTCCCAACAGTACTAACTCTC
This sequence comes from Margarornis squamiger, assembly GCA_035222235.1. Lineage (NCBI taxonomy): Eukaryota > Metazoa > Chordata > Aves > Passeriformes > Furnariidae > Margarornis > Margarornis squamiger. The sequence continues at coordinate 28,504,229 of JAWWTY010000088.1, read as the reverse complement.
AGCCATGAAAGCCCATCAGTAAAATCCTCTGCTGGAACCCCCTATGGCCAAGGCAAAGTTCCTGTTATCAGTTAGCTAATCTGTAATTACTCTCCTTCAGGGGCTGAAGGAAAAACAGCTTGGCCGGGGTAAAATGCAACTAGAAACAAAGTAAGGTATCTCTAGTATGTTTGAAATCCTCACACAATACTTACAATACGTAATGTGAAGACGAATATACTGGAGAGTCTCCAGGTTTCCATTATATGACCTGCAGCTAGACCCTGAACTGACTAGTTTCTAGGGGAGCCAGGCTGGATTAAAACAGTGGGAACAGAAAACAAACTGGAGTTCAAGCAAACCAGCAGTATCAATGCACACACACTCTGACAGCATAGAGGCAGGCATTTGCAAGCAAGGATGCTGGGGCTGAAGAAGATCTTGGTCAATTTTGTGTGAGATTCCAGCTTCAAGGCAGATATTCCTCCTAATTCAGCAGTACTGCATCTCTGTGTGGCATGGATAATGGGGGAGAAAAAAGGAGGAGAAAGAGGGAACAAGAAAAGGCTCTGAACAGAAGCACTGCATTCAGCAGCAGCAGGGCAACTGCCTTGCTCCCAGCCTTGCAACAAGCTGCATTTTTAGCTCCCTCTACTAGGTAGAAGTTGACAGGTGTCTGTGCAGCTCTCACCTCTCCAGACCCTGGGAAGCTCTTTAACCATCCACGGAATGGCACTGTCCGTGTACAGCACATGCCCTGGTGAACCCACTTCACTTGCTCATGCTCTGTTCTCTGTTTCCCAGTTGGAGGAAAGAACATTCCTTTTTACTTTACAAGAGGCTGTCAGCGAGTGGAAACCTAAGCCTTATCCTGCTCCTCCCTGCACCTCTGGCTGTACAACCTGCAGAGCATGCAGATTTACAAATCCAACCAGGAATGTAGTCCTGTCCAGAGAGTATTTTCCACGTGCAGTGTAATAAGGTTGTGGCAACTGTACTGGCAGGAATCTGGCCTTCCTTCTTGGTCATCTCCTGGCTGCCAGGACCAACACCTGGTGCACACACTCAGAGCAGGTGCGCAGTGGGGAGACCTAATGCCCAAGCTCTTCATCCAGTCTGCACGGATGTCACATGTGCTTGCACATGAGGTTGGAAGAGGAAACCATCAACAGACACTGACTTCCAGGAGGCCTGTGGCACTTCACCACGGAGCTGAAGCACCTTCGCGCAAGTAGTGATGCTCTTGTGGAGCTGATGCCTGTCACCCAACAGTCAAGACAGTTTGCTTAATGGTTATTGTTGTTGTTAAACATGAACTCTCTGGGAGGCCAAAGTACTTGCTTGATTACAGTCAGTGCTCAAGCACTCCACTGGTTTGCATTAGATCTGTTCACCTGTCCTGTAAATAAATGTGTCTGTGTATTCCAGGAAAAAATAAAAGGACAAAACACAAACCCAAAGTTCTGGCTAAGTGTTGATACTGAACTGCAAAAAGGAGACACGCAGGAATGCAGTTAAAACTCAATTCTGGCTCTGCCCTTTTTGCTAACTCCAGAAAAGGGCATGGGCCCAGTATTTGGGGGGGAGGGCGAAACAAAGATAAAAAAGAATTCTTCTTATACTGAAGGGGAATAGGACTGATATGTCCTGGTTCTTGTGCAGTCAGAGGCAGCAAAGAAAGTGACAGCAGCAGGACGGTACAGAGCATCACAGTACAAGGTGCCAGGCAAGCCAGACTTGACTGAGAGTTTCTGAAAAACCAAGCCCTAGATGCAGGATGAAGGGTAGAATACCAGTCTGAAGCAGAAACTGGGAGTAACTCAAAAACTCAAAGCCTCTCCCCTTTTGCTGCTGCACACATCCTTTGGGGTTGGTGCTGTGCATATAAGCACCTAAGCACAAAGTAACATTTCATTTAACTTGTACATCAGAAGCAACATCTGCCCTAAACCACACTGAAGTTGAGGAGAGAGCAACGAGAAGAAAACACAAGGCAAGGGAAAGCAGAACTGAACACTGCATGTTTCTCTTAACACTGCATCTAAAGCTCTTGACCACAGAAACTGGAGGAGTGAAGTTTTAGGGATAGCAGGGAAAAACTGATGGATGTGAAAAGGTGGGAAAACAGAAGGGTCACTTGCAACAGGTTTTCCAATGAGCTGAGATCCTTCAGGCTGGCTCTCACCCATGTAATGCAGTCATTCAGTCCCCATTAACATCTTGGGCACTGTATGCATGTGTACCCATACACAGACTAAAAAGAGAGAGTTGAATGTGAAAAACTTGTACATTTCTAATCAAGTCATAAAATTAATGCTGATTTGCAACCATGGATCATTTGAATGAGTAGGAATATCTTGGGATGTAAGGCAGTGTGACCAAGATACGTGACTACAGAACTAGTACCCTGCAATGTTACACCACAAAAATGTATAAAACATGCTTGATACAGGGAATTGGTGTTTTCCCTGGCTGAGACACATCTGAGGGAAGCAGAGTGCATAGAGGAGTAAAAAGTGAAGGTCAGCTCCACCACCTGCACCAAGGAGCAGCCACAAAATCAGTTTACAACAGCCTGTGTTTTCCAGAGGTACTCTCCATGTATCCCATGCTTATATAAGGAAATCTACCATCAGAATTTATTCCTAGGACTTTTCTCACTTCTAAAGGAACTGAAGCAGAAGTCCACTGATATACACAGGAGATCCCTTCCTGATTTAGACAAGCTTTGCATCGACAAATAGCAGCTGACTTTTCAAAAAATTCATTCAGACAAGACTATTTGTAGGTACCTTCCCATTTGTCACCGTCTACCTGCTTCACCCTTTGTCAACTTGGTCTGCATGCAGAGGGAGCTCTTCAGCAGGCTGTGAGCTTCACCACCACTAGTCACAGAGGAGGAAAAGGGAGATGTCCCTTTTTTTTAGTTTTTTGCCTCTGTGCTGTATATCTGGGCGATAAAAATAGTCAATGGGAGTGTCCAGACGTGAGAAAATTGGTGGTGGGATGTAAAGAGGTAATTCCCTATTGAAAAATTCTTCCTTCTCTGGTTTGAGCATCAGGACTTTGTCATACATGGAGGTTTGTTTGCCATCAGGACCAGAGTGCATTGCCAGGTACTGGAAATCAGACATTCCTTGGAATTTGTAAACAGTGGTGACAATCCCAAGGATGTCCATTTCAAAGTGGATTTCTGGCTGGATTTGTCCCTACAAAATTTACAACAGATGTGAAGCAATTCATTTTCTGTCTGGCTACAGAAGACTCTCCAAGGTCTGCCCAAGTGCTGCAGGATTCCTTTTTCACAGTCTTTCCTAAGCTAAGGATATTCTGGCTTGGAGGACTTGTTCTGGATCCACCACTCTGGTTCTACATCACAAGGCAAACCCTCTCACTTAGTGAGATCCAGCACCATGCAACAGTTCTACAGACTTGATTGAACCAACAGTCTCTCAAGAGATCTCCAGCATCTGTCTTAAAAGCAAAAACAAAAGCAAGCAGCACATGAGATCACAACTAAGTAAATACCACTGAGTCACCACCATCACTCCACCACATTGCCTGAGAACTTACTTTATGCCATCTTACAGTCCTGCATGCTCCCTTCCAAATCAGAGTCAACAGCACTGACCTCATCAAAGAGCCTGCAGGGTGGTTCCTTCCAGAAAGTCATTGCTGGTAGAAGATACCTAGAAGCATCAATTAAGGATAAGCACACATCTCTTAAAGACAATGGTATGTAGAAACACCTGTTTCTTCTGTATCATAGTAACACAATTCCTAATTCATCTAAATTTTAGATGTCTGTTTAGCTACTGCATGTGCACAACCACACATGATAACTGGAAAATGAAACCATGCCTTTCCTCAAGGACTTCCCCCATGAGTCCATGATCTCTGAAGTTACTAAAACATTACTTTCCAGCAGGCACGGTCAATGGGTCAAGATGACCCACCTTCCCTAATCCACCACAACAGGGACCAGATACATTCAAGACAGGTCTTCACCATAATGGCCTTGAAACACTACCTGTCAGAAAATTCCCTGGTCAAGGATATGTATTTGGCTGGGTTTCCAATCCTCACTGAACATGGGGAGGACAAAAGAGACATCCCCACCCATCCCCAGTGCTCTCTTTATCAGTGACACCACAATGACATTTGGGAAACAGATTTGCAATAGTGGTAATGAGGTCCAACTACTCCCTTGGCCAGCTGGAAATTTTAGCTTTTAATGTCAAACTGAACTAGCCTAAAATAACAACTGAGGGACCCTCTTTCTGATCCGAACTACTGGGCTTGGCAGTCATGTTAGTAAACTTCCAAGCCCATTGCACCATCAGTATATTCCAGACAAGGCCTCCAGTCTTACTAGCTTGACCTCCATGCTTTGCTCCTAGATCTACAGTCTTGCATTGCAGAGCACTAGACGAACCCTGCTTCTCAGGTGACTCAGCTTTGCTCCCACAACTGAACTGTTGTTTAGCTTCCCCCCATCTGCAGGATCTCCAAGTTTGTGACAGCAATTATGTAGTATCTGTATCTCTGACAAACTCACTGGGCAATGCAGGGCCAGAAACAGGTACCTTCAGTATCTCTTTATAAGCATCTTCTAGCTTCCCTCCTCACTAGTGGAGGATGACCCTTCACCTGCAGCCTTTTCAATAAGAATGCACAAATTCCCAGGACTACTTAAAATAAGCCACTTTGTCTACTGTGTGCTCCTATATCAGAGTATCACCAGGAACAAATTCAGAAGCCTTTAAATCTATGTATAATTATGTCAACACAATGACTTTTATTACCAAAAATCATGTTCACATGAAGAAGTTTTCTGACAATGCCAGTTATTGATTCAAGAAAAACTGGCTAGCATCATCCTGCCTTCTCTCAGTTCTTCACCAGATGCAGAGCTTATCATCCTTTCTGTGCTCTGACCAAACTGAAGTTTGGGCAGCTTGGCAGGCATTCCCTCATTGTCCCAGAATAATGCTGTAACAGTAGGGTTTTTTTCACTCCCCTGAATTTTTTCAAGTGTCTGCATTAATGTTTCAAAGAGCTTCTTGGCTTAGTCTAAAAATTATGGACTTTAAGTTAACTATTGTTTTGTACATCTAAAAACAATGACATTTAATATTTTTCCTAATTACTGGAAGTAATTTGTCACTAAAGCAGAAAATATTTTCTTCCAACCAGGCTACAATTACAGTCTTCTCCTTTCCAAACAACACGAAATACTGGCTATTATTTCTGCCAGTGCTTTTCACAAATAACAATTTTGCAACCCTGTTCAGTATTGAGCCTATACCACTGCTAAGATTTCAGGAATCCCTGAAACATTTAAAGAATCCCTCTTTATTGTTCAAACTTGCTGCCTAAAAGCTGTTCACTGGTACCCTTCAGTTCTCCCAAGAACTGTCTGCCTTTCCTTGCAGATTGCTTGTTCATGTTGCTTGTTCTATTTTTCCATTCATTGCATTTTGAGGGTTTTGCTATTTTCATCTCCTTTGTTAACCAAACCAGCTTTTTCTTAACTAAAGAATTCATCTTTGCAAATGCAGAATTGTTGCTTCTCAGGGACCTAATGTAGGATTCTTGAACAACTCTCAATTATCATTCACATTTTTTATGCCTAAGTTCTCCCTCCTACTTTATTTGGCCTATAATTCTTTTCTGTTTCAGAAAATTGAACCCCCTTAAAGCACCAATCATACATATTATCAGTTGGGACTATATAGTCTCTTTCCACATAAAAATAAAGTTCATTCATGATTACCTGTACCTAAGCAAAATTCCTTTTCAGTTCAGCGATTAATTCATTTTTTATTAACCTGGATGAGCAGCTCACAAACTGCATTACTCCAAGACAGCAGTGATACTTTCTAGACAGAGTGTTACTCACCGATGTGTTTTAGCTGAATAGGCTTCTTCCAGTGCTGCAAAAACACACCTGACATACCTAAATGGAAGTATAATCTTTCTCTTGTTCTCCTCTGGTAGAGTGTTGAGGAGATCCTCACCCAGGCACTGTGCAATACTGTTAACAGGTGCTTTCATCCCCTGCATTGCTGCTAATCAGCTGCAACCTTGAGCTTTTCATGTCTTCTTTTGCCTTACCAACAGCTTCAAAGCCAAGGAAAATGCATGTGGTGTCATGCTCTCATCTCTCTCCATTTTCCCGTTCCTAGAAAACATGGCTGTAGCCGCTTCATTGTTAAGCATTCCAAAAATGCAGCTCATCCCATGGGACTCCAGCTGTGACAATAGCCCAGCTTTATAAACAGGCCTTATAAATTTACACAGGGATGAAACTTGTGATCAAGTTACCCTAGCCTAACAACTTACTGTACACTGGCTGAGCAGTGGAGACTGTTCAGGAGGTCAGACTTGGGCTACACACTATGATTTGTTTCAGCAGAAATGACTGCATTAGAAGTTCCCAGCTACTCCTGATATGCCTGCATTTTGCAGGGTCAAGCCTTTGTATAGGGTCCTGTGAAACTGGAAATACATGCCCAATGCAAGACTGAAAGCTACATTACCTGTCTACCAGGTACCCACTATGGTCTCAAGCAGACTACAGATACAACTCACCTAGGGATATCTGCAACTGCTTGAGTACATAAATTTCAGCCCTAAAAATTCCCAGAGACAATTTTACCAGACATACCCAACAGTGAGAGGATTTCAGTTCTTCTTTCAAAATGTTACAGAGGAATTTGATATGTTTCCACTTAGGGGGATACCCTGAAACTCCAAGGGCAGGAATTTCCCCAGGCATACATGGAAGTCAGGGGAAGTTCTTGCATAACTATAGGCATTGGGCTCTCACAGATGCTACACATTCCCAGCAGAATGGGCTGTTTTAGCCAGAATAAGGCATGAGCTTCAAAACGGGTCAGAACAGCAGTAAACCTCAGTCTGTCTTGCACTGGCTAAGGACGTGTCTTTCTTGCTGAGACATCCCTGGCCAAGCAGACTAGTAACGACAGTATTCTCAAAGCTGCATAGCCCTGAGTGAGATGTCTAGTAAAAGACCTGAGAGAGTCAACATGGTGCTGATCCTGTCCAACCATGGAAAGTCAATCTGCTTTAGCCTTCTTTACCATTGGATTCTGATGTAACTTACCTGTCCTTCAGAGGACAGAGCAGTACAAATGTGGAAAGAGACCAGTGGATTTCAAACACCTGAGTGATCTGGCCAGCTTCCCTCTGCAAAACAAACAGAAGTCCAAAGCAATACTAAAACCTGCTTTTCACCCTGTTTCTTCAGGTGTATGTAGGAGCCAGCACTCAAAGGTTTTCAGGTAAGAGAAGCAGGAAGATGTTTCGGTCTAGATGATGAAAGTTCAAATTTTCTCAGCAGTTACAATCTTTAAGCAGTTAGTCCAGCACCCCTAGCAAAGGTAAAGCTTTTACTTGACACAATTGAAAATTTGGCCTGCAATGAATCAGAGGACTGTCGCCTCAGTGGCCTGGTCCTCAACAGCACCCTATGCTGGGATACATCCAGCAGAACATCATTGCAGGGCTGCAGCTCTCCTGCTAGTCCAGAGCATCTCGTGCTATTTATATAACAAATTCCCACAAGACACTCAAACATTTTCTCTGAGCTTGCAGGAAGCTCTTCAAAGTGCCAAAAACTGAGGGAAATGCAAAACCATTACTGTAGTGATACCATCCTGTGCTGACTTGTCTCAAGCAAAAGTGAAAACAAGCTTGTGCAGGCTCTCCACTCAGCCAGGTGGTGTACACCATGAAACTCATGTCCTTGGTGGGGGTAGGATGGCTCATTCTGTGTGCCATCCCAGTAAGACCTTTTGAAAGGTAAAGGTGGCTAACCACAGATGGAGTGCTCTCAAGGCAGCAACAAGGCACAATGCTCTCCACATAAGCCACATCTCAGTGGGCTATCTCCCTACAGGTATTTCAAGTGGCCAGTGTGATGATACTTCACCACCAGACATATTCAGCAAAGACAGCCAGGACCCTGTATTTTAACTTGGAGAGCACGGGATAATGCTTACTGTCTAAATCAAGTAGCATCTTGTAGTACCTACTTATTTGCACCAAAATCAGCCAGACTTGATGCCTAGTTCCAAACCCAGTTAATTGGAGGTTTGGCAGCCTGATAATCCTAAAACAGGAATAAATATTTTTTCTCACATGGTGCTGTTTTGGGGACGGGAGGAGAGTGGGACATACTGATAAATCATAAGTAATAATCGACAAAGAAATTTTGGGTTTGAGTTCAGCAGCCCCTTGGCAGCCAATCAGGTGAGGAGGGGGTGGTGCTGGGAGAGACTGAGGGACATTTAGACAGCTCCAGGGAGTGCAGTGAACAGGAATGGGGTATGGTGGTTCACACAGGCAGGGCGAGCAGGAAGGGCTCCTCCTGACCATCCTGAAGCAGCCAATAGAGACAGCAAACAGACTCAGCAGCTCATAAGGCAGAGCAAAGAGATCTCTCAGCCCCAGTCAAATCAGCTTATTAGTTTAAGCTTCCTTGGTTATGGCACTGACATGCTGTAGAGCTCAATCCCTTAGAGATCCAGGACTCACTGAATCAGCCCTGTCAGAAGCCTCCAGACAGACAGACTTGCTAATGGCAGATGCAGCTCCCCAGGTCACATCAGGAGTGCCTGATGTCTCTTCATGAGACTGGAGCTGACCCACAGTTATTATGCAGGTCTGCTGTGACTGAAGAGCTGCATTATCAGGTAAAGGAGCTACGGGAAGAAGTGAACAGGTTTCGTAGTATTCGGGCAAAAAGGCAAGAGAGAGACAGATTATTTTCAGAAACACTACAGCCTCAAGACTGTTTTGAACCTCTACTGTACTGGAGAAGCAGGTGGACTCAGAATCCTGCAGGGGTCAAAGGACAGGGGTCAAATTAGTAAACAGACTGTCAATCAAAGATCTGTTAAAGATGAGGGCTGGAAGTCAGTTACTGCATGTACCTGGAGGAAGGTTCCTCCTTCTTCTCAAAATCTGACAGGTGGGACTGGTACCTTCTATCACAGGTATGAGGCTCTGGAACTAGAAGGTGAGACAACTGATGGGGTGGATGAAGGTCCTTCTGGGGCAGTGGTAGATCTTTGGTCTGTGCCCTCCATCAAGACTTCCACTGTTATCAGGAAAAAAGGGTAATTGCAATAGAAGACTCCCATCTAGGGGAATAGAGGGCCTGACATACAGACTGGACCCAGCTCACAGGGAAGTCTGCTGTCTCCCAGGGGCTCTGGTAAGGGACATTACTAGAAAACTCTCCAGTTTAATAAGGCCCTCTGATTACTGTCTGCTATTAGTTGTTCAAACTGGCAGCAACAAAATAACTAAGAGAAGTCCGAGGACAATCAAAGGAGACTTTGGGGCCTTGGGACGATTGGTAGAGGGATCGGGAGCACAGGTAGTGATTTCCTCAATCCTTCTGGTCACAAGGAATAATATTGCTAGGAACAGGTGGATCCATCAGGTCAGTGAGTGGCTCTGAGGTTGGTGTAATCAGGAAAATCTTGGAGTTTTTGACCATGGGGTGATCTACTCAATGCCTGGTCTTACTGACACCCGATGGGATGTACCTTTCTCAGAGAAGAAAGAGTTCTAGCACAGGAAGATAGTGGGGCTTGCTGGCAAAGCTTTAAACTAGCTTGGAAGGGGCAAGGGGCAAAACCAGGCACACTAGTGATCAGGTATGGGATGGTGCACCAAAACTTGAGGGAAGACCACTAAATGGGATCCCTCAATCTGCTTCATGAGGTGTTAGCTACAGCATACCTCACCTAAAATGTTTCTGCAGCAACACACACAGCATGAGGAACAAACAAGAGGAGCTCCAAGCTTTATCCCAGTCCCAGAGATTCGACATCACTGACATAAGTGGAACCTGGTGGGATGAGGCCTGTGGCTGGAGTGCCCTGTTGGACAGTTCTAGGCTCTTCAGGAGGGACAGGCAGGGCAGAAGAAGCAAAGAGGTGACACTGAGTGTAATAGAAGGGTTGGAACGTATGGAGCTCACAGTTGGCAATGGCACAGTTGAGCCTCTGGGTGAGAATAAAGGGGCAAACAAATAACGTGAATGTCATTGTGGGAGTCTTCTGTAGACCTCCCAACCAGGATGATGACACCGATGAATTCCTTCGAGGAGCTAAGGGACACTTCCAAGTCAACTACCCTTGTCCTTATGGGGGACTCCAACTTGCCAGAAATCAACTGGAAGCATCAGACAACTGGTACAACCAGGGCCAGAAGATTCCTAAAAAACCTGGATGACAACTTCATGGAACAGGTCCTAAGGGAGCCAATTTGGAAAGATGCTGCTGTCCTTGATCTGCTTCTTGTCAACAGAGTCGATCTCGTGAGCAAAGTGGAGATTGGTGGCCTCTTGGCCACAGCAACCACAAAGTGATTGAGTTTAAAATCTCTGTTGAGAAGGAAAAGTGCCAGCAAAACCTCAGCTTTGGATATAAGCAGAGCAGAATTCAGGCTGCTCAGGGAATTGGTAAGTCAGATTCCCTGGGAAAATGTTTTTGCAGGTGCTGGAGTTAATCAGTGCTGGTCACTTTTAAACATCACCTTCTAAGGGCACAGAAGCAGGAAATTCCCAAATGTCAGAAGGCAAGCAGGTGAGGCAGAAGGCCAGCTTTGCCAAGCAGGGATCTTCTCTTGGAAATAAGGCAAAAAAGGAAGGTATATGCCCACTGCAAGTGAGGTCAAGTAACATGGGAAGAATTCAGACATGCTGCTTGTTACTGTGGGGAGAAAATTCATGCAGCCAAAGCTCAACTGGAGTTGAAGGTGGCCAGAACTGTGAGAGACATTAAAAAGAGGAGTTTTTTTCAGATATTTTATTTTATTTTATTAGAAACATCATTGGCCCATTATAGGATGAGGATGGTCACCTCACAAATAGGGACAAAGCAGAAGTGTTTAATGCTTTCTTTGCCTCTGTCTTCAGCATGGATGATGAACCAAGGGGGCCTCGGTGCCCTGAGCTGGAGGACCAAGACTGTGAGAATGATCAACTCCCAGTCAACCCTGAAACTGTGTAGGATCTGCAGCTCCAGCTGGATCCCAACAAATCTATGGGGTCTGATGGGATTCACCCCAGAATCCCCAAAGATCTAGCTAATGTCATGGCAAAACATCTCTCAATTATTTTTGAGTGGTCTTGGGAATCCAGACAGGTCTCAGCTGATGGGAAGCTCCCAAATGTTGTCCCGATTTTCAAGAAACGCAAGAAGCAGGACCCGAGAAACTACAGGCCTGTCAGTTCCACTTCAGTGCCCAGTAAAGTTATGGAGAAGATTATTCTGGGAGGTACTGAAAAACACCTGAAAGACAATGGTCATTGGTCACAGCCAGCATGATTTCATGAGAGGAAAGTCCTACTTATCAAACCTGACTTCCTTTCATGACAAGGTAATCCACCTAGTTGATCAAGGGAAGCCAGTTGATGTAATCTTGGATTTCAGTAAAGGTTTCAATACTGCCTCTCACAGGATCCTTCTGGACAAACTATCCAGCACACAGCTGGATAAACACATCATGTGCTGGGTGAGCAATTGGCTCATGGGTTGAGCACAGAGGGTAATAGAGAATAGAGTAACAGGCTCCCGAGAGAAGGGGTCACAGCACCAAGCCTGACAGAGTTCAAGAAGCATTTGGATAATGCTCTCAAGCACATGGTGTGACTCATGGGGATGGTCCTGTTCAGAGAGAGAGTTGGACTCTATGACTCTTGTGGATCCCTTCCAACTCAGTATATTCTGTGATTTGCCTAATACCTTTGAAACTGTTCACACACCTAGCATTTTTCATCCAGTTGTGCTGGAAATGGATGATATCTTGTGTGGATGTGCATCTACTTGCTAAGCCTGCTGCCTGGTGAGAATTTTACAGAGGAACCCAATCTTTTCTCTGTTATCAAAAAACAATGAAGACTTGTTCCTGCTGTTCCATTTCTGCATTAGGTCAGATAAAGCACTAGTCATTGTAAAACTGCATTTCAGCCTCATCCTACTAGTAACAAACCTTTCAAATTATCTAAAAAAAGCCTTCATGAAGATTATTGCAAATAAATATGACACAGAAATTGTAGAGTCAACAAGGATAACAAAAACTGTTAATGGAAATTTTCCAAAAATCCTGTCAGCATTTTCCAAATTTTCAAGTTTTCTGGGTAAAGACAATAGCAGCAGTGAACAGACTTCTGAAGAAAGTGTATGACAGTAGGAATTTAGAGATGGCGAACAGAAATGGTAGTTGGAAGACCTGAAAATGTAAATGGAGATAAGAAACAATTGTGTAAGGTGGCTTGCAGTTCATCTTGTCCAGGGAGCAGGCAGGGACTGGAGGAACAACAATGGCAACACTTTCTTGCCTGGGAAGCAGTGAGAGTAAAAACGATTTTGAAACCACCAAGCACTAGCTCTTAGAAAACCAGCATGCTTGAAAGAACCACAGCCAACAGATCCACAAAAAGGAAAGATGAGGACAGTGACAATACCACTGCACCAAGCACACACACAACACCCACGACACAAGACAGATTCTGCTAGCCCTGATGAGAGCTAAGGGAACAGTTAACACATAGAAAACATGCCCCACTGGCAAAAGCTCAACAAATAGAACATTAAAGGACAAACTGATTACAGTTGCAGGTAAAGAAAGCAGAGGCGCTCTGGTGGAATACAAACCCTCACAAAATCAAACCCCTGAAAGCTAAAGCTGATCTGTGTTTTCTGGATTTTTTAATGAAAGCTAAAAATTAGTCTTTAGAACCACTGCTATGGGACAGAAATGCTATCAGCCAGGATGCGGGAGCCAGCTTGCATTCCCACGGACCTTGCAATCCAGTCTGGGCCAAAAAGGAACGATCTGACCGGTACTGGACAGAAGAGTGACAAGAGTGCAGTCCAGTTCTTAGGTCAGAGAGGAAATTGTCTTCTACAAGTCTGCAGGCATCTGTCTTTAGGGTGTCTAGAACAGTTTCAACCTCATTGTCCAAGGCAAAAGCTGGCAGCTATAGTCTCACACTTTGAGTTCTGTAACGGGCAACAAGTAGTGAGCCCTTGGGATCAGCCATCAGACAGAACCCCAGTATCACAGCACTGTAATTCTGCTTCAAGACCTGAGAATGTGCAGATCAAAGCTTAGCACAGAGGCACACAACCACCACACCAGGTGAATAAACCAAGCCCGCATCCCATTCCTGCTCCACAGACCTTACTGTTGGTTGAGCTGCTCCAAAAAGCATCTAGCCCAAACTTCTACCTTGAGGGGCTGCTGATGCCCAGGATGCTTCAGCCTGTCAGGGCTATGCTCCTCTGCAGGAACAGTGCTCTCACCCAAAGCTAGAGGGTCTCAAGTGTCACACCGCACGTCTGCCAGCCCACCAGTCTAGTGCTGACTTGTCAGAGGACAGCAGGATAACATAGCAACAAGTGCCCTCAGAGCACTAAGTACAACCCACTGCCCAGACCCTAATAACTGAGTAAAAAGGAAAGTGTTTTGGCATGCTCACATTGTAACACTAGGAGCCAGCACCAGGCAAGGAGCCATCCGTGGGAGCAGCGAGGAGACACAAAGCCACATGACATCTGTTTCTGCTGTTAATATGCTGAGCAAAGGGCATTTTTAATGGCAAAATCCAGCTAGTTGATAGGCATAAAGATTAAAAATGCAAGGAGCTTATAATGGTACATGTGACCACTGCCAACCCATATCACAGCAAAGTTCACTGTTTAGGATTTTAAGGCCCTACCACAGAGTCCAGGCTGTTTGAAACAAACTCTCCACCCTTCTGAAGGCAGAGACAGCAGATCAGCAACTGAATTCCACTTTTACTTTCATTGAGGGAAGAACCCTGAAATCCTCAGAAAGTTAAAAAGATGTTAATTAAACTCTAATTATGACAATAGAAATGTGAAGCCTTAGTTATTTTGGTTCCCACCAGTCAGCCCATTCCCCATCCCTGATGTCTAGACATGGAGGCTGCAGGTATGTCTACACAAAAACTGAAAACAAGAACAAATCTAGGTCACAGACTCCAGCAGCCAAAGATGCAAATAGGATCAATTCAGTTGTTCCAGCTCCCGTTCATATGCAGAAAACCCTGATGTTCCCATCATCTGAGGAGGGAGGGCTGTTCCTGAAAAATACAACTTGAAGTTACACCCTCAGGGTAGAAGATGCAATCAGGTTACCACAAGCAGTGTCCCGTCCAACTCGTTTAGCAATGAAATGCTCTGCTCCTCTGTCAGCTCTTTCATTAAACAACTGCTCTTCACTTTGCTCCAAATTTAGATCTGAACTACTCCTTGCAGATCTTGCACCATGTGCCTCTCCTTGCTTTTTCTTTCTCTGGAATTCTCCATTACTGCCATTGTCAAAGACGATTCTGAACCAAAGTCTTGTGAATTGAATCACTGCCAGATCTGGCCTCACCATCCCAGAAACTAAGGGCAAACATTATAATTGACCAACTAAATATAGCAAAAAACACCTTTATTTGAAATGAGACTAGCACAAACCTCTCCAATTTTATATTGGTATCTTTTGCACCTAATTTCCAGCCATCACTTCTAACTTCCTTAAAAGTGCGGAGGGGTGAAACCAAAGCAACCAACAAACCATGTAACGCATGTAACAAGGCAGTAGTGTCTCTGCTTTCTACTTTCCCCACAGATGTAGACTGTTCCTAAATAATAATTTTATATGAGTGGTCATCAAGGGTGGCCCTTTCACCCAAGCAGGTGATTAAGCAGGAAAAATGATGTTGCTGTTATGTCAGAAGGGTCACATTTGCTGAGCAGGAGTCTTACAGCTCTCACAGTCATGTTAGCGGTCCAGAACTTGGAAGAGCTGGGAACTCTCTAAAGGAAAGCAAGAATCTCTCAGGGCATTGTTGCTTGCAAACACTGCTCTTTGACTAGAAACATGAACAAATTATGTCCTAATTAACACAAAATGATCAATGTAGAAAACTTTGCTTCATTGTCTATCTGCAACAAACTATGTAAGGAAGTGGCTGAAACATGAAAATGACAAGACTTTCATGTGCTCAGTCCCAGACTTGGAGCCAGGATTTCATGAGCAGTCAGACCTTAGTGGCTTCCTGCTTCCTACTGTCACTCAAGCAATTTTGAAGACTACTTTTGAAGATGTAGTGATGTATTCAGATGCTCAGGTAGGAAGAGTGCTGTGGCAAGGTCTGGCCACAGGAAAGTCACGTGGGGAGGTAATTCTTAAATCAAGAACAGGTAACAGGTAGAATCTTCCACCAGGTGTCCCCATACTGGAGAAGCCAAACCAGTGGGGATCTGGCTAGGAAGTGGTGATGGCTGAACAGTGTTTTCACATTTAACCATTAGTCTACACAGAAGGTGGACATAAATCCAGACTTTGTGTTCAAGCTTACACCAGTTTGTGAGAAATACAGCCTGGATCCCACCTTAGTATACTAAAGTAACTGCATGGCACAGTACAGGCCAATGTCTGCTTGTTTTCTGAGCCAATACTAAACTGATGTTCATGACACTACAGCTGAAGCCAACAGAAAAGCTGTATGAGTTTTAGGCTGGAACACTAAATACTTCCAAAACAGCAAACATGTAAGCACGTGCATTACTTGAAAGGAACAGTTGGGAGGTCTGAGGGACTGACTCCAGTTCTGGAGTCAGCACTGGCAGATTGTATATAGCTACAAAGCCTTTTATCTTCTAAAAGCCCACATGCTGCTAGGAATGAGACCTGCATCCTTACAAGGTATTGCAACAAGAGAGGCACTACCCATGAAAGAAGATGGGGTGGGAGAACAAGTCTTTAAGACAAACTAGGATAGAAACAGCATGAAAGAGGAAAAATAAACATTATGGCCCTGGCATGGAGACAGACTAATTTTTCCATACTCCCTAAAGCTGCATAGAATTTAGAACAACAGATTGAGAAGGCAGTAAAGTATTTCACAAATTGTGTACACATCATTGTGCACTGTACAGAAATGATACTTTTATGACTTGGCAATGTGGGCAGCCACCTTGAGTTGAGCAACAACAGAGAGATTTGTCAGGTAAAATGAGAGAGTTATAAAACAAAAGATAAAGAGAAAAGTGGTATAAATAGTGAAAGAAAAAGAGCCCCACAATGGGCAGTGTTGGCTGTTGTAAGCATGGATATTTTTCTTCATTTTTACTGTTCTCTCTTCACAAAGAGAAGAAGGGTTTGTCTGGACTTTGCAGTTACTGAGCATTGTGCAGCGCAGGAAGACAACAATAAACTGTTCCAGACCTTCACCTGCAATAACATACTCAAACCAACAAGGCCTTGTTCAGTAGCGCGGATCAAAAGAGGGACCTACCTAATAACAATATGTTGTTTGGAAGTGGTTTGAGAGTCCTCCTCACCAGGTACTACAATTATACTGCATGTGAAGGAAAGAGCAAACCATATGTAGAGACAAACCAAAAACACTAAACTTGCTTCTCTGCCAAGTAAATAAATTCTCTGTGACTGCTGTATAAAAAAACCCATCCCCCTAGATGGCATCCAGAGAGACCTGGACAACCTTGAGAAGTAGGCCCAGAGGAATCTCATTAGGTTTAAAAGGACCAAGTGCAAGATGCTGCACCCGGGCCACGGCAATGCCCAATGTCAATAAAGGTTGGGGGATGAACAGATCAAGAGCAGCCCTGCCAAGAAGGACTTGGGGATTCTGGTGGATGAGAGGCTGGACATGACCCAACACTGTGCACTTGCAGCCCAGAATGCAACTTGTATCCTGGGCTGCATCAAAAGCAGCATGGCCAGCAGGGCGAGGGAGGGGATTCTACCCCTCTATTCCACTCTGGTGAGATCCCACTTGGAGTGCTGCATCCAGCTCTGGGGTCCTCAGCACGGGAAGGACCTGGACCTGCTGGAGCATGTCCAGAGGGATGGATTAGATGGATGGAGCAAATCTGAGGAAAGGCTAAGAAAACTGGGATTATTCAACCTGGAGCAGGGACGGCTTCAGGGTGACCTCTAAATGCACTTTTCACTACATGAAGGGAACCTACAAGAAAGATGGAAAGGGACTTTTTACAAGGCGTTGTAGTGACAGGACAAGGGGGAATGGCCTTAAGCTGAGAGTAGATTTAGATTAAATATTAGGAAAAAATCCTTCACCGTGAGACTGGTAAGGCACTGGCACGGGTTGCCCTGAGAAACTGTGGATACTGCATCCCTGGAAGTGTTGAAGGCCAGGTTGGACAGGGGTCTGAGCAACCTGATCTAGTGAAAGGTTTTCCTGCCTCTGGCAGGGGGGATGGAATTTGTGATCTTTAAGGTCCCTTCCAATCCAAGGCATTCTATGATTCTACTATATTTCTTCACAGGAATAGATTATTCCTTATAGCTTTATGTTCCCCACTTTCCCCAACAGAAGTTTCTAAGTCATGCCTGTGCATTCACTCGCTTGAAAAGCAGTCACAGAAGTGACTGGAACTGAATACTGGAGGTGTCCAGACAGCAGCACAATACCAAAGAAAATAATTTTCAAAGAGCCTATTTCAAAATCTTTGTTCAGTTTACATGAAACATATAATTAACTCTACTGCCTGAACAAACTCAGAAGAAATCCACTGTGATACTTTTACAACCAGCACTTCTCAGCACTACTCACAGCACCCCTGCTTTCCCCAGGTGACCACATCTCTCTTTTTAACTTGCTGTTACAAAAACTGAGCCCCAGCCTGACTGGAGCTCCTGTAGGGCAGCCCAGTTAGGGTCAGAGAGCATACATCCAAAGGTCCAGTGGTCTCTTAGGGTGGAGCCTGTCCAAAGAGAACAGGGCTCTCCCTAGGCCAGGTCTGAATGAATTTACTATATGGCCTGAACTCCTATGCTAGCAAACTCTCCTAAGGACATAGGCAAAGAAACAGGCTGCAGGGAGCAAGTGAGTTTCTGGGTAGAAGGCACTTACCCCACACCCCAGCCCATGCTCTTACTGCTGCGATATCCATGTGAGCAGCCAGCCTGGCACCCTGCACATCACTCTGCCTCACCTGGGAGAAGTTCAGCCCATTGAGCGGGTGGCACTGCTCTTCTACTTTCTCCACAGCACCTGTTTGCTTCCGCAGCCGCTCCGCTTCCTGGGCCAGGTATAGATCCAGGACAGGCACGCCCCGTGACTTGATATCTACCTCTGTCAGAGAGTTCACCATCAGCATCACCCAGACTGGCCTCTTCCGCTCCCAGTTGCCAGCAATGGCATTGAAGAGGTAGTCTGCATATAGCCCTTTGCCTCGCTGGTCTGGGGTCATCCAGGATGGCATCATGAGCTTGACATACTCCAGGTGCCGCTTGAGCCGGCTGTAGATGTCACGGGGCAGCACATCTTGGAGGTTCTCCCCTTGTGGCAGAAGTTGGCAGCTGGTGAGAGCTGAGATGGTGTAGGGGTCAGTGAGGTCCAGCTCAAAGTACACGATGTGGCTCTGCTGAAAGGCTTTCTTGGAGTTCTCTGGGATGAAATCCCAGACACGTGTGTACGGGACATGGATGGTGCCAAAGAAATAAGATGGGGGATCTCTCTTGATGGTCCACAGAAAGGAGTTCAGCTCATTTTGCTGGGAGAGAGGGAGACACAGATGAGTAAGTACATACATTTACACCAGGCCACTGCAGGGCTTAAGGAAAACACAGTGCCAAGCCAACAGGTCATCTGGCTCAGCAGTTTGTCAGCATGGACTTTTCCTAAAGTGACTTTGCTCACACAGAGTTCTCTTTGACCATCCTTTTTCTCAGGTCTTGAAGACAAAATTCAATTCTCCTTAAATAAAAACATAAGAAGATGGGCTGTGACTTTCTTCTGAAAGGTAATACCAAGTCTTCTTGTCAGTAACACCACCTGATACATCACTTGGGTATCTACCAAAACCAGCAGCAGAGTACATCCCTAGCACACCATGCTCCAGGCAGGATGCTTATCCAACTTCTGCCTTTTATTGAGTCAAAAGGTGGCATCACTTTGCTGAAGCAGAGCAGGACAGCAGGGTTTCTACCACGTTCACCTCAGCACAGCAAGGCACCTTTCATCAAAGAAACTGTTGCGACACTTAGTCAGAGGGTAGTGCAGCATCTTGGGAGAACTTTCTGCTTTGGGTGTGCTGGTTTTGGTTGGGGTAGAGTTAATTTACCTCACAGGG
>JAWWTY010000088.1:28423762-28462164 GCA_035222235.1 Margarornis squamiger | reverse complement strand
CTAAAGCCATTCTGAAGCATGGGAAACTTTGCTTTAGCTGTTTGAAAGGCGTCTTTGACTATCACACTGAGATCTGTGTTTGTAATCAAAGCCACAGCTGCTTAACTGGCTTCTTCATTCAGTTGGGCAATTCAACCAGCCTGTCAAAGAGCATGTCCAAGGGGCTATGTAGCCAAGGTGCAACTACGCTCAGAGCTGCAGGTGGAGTGAAACACACCATCAGTCTGGTAGCAGTACTAAAAGCACTAAATTCTTTAGCTTGGTATTGATAAAATCTGTGCCATCAGTTTTGGTTCCTGAAAAACCATGGGACAGGCCTGAAAATATCAGATAGAAAATAAATAGAGCTGGAATTGATTTTCCATGTTTTTGAGTACTTGATGAATACAGTTTTCACATTTTAGTTCATGATCACAGCGCTTACCAGTGCCTGCTTTATGAAAACTGTGGTTGTCACCCAGACATGTGACTCTAAGGTTTTTACCTATTATCTATTGTCCTGGTTTCAGCCAGGACATGGCTAATGTTTGCAGTAGCCAGATGTGGCATGGGCAGGATCCTGAGGTTATTCCATACCACCTCATGTCATGCACAGGGGGCAGAAGGGAAGGGAACCCTTCCAGTTGGGTAGCTTGAAGTGAGCAGTGTGGGTAACATCATATTCTGTGTGGTGCGCACTTGCATGTGAATTGTTTGCCTCTCTTGTACATTGTCTTATTAATATTATAGTGATTACTGCTCATTTTTTATTTCATTACTGTTTCCAGTAAATTGTTCTTATCTCCATCCATTATCTTTATCTTTTGTGCCTCCAATTCTCCTCTCCAGCCTGCCAGAGGGGGAGAGTGGAATGAATGAGCAGCAACTGGTTTGGAGTGTTTCAGTGGGAACACTAAATTGGGGAATGCCATTCCTAAACCACAACACTTATTTACTTCCTATTTACCTACATGGGAGCTATCAAATCCTGCAACATAAAACTTCTGAAGACAGGAAACCCTCATCAAAACTATTTCCCTGTGGGAGGGAAGAGTGATACTCATTAATTACAAGGATGCTGACTGTCTCAGAAGGCCCAAAGAGCATGGGTCCTACACCATTTGCACTCTCAGAGTGGTTGGCTGATGACCTTCCCTGCACCCACAATATTCACACAGCAGAATCAGAAGATGTAAATTCAACTGTTGCCCTGCCTGACTCAGAAGTGTTGAAATCAGGCAGCATTGGTCCTCACTGATAGCCTGTGTGTCATTCAGAGAAATTATCTATCTTGCCTTTCTCCTCCAAACATGCAGAATATCCATTTAAGAGATATACCTCTCAAAGATATATCTGCCCCTCCTGACACAGCTAGGCATAGCCAAAGGCCACCATCAGCTGAAGTTATGCTAGTTTTTGGCCCTGCACAACGTACATTCATACTATCCTGTAGAAATGAAAACATTACAGAGAACTATTGGTACCTTTTGTCTAGGACCAAGTCATCTGATCTCTTTTTCCTGAACTTCTTAATAGTATTTTAACACTTCTAGGTCATTCAACTTCACCTGTTCATCACAGAGATGTTCCAGAGGACAAGCTAAAGCACTCAAACTCCTTTCTTAGGGAGCATATCCAATGCATGGTGATGAGCAACTAGGCCTCCAACACTTGGTCATTTACATGCAATTCCTGCTTAGTGATTTCTATTTAGAGACCCTTTTCCAAGTCTGGCCTATGACAATGTAGCCACAGAGATGAAGATCACAGAAAGTATATGAGGAAGAGAAGGCATGTGGGAGCAGAATAAAATAGAAATTTAAAATAAGAGGAGATTTCTTGGTTCTCCTGGTTTCCACACATAGCTGTGATCTCAGAATAGGAGATGAAAACACTAAACCCATGTGTGCACTGTGTGATGCACTCAGCCTGCCAAACCTCAAGGCAATGCATCCCTGCAGGATTATCCCCACCAGGTCCTTCCATCCTGTGCCACTTCTGCAAAACCATACAAAAGTCATGTAGTAGAGTTTAGTATCTGAGGGCTGTTAAGCAAGAGTTAAAATAGATATGTTTCCAAGTTGTCGTACCTGGTAGCAGAAAGGCTGATGCCATGAATCAGTCTGCAATCATGGGATTGTCATCCCAGAAGGGAAATGGACACTTTATCTGCCATATCTGAAAAGTATAGAGAGCCCTTTGGCTTTAGCCAGCCTTGGCCCTCGTTCCTTGTGATCCATAAATATGCAGAGTACTCCATGAGAATTTTCACATGCTGAAAGTCTAGACACATTGCTAGCGCTTTGCTGAGGCAGAGCTGGGAACATGACCCAGTGATACTGCAGTCTCTCATCACTGGGTTGCTAGGATGCCAAACCACACATAAAGGGGGCAAGGGAACAAGTAACAAGGGAAGCAAGGACAAGTAGCTGTTTTGCCATGTTTAAGACACAAACTGCACACAGGGAAACTCTTGACCAGAAGATCAAGGTGCTGGCATGCAATTGGAGCTGCAGGAAGGAAGCATGGGATATGTCAGGAACCTGAACCCTTCACAGTGTCATCAGCACATTGGCAAGAGCTGGGTGTACAGTGCTTCTACTTCCAAAGAAAAGAGGATAGAAAAGATCCTTGGAAATCGTTTCGCAGTCATGAGAGGGAGTTGCTGCTTCTTTACAGCTGTGTTTAGATCCCCCTTGTATGCAGCAACACTGGAAGGCATGAAGGACCACCAGCTGGCCTGAAGATGGGGGAGGTGGCAGAGATATTGGTGCATAGGGGGAGTTACCAGGAGACAGGACCAAGCAGTCAGTGGAAGATAGGAGGCTTCTCATCAAGGTGGAGTTTCATAGCGAGGCATCTTCACAGCCAAAGAAGACCATAAGCCACTTCATTTGAAACAAGATTTGTTTGTCACTTAAACACAATGCTCAGAAATGTGTCCTTCAATGCTGCTATTTCAATTTTCAAGGTGACTAAGTCATTCAGTCCTACCAGAAATCACATCTCAGGGTCTCTAGGATGCTCCGAGCATTGCCAGATGGGGAAGAGATAGGACTACATGTGGCTACATCAAAACATGTAACATGGAGAAGAAGGGACAGGAGTGGCTTTAGGCTGGGATCTCTGCACTACCCTTTCAATTATGCAAATACTTATTGTGCAAAGGTACTAGAGGGCAAAGCATAATTTTCAGGTACAGCATGGAAATGTTGCTAGTCTGACACTGCTTCACATAGCTTGCTGAGTGGTCCTTTTCTGGTTCCAGGAAAGTATCCTTGGGGAAGGAGAGCAGATAGATGTCAGCAGCCTCGCTTCTGTGTTGTGCCATATTCAGTATTTAGAGTTAGTCACCAGCTGATGAGGGAGCACTTCCGAGGTGGGTATTACGTTACGACACCCGTGACCCTGCAAGTCCTGTATATCCTTTCCTAGGCAACTCAAATATAGCACTCATGTTGTAGTTGCATTCTCTCTTCATCACATTTTCCCCAAGGCAGTGCCAGCAGTAAGCCAGTTCCAGGGTAGCCTTGTATGTCAGAGAGGGCACAGGTGCCACCCAAAATCATCAACGGAAGGAAGTGTGTGCAACCTGTGACATCATCTGCCATGACAAAGCACATTATGAAACAGAGGGTCATGCACTCACTCAGCTTTCTGCTTGACACCTCTTGTGTCAGCAAATATGAAGGCTTCTGTGGCTCCTGGTGAACCCTATGTGTGGCAGAGCAGAGTTCACTCTTCAACGAGGCCACCTTTAGCAAAAGCCTCCTTTAAAGCAGCACCAAAAGCTAAAGCTCAAGCAACATAAGGAGAGGTAAGGGAGATGAGTACTGTACTCCCAGAGAAGGCAGCATAGCGAGCAAAGGCATACAGTCCACATGGCCATCAGAGAGACAAAGTTAATCATTTAAGTTAGAGCACAATGTCTTTTTTAACAGATACTGATAACCAGGCTGCTGCTGAAAAGCAATGTTGCTTGCCACACTGTCAGGGCTTCAGCACGCATGCAAAATTCAGTCTCAACTGGGCTGAATTAAGTCCTTGGCCCAAAAGCACTTGAAAGCAGAAGTCTCTCCATTACTCCTAATACCCTATATCATGTTTTTCAGAGCTGATCCACTCCCCCCTTGCAAACTTTAGTAAAAGTAATTCCTCAGAGAGGGGAAGGAGGAGGCAATATCTCCCTCTGCCTCTCAGCAAGTAGTCCTGGGATACATAGAAACAAACCAGTGCCAGCAGGTACCTATTGCCACTGCCGCTAAGAGTCAGCTCAGACAAGTTCAGCTCTACTCTCCTTGGGTTACAAAAAGAGGAGAAAAAAATCGGAGCTGCTTATTCCATCTGGTAATAAAGTTTGACTTCCTCCCTCCCAAACCACTATTTCAAAGACTGTTTATAAAGAAACTACACTAGTAATTTGTGGAACAGAGATTCCACACCAAAGCCCCATAGAAATTTCTACACAGATGGATTTAGATTCTGAGTTGTAATGGTGCCAGCGGGCACCTGTCCATGAACACCTTGCTGCAAAAATGCCAGATGAAGCCTGGAGAGAGTCTGACTGAAGGCATTAGATAAGAGTCCTTGGTCCTCTCTGTGAATCAAGCAGTAAAAATCTCAATTCCCAGTAGACGGCACTGATTTTTTTATTTTTTTTTTTTTAATTAGTGCAACAGACTCTGAGGCTGCAGAGTGAGAGTTTAGTGATCCTAGAAACCATCAGCTTTGGCCATTACTGGAGACTGGCATGAGATCACAACACACCCCATTCAATAGAGTGACACCACACCTTTGAAAGAATGAAGATGCAGCAGCTTTTAAATCAGCAGAGCCATAAAGAAGATAATACCACTTAAATGGCTGTTGTCCTCTGTGTACCACTGGGATGGGCTGCATGGGCAAGGACTCTGTTCCACGCACTTCAAGCTGGCTGCTTTCAGATCAGTTCCTTGCCTGGGTGTACCATGGGCTGTGTCATCTGTGCTCACAAGAGGATGAGATTACAGCCCTAGGCAGCACAAGACAGCTTGCTCCACAGCAGAATTTTCTTGCCTGCAAGGTGGTAAAGAAATGAGTGATGCCAGCAAGGCACTGGCAGCCCTGTCTCTCACTGCCTGGAAGTCCAGTGCACATTCAGAGCTAACAGCTCACATCTTCCCTGAGGAGGTGTGTTGAGTTAATAGACACATGCACACAAAAACTGTAATGGTTATTTTCCATACGAATTTAAAAATTCAGCAGAGTCATTGTATCAATTTATTTGAGAGACTGATAGTTGTCTAAACACACAGAAGGCTGAGAAAGATGTTTTTTCTCTCAAAGAATAAATGATTTCTTGCTAATTAATTACAGGGGAAATTGGAACAGACATTACTGTTTAAGCAGAGAAAAGCCAGGCTAAGGATAGCAGGAAAGCTGGTATTGTTGAGATGTGGTGTCCCAGGGAACTAGGGCACCATTTTCAGCTCAAACACACGTTCTGTGTGACCTTGGGCAATGCAAACAGACTCTTTGAGACTTATGTCAGTGCCACTTTACATCACAGGGGTCAGAGGTGCGGGTATGTGGCATGTCACAGCCTGTCTCTGCATGTGCTGATTTGCACATGCCTTGTCTAGTGCCTCCCAAGTAATTGCAACAGCTTGGCCTCAGCTCCTCTTTTCCAAAGCAGGACTGAAATTGTGAATGGCTTCAGACCACCTCCTTAACACTACTGGGAAAAATATGCATACAGTAGCTCTTCTCTTGACACAAAATCCAGTTCAGAGTCTCTGTCCCCCTACTTAAAATGTCACTCAGGAATATTTTTTAAGAGTCTCTCCCTTCATCAACCAGTTTGATCTGTGAAGGGGAAAATCTAATTGTAACTTGTCAGCAGTGGCAATTTGTGATGGAAGAATGATGTGGCATGGTGGCAAGAAGGCACACCTGGAAGAAGGGTTTAAACTGCCTAGAAGCAAGAGTGACAGGGTCAGAAGGACTCCATGAAGGGAGTGAAGTTTCCGATGGTGATAAGAAACAGTCCAACATAGTCTTGCAGCCCTCCTGGAATAGGATCATTCAGGGGCCCAAGCTCAGGGGACACATTTGGGCAGCAGAGATGGGCTGGGGAATAGACCCACAGCTGGGCTGAGGTGCCCCATGCAGCTACTTTCAGGATTGGTGCTGCTGCAAGGGTACAGAACACATCTGCCTGGGATGCATCTTTGCAAACCACATAGAACTACTTGTTGCCATAGAACTGTGACCAGGGTATTGCTCATTAAGTTTTTCTTTTATGTTTAAACACAAACATGTGTTTAATTCACCTCAAAATGTACCATAAAATTTTGCCAGCATCTACCATGCTAATTCCTTTTTCAGTGACTTATGTGATTCCGGATTGTCAGAAATAAAAGGCATGCCCAAGAGACTGGTGTCAAGGTATGGACATATGCACAAAACATACACCTTGTGACCAATAAGTCACCTTCCCTGACTAGGAAGGGAGTTATCTGCCCTTTACCAAATGAAAAGAACTTGTATCTCATTTGGCTGCGCACAGAACCATTGATAACTTCTCTAAGTCTTACCAAGTTCACCTCTTGTGTGACTTTCTCTCTTGCATCTTGAAATTTTAAAGCTTTCTCTAAGAAAACTTCAGCAGGTGAACATGACTCCCACAGGACATGAATTAATTCCTTATCCACCTGACCTCCAAGCACATGGTCAAGATTGGTGAATACCACACCGGGCAGCAGAGACATATTTGTTCTATTTTGTTGCTGTTAAACACACAAAAAAGTTTCATCCAGCAATAGAATTTTTCTTGGAGGCTAGAGTGCAGCTAATTTAAAGAACTGTCTAATCTCATTTTAAAGCCCTCAAGTGTTAGTGAGTCCCAAACATGCTCTGCTGCACTATTCAATTACCCTCACAGCCAGGTGCCTATTGCAAGCAGTGCTGGCTTCCTGTATGCTGACTGGAGGATCCTGACTGAAGGTAGACTTCTGGTGCAAAAATCTCTTTTTCAGGGAACAAGTCAATAATGTACTTTAGAAAATTAACCTGATTTCAGATGCATCATTTTTGCCAATGTTCTTAGAGCAGTTACTGGGGTCCCCCACTTTGTTTCTAGTGGTGGAAGCTGCATTTGTGTCAATAGCCCACATTTGGTTTTGTTGAATATTTGCAGAAGTCTCTGTTTTACTCTGAATTCCTGTGATGGTTAAAGCAGTTAATTCTCTAATTTCACAGCTTCTGGGGAGACAGCTGAATGCTTGCAGGAGCTGAGACTGCCATTTTTGCAGTGCTGACTTCCCAGAACATAAGGTTGCTGTGCTTTTTCCCTGCCTTCTCCCTGTCTACAAACAGTGATCTCAGTCCTTGTACTTCTAGGTTTGGATTTAAGTCCACCCAGGGACTTCTGCCTTTATAGTAGCTGGTGCCAACTCCCATGGTTACTCATACCCTTATTTTATAAGTCCCTCCTTCAGCTGGCAAGGCAGACTCCTTTGTACAGAAGACAACTTTGCTCTGTAGTGGAAACTCATCCAGCTACCACTCCAGGGTCAAAACTTTCAGTTTGATGAACAACGGTAGGACTGAGCCCAGCTCTCTACTAGAGAGACACAATCAGTCCCCAGATCCTGCTTGATCATAGGGTACATTCTGTAAGCAGGATAGCTCTTACTGACTGAGCCCTGATTGGAAAAAAATGAGAGGCAACAGGATGGTTAGAACATTTTTGGTAAAAGCTGAGGACAAAATTGCATTGTTCCCAGCATCTCCTGTCTTCCAAGTTTGTATATCCTTTCTTCAGCAATAAGAAGAACCAGAGTTTTACCACATCTCTGTGTCTCAAAAGGCAGATACAACTCCCTCTATATTATGGGAAGTCTACACTGGCCTTTAATTTCCATCCTGGTGTACCTCTGCCTATTTGTGCCACATCTTCGCATGCAGACACTAGCCATGTTCTCTTCTGGGATGACCTACCCTTTTGTGTCTGAAATGCCTGTATTGCAACACTTAACCAAGGTTTTTCTGAACAGTGAACAGCCCCATGGTAACTGCTGAAGTTCATTTGTTGCACACTAGTTTCAAGAGGCATTGCTGGTTTTTGCTCCTCAGCTCATCCCTTGCTTTTTTAAGGCTTTGTCACTGCTCATGGGCTTCATACTAAAGACTGTTTTTCTCCTCCCTCATTTACATCTTCCCACAAGACAATAAACCTCATGCTGTCTGCTTTCTCCTTCTGCATCCAGGGCGATTTTCTACTCAATGACAATGAGACTCTTCTCATGTCCATTTAGTCTATACATTTATACCTTTCCTTCTGACTCACACACTGTTACCTCTACCCTTCCAAATTTTGAAACTCTCATTAAGTTCTGGGCTTGAGCTCAGCCTGGCCCCATCACCACCAGGTGAATCCTTACCTTCTCTGTAACTCCAGCATGTCAGAGTGGCCAAGTTTGCTCTTACTATCAAAGGAGAAAGGGAAATTCAGGTTAGGCAACTGCCTTCTAACCACTGAAGTACAACCACAATGGTACAGAGGGACTGGGCCTTCTGGAAGAAAACTGGTCTGCTGCTCCTTTCAGTTTCACAAACTTCATAAACATAGTAATTCCAGTGGTTTGAGCTGTGATTTATCTCAGGTGAGAGAAAAAGATACTTATCTATGCCCATGGCTTCATCTCTCCAAAGGTCATTTATGCTATGCCACAAGCCTCCTGTCTCCTGACTCTCCTTAATGGGTATGCATCAGATGAAGACGGTCAGCCCTTTGCTTTCTTTTGATTATGTTTGATTACCTTCCCAGAAGACAAGAAAGTTACACGTACTCTGAAGGACAGGTCAGAGCTGATAATAAATGCAACTTGTCTTCAGCAAGAAGAGGTCACTTCCTATGTTTTAATTATTAGTTCTAGCATTTGATGGACCTTCTGCCATGTGACGAACATGCAAAGGGGAGGAAAGAATTCTTTCAAAAAGTTGCAGCAGGAAAATATGTAAGAGAAGTGAAAAATGAAAAAAAAAAAACCCGATCAAAACAGTCAGTTCAGTCTTGGAAGGGGACAGACAGTAGCAAAACTGCAGCAAGGAAAAGCAAACCCTTTTCAGTACAAATTAAAAAAATAAATAAAAAAGCAGTCTAAATTAAGGGCTGATTACTTATCAGTTGGTAGAAAAGAAATCCAGTACTCCATCCCGTGTTTCTTGCATGGGGTAAAGCTCCAGCAAAGGAGAGTCCAGCATATATAAAAACAAACAAACAAACAAAACAAAACAAACAAAAAAAACCCTCATAGGAAAAGTACCCTGTCAAGCAGTCTGCTGTCTAAACACACAGGACCACTACAGGATTTTTATCTATGTTTTGCAGACAAAAAACTGAAGCATCAAGAAACACTGTAGTTTGACCAAGATGATGCAGAGAAAACATCTACAGTCATGATCTACAGTCATGTAGTAAGTCATTTAAATGTCAGCTCAAAAAAAACATTTTGAGATAAGGAGAAGGCATGAGAACTGTGGAGCTATGCCAATGGAAACCATGAGAATAACTGAAAAAATCCAGCTTACAACATGTCTCCTAACATTGTTTTCAGCTAATGCAGATGTTAAGATCCCATTCTTTCTTAATGTCAAGATAGTGCAGGCTTATAGTGACACTTCCTTTCTGTGGAGAGGCTTTGAAATTACTGAGCCATCTGTCTGCTGCCATCTGTTGTTGCTTTGGAAATGAATTTGTCAGGTCAGTTGGAAACAGGTTTCAAATAAACCACTGCTCTGAAGGATAATGCACAATTGCGGTTGGTGATGTTACACTCCCATCACGGTGCATCTGTCTCCCAGGAATTCCCAGCTGGTGCCTGCTTCTTCTGAGGGAAAAGCATTCTCTTCCAGCAGAACCACTGCTGCACACAGTGCATCTTCACCGTGTAGTGGGGCTGCTTGGCACATGGGCATGCTTTGCATCCCACCCATGTGCACTTCCCTGGGGCCTTCTCCCTACCATCCATGCAGAGATTACACATGAGCACATCTCATATGCCAGCTCTGTGTGCAAAGGCCAGGCAGGTCCCTCCAACTGTCCATCAGAGGAGAGGCAGACATATTTCCAGGGCCAGACTGTGGGTCTGCATTGGAGTCTCTCTAGTTGCTGGAGAACAGAAAGGCAAACAGAAAAGTCAGAGGTGGCATGGGACCCGCCTTTTCCCACAGTATCTACAGCCCTGTACTTAGAGCTGAGTACCAGTGTCAGCTCTGCCCATGAGGGTGCTCTCAGGATGGGGATTCAGCCTGTGTAGGATGATTTAGGGTGCCTTACATCTCTGTGTATCCATGTAAATATGCAACAGCATATTTAGATAACCTGGGGCTCACAGAGGATGTCAAAATCTTCTTGAGAAGGTGTGTAGGCTGGAGTGGGTTCCCTCAAGGCTTCATGCTGTCTCAGAGCACTGCCAGCAGCAGTCACGCTACCTCATGTATTACATGAACATAAACTGGAAGTCAAGCTCTGCATGCCCTTGCTGTATAAAGCTGCCTACACTATTCAAATTCCCTTGCTGGTGAGGGGCAGGACCTATTTGGGATCACTACAATGTGAGAAATGAGGAATCATGTGTGAGTTGAGCCCTGAGAAAGATGCCCCTTTACTGTACTTGTAGGACCATACCAAATGTTTCTTCTGTATATAAACCTTTTGCAAGAGTGACCTGTCTCACAGCTATTGCACCTCTTTTCATATGGTAGTTAGATTCACAAAAATGGTCAGCAGAAGGAGAAACTTTCTGTGTTTGTTCTGGGCACAGATCAGATTACACAGAAAGTCTGGATTTGAAGATAGCTTTACATAAAGTCATAAACAGACAGCACCTGGTAAATAGCCACCTCCTGGAAAATGGGTAACTGCTGGTCTTTTCTTACCAGTTGTATTGCTTCACTGTTATCCAACAAAAATTCAGTGCACTTGAGCTCTGCTACCCTGAGAGTGAGGGAAGGGAAAGAGATGCCGCTCTCTGTGTTTGTGTTCCATCTGTTCCTCCCCACTTGCAGCAAGGAGACAGGAAATTTTCCTATATAGCCCTTATGTGGATCTGAGTATAAAGGGTGGTGGGGCTGACCAAGCTGAGGCCATATTACTGTTTTGCACAGAAATAAAATCCAAGACACAATCCCGTCATTCTACACACTTAGAAGGGCCACCTGAGAGGATAATTTACAAATATTAACTGCATATTTCCTGCAGAGGAGAATAGAATTAAACAGACAATTCCCAGTGAATAATGTGAGCAGACTATTTTCTGAAAAGACACACTACCTGAGCTGCAGCCCCCTTCCCCAACACTGGAAGGCAAGATCCCCAAGGGAGAGTCACTTTTCCATGGGAAGGTGTGGAAAGCAGACAGTGTCTTTTAGGCAGAACTAACAACTTAAGACTGCAATTCTTTGCATTAATTTATATTTATAGATCAAAATTTCCCACTTTGTTCCCCCAAGTGCACACTGAATACATGAGCTGGTTGTGGGCAGAGCAGGAATGGGACTGAGCAGTAAGTAATGGAGAAAGACACTGCTTGGCCAGGATCCCACTCACAGCAGAAAACCAGAGCAGCAAAAAGTGCCCAGTTCAGGTCAGTGCTCTCTTCTTGGTTTGTGTTCTCTGCTTGCTGGTTTACACCCTCTTCTCCACAGACCAACTCCCGAAGATTCCATACCTGCATGTTTTGGTCTCTCGAGGAATTACATGAGTGTTTGACTCAGTGCTGAAGAGCCAGAGGTCTCTATACTCCCTCATTGTGTGACTTTGAAGCTTTTGGTAAAAAAACCCATTTTACTTTTGAAATAGGAGGTAGGTGTATTTAAAGAAGTTCCACTAGGTAGAACTTATGCTTATGCTGCTGTTACACAGAAGAGAGTGGGTATTCATAAAGCAAAAATGGGAATGCTGTCCAGTTAAAGCCATTTCATGATACAGAGAGATTCCTTTTGTATACTGATGAAGCTTTGTGAAAGTGAGTGCAACAGCATCAGTTTTACACTCACTGCCAACACAGATGACCACATCTGTGCCTCAAACTTTATTACCGATCTCATCCTTTCAAGCAAAACAGTTTTCTTCCCCTGCAAAACACCCCTGCTCTGTTACTTAATTGTTCTGTATCCTCTTTGATTTGCCATGGCTCCTTTTCTTCAACACATGACTCAGTTGCTTCCCTGTCTTACTGGCTTAGCAGTGGACAAATCCGTATTTAATTTGCTGTCAACACAACACGCCAGTATTTCTTGATGCTCTGCCACTTCCAAACAAGTGCCCTGCCTTGCTAAGTATCACTGAATGCCTTTCTTTTTCCTGGATCTGGTCTTTTGTTTGTATTCTTCCCCTGAGATACATCTTTAGAACATCTTTACAAGCCATTCTAAGTGTGGAAAATCTATCTTCCAGAGAAAGACTTAAAGAGGCTCTGGTGGTTTAGACAGAGTGACTCAGTGGCAGTCACAGACTACATACTTAGGGACCAGACTTCCAGGATCTGAGGTCTTGTTAATCAAATCTGCCCTGCCCCGCCAGACCCTCTCACTCCCAAACTCCAAACCACAAGTTCTCCCAGCCTTCCCTCACCTCTCCCGTCCCCCCGATCCATAATTTTGAATGTGAATTCAGAGAAAATATGTACGTGGTGTAGTGAGGCATGGGGATGATGCCTCTCTCATATAGAAGAGTCTGTATTTCTCAACGATTTTAAGACAAAGCTGAGTTCAGTTTCAGAGTTGCCCCAAATCAGGCAGAAGATGAGGGCTTCCTATGGATTTTCCAGGTGTGCTTTTGTAGCCTGAGCTGCGTAAGTCCAAGAGACAAAAGAATCAGTCAATTACAGTGGCCTGGTTAATGTCATCTCTACACTTGCCTTCAATGACATTTGTTTCCCTGGCTATGGACACCCATCATCACAAAATTGATTGTCCCTGCACTCAGAGCTTTCTACGTTGAACCTTCTACATTCTACCTTGGATCAGGCAACCCCCAATATCAGCACAGGCTGGGAGATGAACAGATTGAGAGGAGCCCTGCCAAGAAGTACTTGGAGGTGCTGTGGGTGAGAGGCTGGGCATGACCCTGCAATGT
The DNA here is from genome assembly GCA_035222235.1 of Margarornis squamiger. NCBI lineage: Eukaryota > Metazoa > Chordata > Aves > Passeriformes > Furnariidae > Margarornis > Margarornis squamiger. The sequence goes on along the minus strand of JAWWTY010000088.1, from coordinate 28,449,062 downwards.
GCAGTTGCAGTCCAGAAAGCCAATTTTATCCTGGGCTGCATCAAAAGCAGTGTGGCCAGCACGTCAAGAGAGGCTGAGAGAACAGGGATTATTCAGCCTGGAAAAGAGAAGCCTTTGGGGGGACCTAGTTGCAGCTTTTCAGTACATGAAGGCAGCCTACAAGAAAGATGGAGAGTTTTTATAAGAGCATGTAGTGACAGGACAAGGGGGAATGGGTTTAAACTGAAAGAGATTAAATAGGTTTAGGTTAGATATGAAGAAGAAATTCTTTACTGTGAGAGTGGTGAGGCACTGGAACAGTTTGTCCAGAGAAGTTGTGGATGTCTTGTCCCTGGAAGTGTTCAAAGCCAGGTTGGATGAGGCTCTGAGCAGCCTGGTCTGGTGAGAGGTGTTCTTGCCCATGGCAGGAGTGTTGGAACTAGTCAGTGTTTAAGGTTCCTTCCAACCCAGACCATTCTATGGTCCTATGATTCTATGATAGCCTGTGTCAGACAGTAAGCAGAAAGGCTATTTTCAATGACTACGTGATAGCTAAAGACTCCCTCAACCCAATGTGAATGGCAGCATTAATAAGGCTAGCACAAGTATACCAGCTCTCAAAGAGTTACCCATCTGCAGTAACACACTTCAGGGGAAATTTCAATGGAGACATGATTTATGGTAGTTTTTTCTATTCCACAATTTGCAATGTCAATTCAAAGCCAGAGATGACAGAGATGATGGGCTGAACAGCTCAAAGGTATAATTGGATATGAAATGAGAAATTGTTTTGATGTAAAAGAATATCTCAGCTGCATGCCCTCATATATTTACTTTGCTGTCACCCTGTGCCCAGATCTCTTTATTGTTGCCTTTTATGGAAGAGCTGAATCAGAGCTCCATCTTTTTTATTGTGTCTGGGCACTGATTGCTTTGATCACGTAGAAGTATGGTATTGCACTAATGATCGCTAAACCCCACCTTTGATGTTGGCTGTGAATGTGCTGTTTTGCTGATGGAGAAAATGTAAATGCTTTTGTTTTCTGATTATTATCTGTCATGCTGAGAAACAACAACAGCAAGACAGGGGAAGAAAGTGTGAATACTTAATGGAATGAAAAATTCAACTGCTGCCTAGTTTGCTGCATAGACTGTCAGGCAGTTTCTGCAAAGACAAGGCTGAATGCTTGGCTCCATGCTGAACTGCAGGGGTAAGGGTGAACCAAGCTACAAGTGGCATTGCCCCTGGGGAACATTGCCAGCACACTGGTGTGGAAGAGCAATGCAAAGGCAAAGCACAGTGATTCTACTGGGAAGGGATGCACTCAGCTGGCTACACCCTACCTTGGGATCCTGATGGGTGTGAAAAGGGTCAGCAGCTATGGGTCTTCTCCAGTGCTCACTATCAAAGCCATGCATTGCCTGGCCCGGGTCCAGCCATTTCCAAATTGTCTGTTTTACTGTAATCTGTACTGGCATTTACACTATGCTTAGCCCCATTGTATCCAACTGCTTTATAGCACAAGAAAGTCCATTCTGCGACTAGATCTGTGAACAGTGAAAACCGGCATTGTTACAAGAGCATGCATTGTGTCCATGTGCTTAATCCTGACAGATGGAGCTCCAAAAAGCATAGCAGCACAGTCACTGGGTCCTGCAGAACCAGCAAAATCTTTGTACTGTGAATGACTACCAATGTAGCTCTTTCCTTTGGTTGCTAGTCCAACAGTTTACTGATTACATTTACAGCAGCTGCTGTCTGGCCTGAATCTCTGTTTCTTGCATGCCCTGTGCTTCTGGAGTCTTTCTAGGTTAGTTGCAGGTGGCTACAAGGAGAAATGCTGTTTTAGGATGGTATCTGGTGACTGAGAGCTCATGTTCTGTGTAGCATGGTCTGAGCCATTCCAACAGCCCAAGGCAGCTAAAAAGTTCGTTATCTCACCAAACCATAAAGATCCTTGTTCTTGGAATAAGAACCCACCTTCCTGTTTGCACCTGGAGCCTGCTCCATCATCTTGTTGCAGTAGATTTACTTACATTGCCAGGAACATTGAAACAGTTGCACCCTTTCTGTCAGATCTGTGAAATTAACTGAGGCTCAGAGTTTTCCTGCTACTACCCAGCTGTTTCTTGCACTGTGGGAAGGATATTTGTTACAGAACTCAATGCAGTCAGGATGCAGCAGTCAGTCTCCTTAGAGAAAGCAAAGACTTGTCATATGAAAATGCAGTGAAGCAACAGTAACAGCCAAGTGAGAGACCTACTCTGCCTGACAGCCCCATTACATGCTGCAGTAAATTCTTTCTGCAATTTTAAATGTGCTTTGCCTCATTTGGTTATTTCATTTTTCTGGGACCTGTCATACAGATTTACCATCTCAAATAACATATTTCAAAGCTATCTTGATGATGGGCAGTATTGGTATTCCAATGTGCCTATAAATATTTAACACTAGAAAACTGAAACTTTTCGCTAAAGATGTCTTTTGAGAGACATTGGCAATGCCTGGATTTTTGTTTTGGGGTTTTTTTTCCCCCCATCCATTTTAAGGGCAGTGTTTTTGCTTCACTAATATATTTAAAGCATCAAACAACAGAAGCATTTTCTGTGTTGTACCCTCCCTGGGATAACATTCAGCATGTACTTCAAATCAATATATAGACATTACATGTGTAATGTGCTCACAATAGAGTGATCTGAACCTTTCAAGCAGAACTATTCCATAGCATAGTTATAACAGTTATCAAATGGTAAATATTTCCAGAAGAGAATCACTGATTTCAGTGACACTAAATCATGCAGAATCACAGTCTGACTGAAACTGGAAGGGACCTCGGGAGAGCATTTGGCCCAACTACGCTGCTCTAGCAGGACCACCAGGAGTCAGTTGCCCAGGATGATGTCTAGACGGCTTTTGAACATCTGCAAGAAGGGAAACTCCATAATGTATGTGGGCAACATGTGCCAGTGCTTGGTCACCCTCACAGTGGAAAAAGGTTTCCTGATGTTCAGGAGGAACCTCCAATGTTTCAGTTTGTACCTGCTGTCCCTTGTCCTGTCACTGGGCACCGCAGCAGAGTGCCTCAATACAACTTCTGTGTCTATGTTTCTGTTACTGTCACCATGCACTGAGAGGGCCTGACACAAACAGGAGAAGTATGAGAGGATATGTGATAGCTCTAAAGGTAGGAACTAATCTGCAAAACAACCATTTTATTCATGAAATTAGTGACAGAAAAAAGGGATGTCTATGAAAGCAGCTTGTCACAAAGGCCAGGTATGGAGGTATGGCCTTGAGACAGGAAAGAATAGAGCTTCTCTGTGACTCTCTATAGGATCAGTCACATCAACAAATTTGAAAGTTGATGGATGCTCTAGAAAAATTATCTGCTGTATGGAAAAGCTCAAAACTGGGTTATGTGATTTCAATTTTTTGGCATTTTTGTGTAGACTCAGTCAATGTTTTTCAACAAACAGGAGTTGCCAACTTCTGGAATTTATTCCAACTTCTGTCCCAAGAGAAAGCTTTGCCATTAAAGCTCCAGCTACAGGCATGACTTTGGCTCAGGAGAAATAACTATAGGTTGAATGTTTTCACCATCCACAGTGTCAGATGCATTGTAGCGAAATTACAGCTTAGGGAATATGACTTAGTTTTTATTTATAGGGGGGATTCAGTACAAAAGAAATACTTGTGTATGGAGTAGAAGATTACCTCCCACCTAGCAAAGGCACAGATAATAAGATTTGCCAAAGGTGTCCTGCTCCCTTCCCCCTCCCCCCAAAAAATAATTATAAATAGTATACCAAAATAAGAAAAGTGATCTTGATTTTCAAAGGCAGTCTTCCCCAATGAAACCATTGTAAAATTCATGTTGCTCTTCCAGTCTTGTGTAAAAAACCTTGGTAACCATTCTTAACAAGTGCAAAAGGGTACAAGGCAAAAGAGTGGGGAACAAACTTAGGAAGCACTGTTTCTAGAAGAATGCCATTTAGCTGCAGAGATGTCTAGCGAGAACTCTGAGAACAATAAGAAGTTGAGAAGCATTAACATAAGAGACTCCTGGAGCATGAAGGGAGGGAGATATTTAAAAACAGCCTCAAAATGGATTCATGGGAAATTTGATTATAGCAGGCTCTCTGAGCTGGCTAAGGCGTAGGCATAAAGGCCTCTTGGGCAGAGTCTGAAAGCTGAATTGAGGTAAATTTGAACCAGAAATGCACTGTAAACATTTCAATAGAGAGCAGATATCACAGCCATTGGGATGGCCCAGAAAAGTGTCTGCTCTTTCTTAAACAAAGACACTGAACTTCAGGCAGGAATGAAATCAGGTGAATACTAAGGCCCACTATGACAAAAAAAAATCAGGTGACCTCTTTTCACTGCTCAAGACAGAGAATATGTGTTTGTTGCTCTTTTTCTTCCTTAAGACTAGAGATGTAAAGCTGGTATTCTGACCACTGTTTTTCAGTTCAAGTGTTCCCTGATAACACTGGAGTTCCTACTAAAGCTAACTTTTCCCTCTGTTATGTTGAGCTGGGTTTAGACTGTTTATTTGCAGAATGAAATTAACAGTGTAATAGTATTTATGTTTCACAGTAAAACTCTGGAAAATGGGTTTCTTTATTGCCTGTTTCTGGAAGAGCCAATCTTATACCAACATACGTAATGAGGTTTGACACATGAAAAGTCATTTTAGAGGATGTAGATTTCCCATTGAAACATTTCACCAAATCCTATTTTCAATTTTTTTTTCTTCATCTTTTTTGCCTTCCCTTTCTCTCATTAGAATTGCATAGTTTTGATGAACTGGAATTTTCAGCTAGAGCAGCCAGATCTGTTGAAGACCATTCACATACAATCTAAGGTAAAATCTAACATGAAAGAACAAACACATATGCTCAGTCAATATTACTAGCAGGAATTCAGAGTATGTGGATGTAGACATCCAAGGAGATATCTCATTCAACAGACCAAAAACTCTCTGCAGTTTTATGAAGTTATAGGGGAATGGATTGAGCAATACAGGTAAGTTGTGCTCAACTTGGGACGAATTGCCTAGAATGGATATTCAGAAGAAAACTGTTATGAACTGATGGCAGCGGTGCTGTGGTGACCTACCAAAAGATCTTATCTGACTGTCCTATGGTATATTGTAGGTGGTTTTCTAATGCACTTGCTACCAAGACTGGGGAAAAAGAAGAAAGCTAGATGGCTCTGGACTTATTGTTCATCCTCAAGGCATCTTTCCCATTTCCAGAGTTTTTTCACTATGTGCTGTGTGACATGCTGTCATTACAATTTAGAAAGACAAGAAATCACATCAACTAATATGAAGAATGTTGACCCTTCCATGGAAGCAGGCCATTGGCTTTTTCAGATATGCACCTCAGTATGCCATAGTAAATTGACCTAATAAATCAAGAAGAAATGGACAAAACAACCTCAGGCAGAGGGGGAGTTCCAGAAGTGCACAGGAGAGGATTTCAAACCACTGTGTCAGCCTTCCATGCATCCTTAATCTTGTGTGTGAAATTGACCTATTTGGTCTAAAAGATCTGAATTATGATTTGTCTGAATCTCATGATGTGTCTGACATATACTGTACTTGTGGAGGTTTGACCTGTGACGTGTGTGATACACTGTGTTAGCTTGTGGGATTACCACTCATCTAATCAGCTGCTACTAGGTCACATGGGAAACGGTGGAGGGAAGAAGTGGTCTGCAGGACACAGCTGAAGCACCCTGGTACATTTCTGTGATCCTTACCAGTCTTTGCAAGTTAGGCTGAGTGAGACCACAAGTCTGACAGCCCATCACTACACTGCACTGGAACTACCATGCGGTTTTCATTGTAACAAAGCCATTGCCACAGATAGAATCACACCTCATATTGTGCTGCTAAGCCACTTGAGTACTGCCTGAGATTTTTCTGAGGTCTGAAATAACATTTGGATCAGTGAACTTGCACAACTCTATGGACTGCAGTGTCTTCAAACTATTTATACTGGCCAGAGTTTAGGTTTTTATTGCTTGCAGTGCTCCAGGCATTGTCCTTGTGCAGAATGAGGGCATTCCATGTGCTGAATCCCTTGGTCAACACAGGAAAAGATATTAGCATGACATCTAGGGTAGAACTTCAGCACCTTATTTTGCATATTAACACATGGCATGCTTGTTCAGTGAATGATCAAGTCTCATCTTAACAATGTAGAAATATCCTCCTGCCTGCCACTGTGTCCTTTCATACAACCAGAAGCCTTTCTACTGTTGCCCTTTGTCTATCCTAGGACAGCCTACACCATTTTTACTGGTGGTAATGTCCTTTGGGTTGAACAGCACTTTCTCCTTTGCATATTTCCTAGAATGTTTCCCACTAAACGTGTTTTCTCTGAGATTTCATTCTGTTGGTAAGACAAGGCAAGTCAAGCACTCCTTGATGGATATTTCCACCAAAACTGCTGCAGAAAAGGTCAGCTTTTCCAAATGTTGGCATTTGCATGTTCTTTTCTGGAGGATGCTTCACCTGTCCCTTGTATGGTAGTGTATCTACTCCTTTAAGTTGCAAGGAAATCAGTTTCTGGGTTGACAATACACTGAGCAGAATGTATTAAAGGTAGTGACATGCATGACGTGTAAGACTTGATAAGCTTTTCTGATTCCATGGCATTGTCTACTCAGTCATGTCTCCCAGGAGGCCTCAACCTCCAGATTTTACATATTGACATTGGGCAAGTTTTTCTGTGCTGCAACATGACCAGAGCCCTGAAGGCCCTTCAGGCTACTCCTTTCCCTTTTTCTTTCCTCCCAGCCCCCTCCCCTTTACACATAGATGCACATGACTTCAGAGAGATTGAATCTGCCACATTTTCCAAGGTACCTGGAAGACAGAGAGCCCATGCCAAGGCTCCTCAAAGGTGAGGAAAAATGAAAACTCTCAGTGAGTGCTGTGAGATTAGAAATTCCTGGAGATTGCTGCTCATCTCAGCCCATGGAGTAGTTCAATGCAGGGAAAAGTCAATTCTAGTGTCTGAAAATCAGTATTATACTATCAGTAAAAGTTTGATAAAATTGTGTAAAAAGTATTTGTGTTCAAAAGAAGGAATGACATGATTACACAGAATAGCCTGCATGAAACAATGAATGCTCAGGGGAAGGTTTATTCACTGAGCCAGGCAACATGCAAGGCAGCTTCAAATCCGTGTTCCTTCAAAAGTATCAGTAAGTCCAAACTGTATTCAATTCCCATCCATAAAATGGATGTGACAGAAGAGGCCCACCTTCCTGCAAGAACAGTAGTAGAGAAGCATCAAGGTCTTCTTTGACAGTACAGAAAGTATGAAGGAGGAGAAATCAAAGAACCTTTGAAAAGTAGGACATCAGAATAATTCCCTGTCCCTACAATTTGGAGTCATGAGGAGTCAGTCTATTGGCTGTATTACACACATGGTCTGAACCAAAATCGCCTGAGAAATTAAAAACAGAGTCCTGGTTTCTTTTGAAGAACAAAATACTTATTTTTTTCTCCTGTATAGTAGTGAAAAAATCACTATATTTTGTTCATGCTTCAGTTTTACTGGTGCCACTAGAGTAACACCCTTCTAAACCCCATGACTAATAGCTGGTATTATCCACAACTGGTTTTAGAAATGGTCAAAGCTGAGTATTTGATTTCTTTGCAAAAAACCTAAGTTTAGCTTTTGCCTGAAAAAGCATCAGTTTCTACTTGCACTCAAGATAAACAATATCTAACCGCCTTCCCCCTGTTGAAAAGTCCCAGGGAAGGCTAGAAATTCAGTCTTTGAGGTTTAAAGCACACAAGGTCCACCTGTACTTAAAATTCTCAGTTTGACCTCAAGTTTCACTTTAATTTTAATGAGTTTTATTTATTTTTTAAAACAACTTCAGGAAGGAGTGCAGTGTGAAGCATTGCTAATAGTGCTAGCTTGTTGGCATGTTGCTGGTCATATGAATATCTGACTGATCTGTCACTTGTTAGCTCAACATCAGATATTGTTCAGGTTGTTTTAGCTATGCAGAGATGTAATGCATGTGTTGGATCCTGTGGTTTCCACTGCTCAATGCCAGTAAGTCACTGATAAATGCAGCAGTTACCTCTTGTCGTGGTTTAGGAATGGCACTCCCCAGTCTAGAACTCCCACTAGAAAGAAAGCCACAAGCCATGCCCCTCCACCCTCCTCCAGTGGGAGACAAAAAAGCAGAGATTATGGGTTGAGATAAGAACATTTTACTGGAAACACCAATAAGAAAACAAACAGTAACAGCAACAATACTAGTAACAAAATTGTACAGAAAGACAGTTATTTACACGCAAAAATGCTCACTAAGCATGGAGCAGTGAAAACCAATGGTGGACGCATCCTCCTCAACCCAACTGTAAGCCCCAACCCAAGCCATGCCCACCTTCTTCCTGTAAGAGTCCCTTACTTTCACTCCTCAGGGATGACCCTCATCAGTGAGGTGGTATAGAATTAAAATCCATACATGCCCACACAATTCCGGGCTTTACGCCCTCACAGATACTACAAAAAAATTAATTCTGTCCTGGTCAAAACCCAGAAACCTCTTCTGTTGGTGGCCTTCTTGACTGCTAGAAATATTTTTTTTACAATTCCAAGAATAAAACTAAGTAACATGTCATAAGGCCACCAAGACGGTTTCAAATACAAATCAAGGCTCAGTAAAAAAAAAGCTAAGTAAAAAAGTCAGATATGATTTTGTGGTTGCTGATGCCCAACAAAAATGGTCCAGAGAATGGTTTTTGCCATTCAGTGGTAAGATCAGCACCTGCACCTATGCACAAATAGAAGCATATAACCAAGCACAGAGAAAATTACTAGGGTATGGACGTGAGGGGAAAGTCAGACTGCACGCATCTTTTTGAAGAGCATTCATATTTCAGTAAAAAAAAAAGGGTGATAGAGCATCTCCATTAGCCTTCTGACAGCTGAAAGCAGATTTGGTATCACAGCTTTTCCTCAGAGCCCACAACTCCCACTTAATGGTGTGCTACTAACTCGAGAAAGCTGATCAGTTGTCCCTATGTTGTCTTATGCCAAACTGAAGGATTGTAGAGTGGCTGATTGGGAAGACATGAGGGCAACGAGCAAGCACCAACAAGTAGGGGGAGTCTGTATAAGGTGACACCATTTTAAGGTGCTGAGGTATGTTTAAGGCAAATAACAATGTACTCCTGAAGACATTCAGGATATCCTTAAGCCCTGAGTGCTTTTTCAAGGACCTGTAAGATTTCAAGTCTGTCATTTTCTCATGCATAGTCTGCTTTATCATATCGTAGCCAGAGAAATGTGGGAAGATAGATTGGCTTAAGTTGTAAAATGTGTAGCAATTGCCCATAAACATTTATTCTGGGACAACACAAACTTCAGTATTTTCAAAATCTCCTGTTGCTCCTGCATGGGTGGTGTCAATAATAAAGCCTTTGTTATTTGTAAATCTGACTACTTCAAACCTACCAAAATTTAAAGCCCTCAAAGACATCCCACTGCACATGGAGAAGTTTTCGTTCCACCTTGGCACAACCACCACATCTACCTCCACGAGGGCCAAAAAAACGAGACTGAAGTGGCAGACCCCAGTAGCACAGCAGTGGAACATCTTTACTTGGAACAGGCCAAAAGCTGCACGTCCTAGGGGAGCCCACGCTCTTGCCGGCGGGACTCGGAGGGGCAGGCTCGCCACCCTGTGGAACCGCAGCAGCAGCAAAAGTAAAGCAACAGTGCCCTCGAGTGCTAGGAATGGAAACCACAGGTCGGCTGAGTGCGCCGCTTGGTCCTCCCTGATCCAGCCGCCCGGCGCGCCAGGAAAGGAAGGAGAGGAAGGAAAGAAAGGAGAGGAAGAGGGGGAAGGAAGGAGCGGAAGGGAGGAAGGGAGGGAAGGAGAGAAAAGGAAGGAGAGGAAAGGAAGGAGAAGAAGGGAAGGAAGGAGAGGAAGGGAGGGAAGGAGTGGAAGGACGGGAGGGAGGGAGAGAAGGGAGGGAGGGACGGAGGGAGGAAAAGTCATGGAATGTGTGGCCTTTTCTTACATGACCCTTTCACACTCAGCCCCAGTTGCTACCTGCATGTCCCAATGAGCTTGGACATAGAGTGGGACATCCTAGGGGAATAAAAAATAACAAGAATGAAGAAATTGTTATAGTTTATGCAAGTTTCTATATACTTTTTAAAAAAACCTAAATGTTAACCACACTGTACAACTCTTACGCACTCACATACCTGTGCAGTGGGGATTTAGTTGGTTGTCTCCAAGCAAAGAGAGATTGGCATATGAAAGTTCAGGCTAAGAGTGACATGGATCATGTTCGAAAAATTAATGAGCTGGCCTTGACCCATAGAGCATTCAAAGCACATGATTCACGTGTCTTCTTCCACCAGAGTTCAGTAACAGCAAGATGGGCTGAGTGGTTAAAACTCAGGCATCTTGTTCCAGTGTTACCGGCATTAATGAACCTTCCTCCAGGGCAGCTGTTCACTGACCTGAAAAGGAATCAGAAGTCAGGCATAGGATTTTCTTAACTCTTTATTCACTGAGAACAAATGCAATAGTGGAGACGTCAAGTTCTGGATTACCTTCACTGAGATGAAACTTCCTTCTCCTTGCTTTTTAGCTGGAAATGAAACAAAGGGATCAAACAACCCCTGAAGTGGTTGCACGTGTGCCAGAGGGGGCCCTAATGCATGAGCCATGTGTTAAAAAAATTAGACTCTCGGATCAGCCTGCAGAAGACAATATGCAGAGCTGAGAACAGGGAAGACAAGGAAAGAGAGGAAAGACAGTCTGAACAAAACTTTAAGTGGCAACACTATTAAACAAAAGTTCATGCAGGTAGGGGAAAAAGAGCAAAATTCCAGGTCAGCACAAAGAATTCCAAAACATTAATGAACTGGTGTAAACATGGGATTTTGTATCTTTGTTTCTGCAGCTACTGTCAGCAAAACTTCAGGGCATGGGGGCTGTAATAGCCTTGGCTGTCTTGAGTACTGGGTTCTCAAAGGGTGGATGCCACGTTTTGTTTCATTTCATAACAGAAGAATAGGGTATCATTATTTATTTTTTTTCAATTTGTATCATGGCTTAGCCTATATTTCTGCAGAAAAGAAACCAACCAGTTTCACTTAGACAGGTGTTTTCTCAATATGTAACATGTGCTTCACTTGAGTATATTTTAAGAGATAACATATGCTCTTTCAAAACTATTTTCTGTTGTTATAGGACTTATGACTGCTCATTCAACCACTGTTTTCACAGAGAGAAAAAAAAAAAAGGCAATTAGTCTGTCTCTGTGTTAATCACTAAATAGTCCTATTTTTTTTTGTTGCTATCATGCTGCAACACAAAGAAAACTTCATAATAGCCAAATTATGTTATTGCAGATTACCAGCTTTTCTATAGTCTCTGTCACATTAGCGTTCACTAGATGAGGCATAGTATCTCACAAGCAATTAAAAGTATCATTCACAAAGAAAAAGCTATCATCTGGGGATGAAATGGCAGGTCACACAGGCAATTGCAGCACTCTTCAGTGCATTTTAAATTCCATCTTTATGAAGAGGTTTTAGAATACAGCCATCAACATCCCATTTTTCTCTTCATTAAAGAGTGGGATTTTCAGAAGAACTCAATATGGGCCTAATTCTTCTCCTACTGATCCCAAGGGTAAAACACTCAGTGATTTCAGTGGCAGGAGGGTAAAGCAATTTCCTGTGCTTTTGAAATCCCACTTGCTGATACTCTCTCAAGGGAAAAACTGCAAACTCAAGGGATAAAAGTCTTTATTCATTATTAGTGAAGCAGCACAGCCTGTAGCAATGGAAGGATCTTCAGGCTGCTCCCCCAGGGATACAGCCCCACCCAGACCTGCAACATCCATGTGCTGGAGCAAAGCTTCTCCTCTGTCCTGTCCCAGTTGTCTATGGCAGACTGTAGTCAGTTCTGCTGAGAGTTTCCCACAAAGTGAAGATCAGATTTTCCAAGCCAAGATAGACAAGGGAGCACAAATTCCCTATGAATGTGTAGGTGAGATTTGAAACCCATCTGCAGCAAATTTGCAGGACTAAGCCAGGTAACTTTTCAGTGTGTGACAGTGTTATTAAATAGTAAAAAAAAAAGTAAAAATCTTCATACTTCATAGTGGGCTGTGTGGATGTTTGGAGACATAACCTACCCTGCTTTTTAGCAGACAGACCTCATCCACAGTTTTGCTGATACAGAGCCACTTGTATCTTTGCTGGCTAGACAATATAATTCACATGGAAGTGCTGCATGGTTGTCTGTTGGACCAGGCAAAGGCCTGTGAATGTTGCCTGATGAATAAACACAGACATGTAAGTGGAGTCCAAGGTGGCAGGAAGGAGTAGCTGAGATCACTGAATAGGTCAGAGGTACCTGAAAAACTCAGCAAAGCACAGCATCTTCCTGCCTTTGCAGGTACAAAGTACAGAAGCAGTTAGACTTGGACATCCAGAGCCATCCAAGACTTTTGTGGACACTACCACTGATGGTTTGGCATCTGATATCACAATCCTGCTTGCAGTGCTGTTATGCTGGCCTCCTCAATTTCTAAAGTAATCCCAGTCACATCCACCCCTTTTCAAAATAAATTAATTTTTAAACTATTTTCCCCCCTCTGTGTTCCTAGTATTTACAATCTAGTGCAAAGATTTCTAAAAGTGGGAGCATGGACCCCAAACTCAGAACTGTGAGGTGTTTTAGGTTCAGCTGATGATGAGGCTTTGCAACCTATGCTGACAAAATAGGCCAGAAAAATTACTTAAATTTCCAGTTAGGAGCAAGTGTAAAAAAAAAATGCCCTTGGGTTCATGCGACACAGATTCAAAGGAAAGCACGAAAACACAACACATGTGGAATACAGAACAGTTCACTGGGACTTGGTCATCAGTCGTCTCGTTGTGTGTTTTGTTAGAAAGACATAACCAACAAATGGGTGAAGCTAGTCAATCTTTCTTGCCATCCTAAATCAAACAAATCTCACTTTAAAGACAAAACTTTTAAAGAGTGATATGTAAATCAAAAGCATAACAACTGTTAAAGTTATCCATTCATTTATTGCTGTGAATACTAAACCACATCTTTCAGAATAGCCAACTGAATTATTAAGGCTGCAACTCCTCCACCGGCTGCTGAAATTTTCTTGCTCCTTGCAATGAGAAGCACAGTAACAATAACACTGATAAAAAAAGTAGTCACAAAACTTGATCTAACACATGCTTTGGAATTGAAGAAATAGTTGAAGGTATTCAAATGATGATCTACTCAGAGCACTGTTTCCTTCAGGAAGATAATAAAAATGAGTGCAGGATCTGCACAGCTAGTGTAATTGGGGAAAATACACCAGGGAGAAGAAATTTGGAGGCTCATTGGAATGTGAGAGAAGGCTTCAATATATTGGTGCTTCTCATAAATATTAATTATTTAGGTTTACTTTTTAGACACTGCTTTGTAAATGAATGGCTTTAATAAAGCACACCCAGCGCAGACATATGTGTATTTATCATTTGACAATGAAAAATAGCGCAACCAAGTGAAGTTAGTTTATTCATACTGAGGAGCACAGAATATCATGCAGAAACTTACCCTTTTCCTCAGCTGCATTCACAATATTTTAGAGAGTGGTTTGATTTGGTTTGGTTTTATTTTCTCAGACACTCTAAAATCTGTGTGTCACCTGCAAATGCAGGTGCAGAGCCACTTTCTTTCCATGGGTTTACCATGACTTATTTAATGGTCTGGAATGAGCATAAGAGCTTCCAGCAAACATGACAAACCGGAGGCTTTCCTGAACAACCTCTAACTTTGTTTCTCAGGTAAAAAAAGATCTGGACACCTGGAAGCCCAGGACAAGTTTATGGCTGAAAATGAGCTGTCAGATCCTGAAGCTTGCAACAAGAAAAATAAAGGAATGGTTGTCAGAGCCCAAATGTCACCTTCACCAGCACTTTCCTGAAATAAGCAACGGGAATGGCTACCTATGAAAACCATTAGTGGAGATGACAATTCTGGCTCCAAACTGACAGCTGAGCAATTGTTTCAGTGATCCAGTGATGGAGGATTCAATCTTGAATTCATAATTCACACTTGCTTCTCTGAATGTTAACTTTCAGACACAGTAGCTCAATGGAGAGTGCTGAAGACAACCTGTGACTGAAACTGCCTTTGAGGAAACTCAAGGAATTTCAGAAGACCAGTCTTAGCCATTTCTTTGGACGTGACAACCCAAACTCAAAATGCCAGACATTTTAAATTCAGAATAATTACTGAGTATATAATCAAGAGATTGAAGTTAGCTATAAATTGATTGAAATATGTGCAATTTAAAGAAATGCTATCTTCCACTGGAAAGTGAGGTCCATAAAACAAAAGAGAAGAAAAGAAAACTGACTTAAAGGATTTTGACACCTCTCCCCAAATGAAATAAATGCATACTAATTTTCCAGCTGTTCTATATTCCTTTTAAAATTTAAACCATGACTCCTGGTCCAAAAACATCCCACAGTAATTTGCAGCAATGAGTACCATAGACTCCATCCCTCATAAACCCCTTTAAAGGTGTTCCAGTGGACCTCCCTTGTCTGATCTAGATAAAAAAAGATGACAGCATGTGTTGTCTGAAAACTGATTTGGTTTGTATGTTATATTGTTATCTCCTCTCTTCGTTTTCTAATTTTGTTTCAGCTTTAAAAGTTTCAAATTCTCATCAGATATAACTTTTTTAATGCTATTTCCAAACATGTATATAAACTGCAATAGCACATACAAGAAGAAGTGAACTGACAAGCAAGCCCTCCAACAACATGAGTGGCTGATAAGCCTGAAACGAGTGGCAGCTTTATAGGAAGGGAGACAACTAGAAGATGCCAAAGTTATGAAGAGCAGAAGCTAAGAGTGGGTTTACCCTTGAGAAAAGTGACAAGGGAGTTTGTGCTCACATCTTTGTTTGGCCCGTGCCTTTGAGGTGTTTCTCTCACACATTTCACAATTTCCTCCCCGTTCTTCATGGCCAGATTGCAGGAAGTAAGGGAGAGGCATGTCCCCCAACCTTTCTCCGTGTTTGCAGCACACTAACAAGAGGTGAGATGCACACTGGCAGCATGAGAAAGCTGAGCCAAAACTATGAAGACATCTGGTTGCCATGGTTTAAGAATGGTATTCTAATAAAGCTGTTGTGGTTTAGGAATGGTATTCTCCAATTTAGTACTCCCTCTAAAACTGTGCACTGCTCCCCCTCCAACTGGAGGCACAAAAGGCAAAGATCACAGGTTGAGATAAGAACAATTTACTGGAAACAGCAGTAAGATAAGAAAATGAACAGTAACAGATACAATATTAACAAAAGGTGTAAGAAAAGAAACAACTCACATGGAAAAAAAACCCAAAACAATCCGATAATATACAATACCAGACAATTCCTTCCACAACAGTTTCTCGACTGCATGGAACCCCTTCTTCCTGGAAGAGAGATCCTTTTCCGCATCCCCTGCAAAGACATGGGGTGGTATAGAATAACCTCCACATCTTAGTCATGCCCCATCCTGGCTACTGCAAAAACCTAACTTGGCCCTGGCAGCAACCAGGACACTGGTATAGTCTGCAGGTCCATTGACAGCAGGTCTCTCTACTGCTCCTGTGTCCCATCATCACCATCTCCCTCACCACCACCCACATTTGTATTACTTGGAAAGTAGTGGCACTGTCTTTACTTTAGCTTTTTCTTGATGTACCTGAATGATTTTTCCTAAACATTTTCTCTCCACTCAGGTTTTGCACTTTGTTATTTTCTGAGTTTCATTAATTTGTGCTTCTGAACCTTCAGCTCAGCCTATTACAAGGAGATATACAATGAAGCTAGTAGTTCAATTGGTGGAAATTAGTCTGTCTTCTGATTTGTAGCTCTCGCAGACCAAAATACCTTGTAATATTTTGGATTCACTTCCATTATCCCATATTGCTAATATATATATTTTTTTCCTGTATTAAATAAAGAAAGTTTAAATATTTCAGAACTGACAAAGAATTACATGGGGC
This sequence comes from Margarornis squamiger, assembly GCA_035222235.1. Lineage (NCBI taxonomy): Eukaryota > Metazoa > Chordata > Aves > Passeriformes > Furnariidae > Margarornis > Margarornis squamiger. The sequence goes on along the minus strand of JAWWTY010000088.1, from coordinate 28,432,999 downwards.
TTAGCTGCATAGTTAAAACACTACATTGATTCAAAGGCTGTTAAAAGCCTACAGGAAGATTAACTGAACTGTTTTCAGCTATAGCAAAATAAACTATTCATCTCCCCATGGCTCATTTCATCCAGATGTAAACCATGGAAAGGAACTTGTGGGGTGACACTCCCAATATACAAATAACCTGTGCATGATGGAGTGAAAGCAAGCACTTTTATAAGCACACATGTTTATGAAGATATATTTGCAGAGCATGACTAAAGAATCCATCTATAGCAAGGACCAAAGAGGTCAAAAGAAGTGGGTGGGGGAAAAAAGCTTCACCTCTCTCTTGTGTTCCTTAGAGGAGAAAAAAAGTGAGTCAGCACCGTCTTTAGGCAGCAGGACACTTTGCCAGAGCAGAAAGCAGAGGCTGACACTCAGCAGGCCACATGGAAATGTACAAGCTCTGACAAACTGCCCTCTTTTCACAGTATTGTGCTGTTCTTAAAAATAATGATCATCCCACATGATCAGCCCAACATGCAGATAGCTGCCTGGCTTATGTCAGACATGTTTCTACCCACTGATCCCCTCACCTGGGAAGCACCTTTATTTTATTAGACTGTATCTGCAATTGACATAAACTGAAGTCAGTGTTTTTACTGAGCCAGTTCTCACCATTGCAATTCACTGTCTGAGCTTTGCTGTGAGAAAAAGAGCCCAGCTAACTGAGGTGCAGGGAGAAGCACTATGAAGGGAGAGCTGGGGTTTTTCAAAACATTCAAGGGAGGAAGAGGGGGAAATGGGAAAGTTTACTTCAAAAACACTCTTTGCAAAGTTTTCAGACAGGAGTAACAGATAGGAACACTGGTAGCAAAGCCAGACTTGCAGCAGAGAGTGCAATAAGGAGAGAAATTAAATATTGATCATGCCTTTTGTCAAGGAGAGAAACAAAGACTGAAAGGAAAGAAACCAAGTGAAGAGGGGACATTTTTTACATAGCTAATTTTTTCCTGTACATGCAATGGGAGGCTCAGAATCAGCTTCTCATTCAGGGCAGGAATGCAGGTTGGATTGCCTATCAGTCTCATGTAGTTCAGAGCCAGGGGCATAAGTGCTCTGCTGGACTGGATTAGACCAGCCAGCCCATCCTCCCTGTTTTTGACCCCAGACATGTTTGCTATCTTATTGTGAGAGTGCAGAGCCCTTGAACAGGCCAACCCCAACACCATATGAGGGAGTCTTCATTTCTGATCCCAGAAATGATGTGCTATGCATGGTGAGGTTACTCAATTTCTGTGTATGGCTGATAGACCGCATGTGCCTCAAAACCCACTGCAGCAGATGCAGTCCTGCCCACTTCTATGGACAGGGACAGTCTGCCAGACAGCTTCAGTGGCAGCAGGATTAGGGAGATAAAAGGAAAAAATCTAGCGAATTCTCTGTGTGCTTCCTAGAGACTGAAACATTTTTGAAAATTCCCTGTGTTCCCAGTGGGACACTGATGAGCAGAGAATGCTGCTGAACCTGTAACAAAGTAACAAAGTTTCACAGCTATCAGCGTTTTATGATAAGGATTTCAAGCAGGAGAGGGACTCTTGTTGAAAATGTATTCTGCATGTCATGTGCTCCATGGTCTCTGGCTTATCTCCACACGGAGTTGTTTTCCTGTGCAATGGGAAGAGAGAATGCCCTGGGCCGTGTGCCCAGCTGATGGAAAGCACTCGCTTCAGCAGTGCTGTCCTGGCACCAGCAGCAGATACGGCACGGGTCTGGGACTAGGTTCAAGCAGGATCTAAACCATTGCTTTTCCAGAGCTTCTCAGCTAGACTGCAAGGGTTTAGGGCAGATTTATAGTAGTTGAGGACATGACTTACTTCATAAGGAAACTCCTTGAAGCACAGAGAGTCTTGTCAGTTTACTGTCTCTGCCCAATCTGTACCTCAGATGTGGACATAAGCACATGTTTGTATATGAATAGACAGAGAGACAGATAGGAAATTATAAGAAATAATACATCTGGTAAAATAAAATTTCACCCTTGTTCAAGCTTATGAATGCTGACCAGCAGCTGAATTCAAACTGATGTGGTCTCAAATCCCATGTGAAGATCATGGGATCATGAAAAATTTGTGTGTTATCAATCTGACTAACATTACTGCAGTTTGGACTGAGTATGAGTTTCTAAGGATACTTGGTGAACGTCACTATTGATTAAGCAGAAGTGAAAGAGACATTCAAGAAGTGAATCTTAACTCTGCATAACTGTAAAACACCATGTAACATTATTATACAGAGTTCTTACTAAAAGAAAGTTCTTTTTCAGGGACCTTATCTCACTGTCTTCAGCAATTTCCAATAAATAGACAATGTCCACAACAACCTTCTTATGGAGTAGGTCTTAAATGTAGCAAATTGGAAAGATTAAAGCAGTTTTCTAATTAAGACACATTTTCCCTGTTCAGAAATGTGTGCCAAACACTACCAGAAAGAATTCTTCAGACTGGGTACACCTTTCAATTGACATAACCTCTGTCAACCCTGAACATCCTGCAGATCCTCCAAAAGAGGCTCCCAAGGATACTTGGTGCTGCATAGAGGTAGTGAGCTATATATCTGGGATGATAAAAGATTAGGAAAATATGAAGAAAGAATACTTTGAAACACATAATATCATTTGTCACTATTTTAAAAGATGATGTCTTTATCTGTCTAAGGCACTTTTTGATGCTTTCTTTTGAAGACATTGTATACAGGGCATTCATTCTTCTCCATGTACAAAAATTCATACTCATAAAAACTCATTTCTATATGATAAATTTCTATATACCAGCAATGTATAGCACCTTTCAAAATGTTTGAGTGAATAACAGCATAAAGATGTCATTACTGCTACTCAGCATGCAAATAGGGGTAAATTGTAAGTAATTTTATCATCTGTAGTTGTTCCAGCTAATGACTGTGATGAGTGATGAGAGCACAGGGATACTAAATGCCACGCTTTAAAACCTAAACCAATCTCACCACAGGTGGTTTGGATGAGCCTTGTGCTAGGCAGATTATCCAGAAGGGTTGCGATGTGAATCCCCTGCACTGTTCTTCATATTACAGCTGTTGCAATGAAAATCCAAGGCAATATGGACTGTATGTTGACACTATGCTTGGAAATTTTTGCTTTCCAGATCCCTGACAGTGAGCTGCAGCAATCTCATATTACTGTTCCTCAATGCTCAGCACAAAGTGCTGAGAAAGCAGCCATCTGCCATACCTGCAACTGCAGTTTCTGAAACCACTGTCTGTGCAAATGGCAGAACACAGTTTTCCTCACGTTGTAATTGCACCATGATGCCTTCAGTCTCCTCACAGGATGGAATATCATATCCAAAGATAAGGGGTTGGTATGATAGATATGTCATACTGTCCATGAGTGTGACAGGAAAAGGCATCTGGAGTCCCTTTGGATTTCTCCTTCTGTCTGCACAGGGGACATGGGTGGGGGGCTTACCCAAGTAGCCCTCTGGAAAGACCAATGTCTTCCCTTCTGTCATTCAAATCATTCATTAGATTCCTTTCTGATATCAAGGCAGGAAGTTTAAGGAATTACATGGGATATTGTGTTGGCTCTTAATTCCTGCCCCTCACCATTTTACCATGTTTGAAATGGTGAGGTAAACTCAGCTTGAAGATGCGAATGTTGAACTTTTGCTTCTACAGAAAGCAAGGTTCCATTTTTTTCCTACTTGTAAACATAAAAATACAAACACTTGTAATGGATTATTTCTAGGCATAAGCATGTTGGTTTTAAATGTTTACTGAGAGTCCACAGACTTGTTGCACCTGCATTCATAGTGAATTGTTTTAGCATGCATCACTCAGAAGTACTACCAAATATTGCTTTAGAAAAAGCTATGAATATATGAAATAATTATGAAGAAATCCTCTAAAGCTGAAGTATGTATAGAAAAGAGATGGTAAATAATTCTTGGACCTTCTCCTGCCATCATGCTTTGCATCACGTATATGATTTTTGTTCTCCTCAGGTGGCTTGGGATAAACTAATTACTATGATTTTGATAAAGTGCTGGTATACCCCTGACTTAGATAGGAATTCCGTGAACTGAAGAGACCTAGAAAGAATGGTTTGCAGCAAGTACAGTGCAATGTCTGGAGATGACAAGGAAGGAGAGGTGCTACTGTTGCTCTCACTCCTGCTGTTCCCTGAAATCTGTCTGCTAACAGCAGCAAAGCAAGGCAGAAACAGTGAATTTGCACACAAAACTAGCATGCAGGACTCATAAAAGTGCATCTTTGTTTTACTGGGTGAATTGTAAGTACAAAGAAATGAGTGAAATAAACCACATCATTCATTTTACTCTCCTGCCTCTATAAAAGAAGAACTGTGGATCTGAGTACATGTGCTCTCACTGACACAGGGAAGTGTCCACTGGGACATTACATAAACACTGGCTCACAATGCAGGAGTGTCTCTAAAATAACAGCCATGTATGGTGCCAAACATCAGGCAGAGACATTGTGATTTGTATTATACAAGTATCATCCTTAACTTCTGTTATCTGGTATTCAGGGGGATTCCTGGACACCTCCATGCTTACATTGGGATGCCAGCAGCAGCACAGGGATTGCTGAGACTATGTGTCCACAGAAGAGCCTCAAATCCTTCCAGAAAGCCCCAGAAGCACCATACAGCAGCAACAGGAAAGGAATAATGGTCATTCACCAATGATGTATAACCATAGAAAAACTGAATCAAACAAAAACATTTTGCATTGAATTCTGTGCATGGTGGGGTTGATATCCAGCTCTTGCTGTTTCTTCCAGCTGCTGTCTCTAATCCCTTGAGACCTTGGACAATGTACTCACAGGGCTGTTTGTGCATCAAAGCCATGATATTATGTTATTCACATACAGGGTCAGTTTGGACATGGATAGTGTTTACACACATTGCTTTTGCTAAATCCCTTAACAAGGACCAGCTCACACAAACTTAAGTCTAGAGTTTTGCTGCATCTGCTCTCCCTAAGCAACTGACCCCTCAGACGGAAACTTGCCGGTCTACTAATTAGTCCTTTGGAAAAAGTAGAGCACTATCTCCCTTTTGACAGGAAAGGGGCAGGATGCAGGGGACAAGGGGCTCTTTGTGTCTTTCCTTTCTTAGAAAGAGAGAAAGTTGGGTTGTGCTGCATGTTAAAACCATGTGTGACTAGACAGCACACTTTTAAGAAAGGCTGAACAAGTGTTTCCTCCCCCTCTCCTAAATGGCTCAGTCTGTGAGAGATCCCATCCAAGAATGCTTCCCTGGGTACTCAAAATATACTATGTTTGTTTAGCAAAAGCTTCTGCAGTATGTTGCAGCCCTGGGCAGGGGATGCAATGACAAGCAGTGACATGGGTTTGTTGAATCTTTCCATTTAAATTTCTCAGTTGTGATGAGACTTTACTAGATATATTTCACTCCAGTTTTGTCTTGAACAAAGCCATTAAGTTTTTTAACAGTAAGTGAAGAGCTACCTTGTCCAAAAGTTCTTTCAGGAACAAGGTTTGAGAACTGCTGCTTTCTGCAAGGCAGTATCTCATTGACAGTAGGAGCACCAATTTGAGTGCCATCCTAACACGTTAAAAGTATCTAAGAAAACCAAGTTGAATGGACTGGCAATGTGCTTTGCATTTGCTGGGAAGCTTTGACTAGAACTGGTAGTTTAGTGCATTTAGTTGAACTGGTTGAAACAATATAACTTAAGTCACAATATAACTTAGGGCATATTGAAAGACTGTAAACATACACAAAACAAGACAAAACACAAGCTCTTCCCTGAACTACCTGCCAGTGATGATCATCAGTCAGCAGGGAGAATCTGTGTTTAGTGGATGATGTTCATCAGGTCTCCCAACAGATCGCAATATAAATATTTAATAGGCACAATGGGCACAATAAGCACAAAAGGTGTGGAGAGGCATGTGAAATAACTAAAATAATTTAACAAAACAGTATCTGTGTCAAGAGCAAAATACATAGCCTCTGTATGTCACTCAACAAGAATGCCAAATCCTGTTCACCAACTTTGTGTCTGAGTGCAAATTAGTATGAATTGCAATATATTTTTCAGCTTAAAGAGTATCCTGATAGAAATCTTGTAGAAATATGTGAGTTTTATTTTTACTTTCGAGTACCAGCACCTAGTTAGAAACATGTTTTTTGCTTAATATGTATGGGTTTTGCCACATGCATGTTGACTGAAGAGCTGTTGATTATGTAGGAACTATTCCATGGCTAGTGTACAGGTAAATATCTCCCAGTCAGGGTATACAATCTGCTCAAGCAGTTTTAGGACTTTTTTCTAATTTTCTGACAAATAAGGCAAGTTGCCACAATTATTTAGATTCTCTTCAGCATTGAATTTGACTTTAAATCAGAGTCTTCCTTCTGAAGGAAAGCCATTTCTGACTCAGGCTTGCCATTCACTTGTTCTCTGCAGGTCTGACCTACCTACTCTTAAAATACGCAATCACCTCTTCGAAGCAAACCACTTATATCACCATGAAAACCTATTATTGCTGTGAAAATAGAGATGTGCCTGTTGTGACTCTTGATTGAAATGGTAACATTTAATTTTCATAATTTATTAACATCTATTATTAAGCTTATATTAGAATTTTCTCTTTCAGTGCAAAAACATGTGCTGTTGATCAGACTCAGAATTTCTGTTTGAAAATTAAAAATATGTCATCTTTAATATGCGTGAGTGTCAGCAAAGTGAACACATATGGTTTCACATGATCTTTGCTGATCTTGGCCCTGGGGGACATACCCATCCTTAGGGAGTATTCACACAGTGCTACTCTTGCTCTCCTCTTGCACTAGTTCTCTTGAAAACCATGTTTTCTCTTCACTTCAGAAGTGCAGTCTGAGTTTCTACACTTACCAGAGCTGCTGAGAGCTTGCTATGACTAAATGCTTAGTAAACCAAGGAAAGAAAGTCCTTGACCTCCTTCTGCCTTCCTTGCACTGAGCACAAAATAGACTTTCCTTGAATTAAATCACTGATGGTTCTTATGAAGCTCCCCACTGTTTTCTTGCTTGGATATAACACACAAACAATCTGGTGTAAGTCTAACAGGATCATAAAATAGCATAATCATAGAATCATTTAGGTTGGAAAAGACATTTCAGATCACGAAGTTCAACCATTAACTCAACACTGCCAAGTCCACCACTAAACCATGTCCTTAAGTGCCATGATCATATATTAAACTCTTAAAAAGAAAATCACAGAGGTGTTGGCAGTGACACACTTAATTTTTTCAAACACCCATACTCATGTTGTTTTTCTCCTGTTTCCCAGCTGTTCCCTCTCATTGCAGTCTGCAGACACTGCTGTATCTTTGGAGACAAGGTGGTTGGATTTTCCTTTCCATATACTCATCTCTAGCTGAAGTACACAAAAATCTAAATCTCACTGAAAATATTTCAGAAACATTATATCTTTCTCTGTGCATGTTTTTTAAACCATGCTTATGATTGAATGCTGTAGTAGTAGTCATTGCAGTCTGAATTGAAAAAAACCCAAAACTTCTACAATCTCATTGCAGTTCAAATTCAGCATGTTTATGAAATGTAACCTCTGCACAAGGAATAAATATAGTTTTTTCTCTGTTTATAGTACAAACTGCCACAGGTATCTTTCTTTGCACAGAAAAGCAGACTTTGAAATACATGTACCTATCACTGTACAGACAGAAAGATTAAAAAAAAAAAATAAATAAAAAAATTACAAAATTAGCTGCTACTGCCAAATAATCAATAAATATTTTCTCCTTGGAGGTGGCTAGGCAGAAATTTGGACAAATCTCATTCAAAAATGCAAAATTATGTCCCACTCCTCCCCCTCAATATTTGCTTAGAACTGCCATTTTATGTTTATAAAAATAATGTGCAGTGGGGCCAGATCTTCCTATTTTATATGTTTGTGGTACTTCTATCAACCACTTGAAAACTACAGTTGTAGCACTGGATGTTGGACTTTTCTCTGATTCTGAAACTTTGTTGTGGGTTTCAGTTTTCTTTTTCTGTGATTGTGTAGTTTTGTTAAAGACTTCATAGAGCCATAAAAACCTGTGAAAGCGTTAGAACTGCTCCTTTGTGGATGTAAAAAACCCCAGATATAGTAGACTTAATTCTTAATTCATTCCACAGCAATTAAATAGGAATGATTACACTGAGTTCCTTGGAATTCTACCTGATTTGCACAGCTGTGAGTGTGAGAATGACCAGGTCTTGCTTTTTCATTACTATTTCAATTATCTATTCAACTTCAGGCTTTGAAATGAAAGTCACAATGAAGATCAAAGGAAAAGAAGTGCACTTATCATAAAGCAATGCCTTCATATTGTGGTCTCACAGCGTTTAGAGTGGCATCTCCTGAACCTGCCTGATGCATCATCCTCTCCAGGAAACCTGTCACAAGAGATGCCTGGGCAGATGAAAAACAGCATCTAAACATACTCCTGAGAGAGATAACTTTTAACATTTAAGAAGAAAACTCTTCACTACTTGTCCACAAAAACACCACCCCTACACAGAAATCTCTGCTCTGTACCTGGGCCAGGAGTAGCATGTTTGTGGTGGGGATGCATGACCCAGTACTGCATGTCTCTTTGTGATGTGATGGGTGGCCTCACTCATCTGGGCCAAAGCACTGCCTGCACCAGAGTTTGGATCAGCTCTCAGTTGCAGCAGTGCGTATGCATAGATGAAAGCAGATACAAAGGAGAGAGACATTGACTTGGATGAAAACAAAATTTGGTATTTGTCTTCTGCTTTCATTAAAGCAGTGAACAAGTGCCCTTGATGCTGTCAGTGTAAAGATTAGCCTTTGTCATTCCATGTGTTTGTCATTCAGTGATGAGGAGGAGAGGCTGGTGCAGGGGCAGTACAGTCTGTCTTTGGGAGTGCATTTAAATGTTGTCTCAGGTAGTCTGCTCCCACAGTCTCTTCAAGGATGGAGTTTTCAATGAAAGTGTGCTGCAGGAAATATCAGGCTTTAAGGTTCCTTAGGAGGTCATTCAATTTATTTCCCTGGGAATAATAATTTGACTTCAACATATGCTTGTCTAACCCTTTTTTAGAAACCTCCCAGGTACTGATCAGCATTCTTCCTTCTTTTTCCTTTCTCTTTTTCTTTCTTTCTTTCTTTCTTTCTTTCTTTCTTTCTTTCTTTCTTTCTTTCTTTCTTTCTTTCTTTC
>JAWWTY010000088.1:28377063-28412705 GCA_035222235.1 Margarornis squamiger | reverse complement strand
TTAGCCACTCAGCACACCTGAGGTGTAAGCTGCTGGCAGAATTTGGACTTGACAAAAGATGTTATTCTTGACTGCTGCTATTTTTTGATGAGCACCATTCAGGGTCACACAAGTCCAACATGTTTAGGTTTTGTGTGTGTTCCACGGAGACACATCTACTTGCCCTTCCACCACAAATGAATTCCTCTTTTAGCCCTCAGACCTCATACATTCCCCTATTTCCTTCTCTCTAGTCAAATCCTTCCTGAAGGTGCCACATCATCAGGGGTGGGTCCTCATCCACCCTTTCTGTTCATTCCAAGAGAAGAGATGGTGAATAAGGAGACCATCAGATGACTCAGGGCCTTCCTGCCAGCAATACCAGTGCTCCTAGAAAAGGATTTAAACTCTCAAAGTGAACCAAGTCCCAGGATCAAAATGAAAGCTCTGAAGAGACCTATCTGTGTTAACCTTTTTCATTTTTCTTTTAACACTGCTTGCTTTTCAAGCAAGAAAAGCATGAGGTAACTATGTACATTTGTTTTATACTTGTCATATAACACATGGGGACCTCCCGGGAGAGAAGATGTGACTTCTCACAGCTGGGATGAGCAGAGTCCTCCCTCTGAGCTGGTATCTCAACCAATCAAGCTCCTGCCACGCCAGAGCCCATCCACATAAGGTTGTTAAATACCAAATGGGAAACAAACTACCAGGTGTTTCTAGTGTAATTCATTTGGAGCAAGAGAAGCAAATGAACCAGAAAGTTCTAAGCTTTCAGCTGAGGACTAACAACTCCATGTTTTAAGTTTCCAAAACAGTGTTTAACTTGAACTCTGCTACTCAAAATAATACTGCACGCAGGAGGGGGAAAAAAGAAGCACAAATAACCCTCAATCATGCAGGATGTTTCCTTTCTACATAATATTTATCATTCTCCCATTAGTTCCTTCACTATTTTCACAGAGTTTCACTTACAAAGGACTCACCCTCAAAGATTAAACAACAAATGCACTACTTCCAGTTGATTAGTAACCTGTGTACAAACTCATAAATTCCTAGCTCATCTGGCTTGTGTTTTGTTATTGGTTATTTAACATGACAGAAAGGCAGTGTCTCAGCCATCAGGGGATTTTCTCTAGTGATGGCTAACTCACACATCTTCAGCCCTATGGTTCTAGAAGAATCAAGGCATTTGCTGGTGACAGGGAAAGGCACTTTTTTCCCTGCCTTTCTGTGACCTATTAAATGAGGTCAACAACTATACCAGAGCCTGAAGACAATCAATGCCACCCAGACCAGAGATCAGAATTATAATTCCCTCTCTATGCTAACTATCTGATTTAAAGTCTTATTAACTAAAATGTCCTCTTGCTGTAAAGTTAGAGTGTTTTGCTATGCTGTAGCAAGTGCTCATAATGGCTTGCTCTTTCATTGTGCAGCTCATTTGCCAGGCACTTCCTGTAACAACATCAAAAGGACTGTTTGCATTTAATTAGTTCAGAGAAATTGTCAAGATAGGATAAGGAAATGAGCTGGTGAACCGAAATGTATGCTATCACAGAATCACAGAATCAACTAGGTTGAAAAAGACCTCTGAGATCATTGAGTCCAACCTATGACCCAACACCACATTATCAACTAGATCATGGCACTGAGTGCCACATCCGATCTCTTCTTAAATACCTCCAGGGATGGGGAATCCACCAAGTGCCTCTCTGTCTGGCCACTCTCCAGCCACTTTGTCCATAAACTGTTGTGCTGCCGGGGGTTATTGTGGCCAAAGTGCAGGACCCAGCACTTGGTCTTGTCAAATATCATACCGTTGGACTCAGCCCATCTCTCCAGCCTGGCCTGGTCTCCCTGCAGAGCCCTCCTACCCTCCAGCAGATTGACAATCCCTCCCATCTGCAAATTTGCAGATGTCATGTCAATGGTGTCATCTGCAAATTTGCTAATGATGGACTCAATCCCCTCATCTAAATTGTCAATAAAGATGTTAAACAGGACTGGGCCCAACACTGAGCCTGGGGGACACCACTGGTGACCAGCCACCAACTGGGTGCAGCCCTGTTCACCACTGTTCTCTGGGCCCAGCCCTCCAGCCAGTTCCTAACCCAGCACAGAGCACAGCTGTCCAAGCCATGGGCTCCAGCTTTTCCAGGAGCGTGCTATGGGAGACAGTGCCAAAGGCTTTGCTGAAGTCCAGGTCAACTACACCCACAGCCTTCCCTTCATCCACTGGGTCACCTGGTCATAAAAGGAGATCAGGTTGGTCAGGCAGGACCTGCCTCTCCTAAATCTGTGCTGGATGGGTCTGATTCCCTGTCTGTCCTCTAGGTGCCATGTGATGGCACTCAGGATGATCAGTTCCATAACCTTGCCAGTCACTGAGGTCTGGTTTACAGGGCTGTAGTTTCCTGGATCTTCCTTCTGGGTCTTCTTGTGGATGGGAATGACAATGGCCAACTTCCAGTTGTCTGGGACCCCCCCAGCGAGCCAGGACTGTTGATAAATTATGGAGAGCAACTTGGCGAGCTCTTCCTCTGACTCCCTCATCACCCTAGGACGGATTTCATCTGGTCCCATAGATTTATGAGAACCTAAGGGGCTCATCAGGTCACTAACTTCTTCCTCCTGGATTACAGGGGAGCTATTCAGCTCCCTGTCCCTGTTTACAAACAGAGGAGGCCAGTTGTCCTGAGGACAACATGTCTTGTTGTTGAAAACTGAGGCAGAGAAGATGTTAAGGACCTCAGCCTTTATCTTGTCTTTGGTAACTATATCCTCTATATCCAACAAAGAACAGAGGTTTTCTTTGCCCCTCCTTTTACTATTATTGTTTTTATAAAAATACTTCTCTTTATCCTTAACTGACGGGGCCATATTAAGCTCAAATTGTGTTTTTCCTCTCTAATTTTCTTTCTATATGACCTGACTACATTCCTAAACACTTCATGGGTTGCCTGCCCTGTTTTTTCCAAAGGTTAAACTCTCTTTTTTCCCTTAATTTCCTGCAAAATCTCCTTGTTCAGCCAGGCTGGTCATCTTCCCCACCAGCTCACCTCTTGGCACATTGGGACAGCCTGCTCCTGTGCCTTCAAGATTTCTCTCTTGAAGTTTGCCCATCTTTCCTGAACCCCTTTGTTTTTAAGGGCTGTTTCACAAGGTATTCTCTGAAACATCCTCTTGAATAGGCTGAAGTCTGACCTCTGCAAGTCCAGGGTAGAGATTTTTTTGATACTCTTCTTTACTTCACCGACTATTGAGAACTCTATGATTTTGTGGTTACTGTACCTCAAATGGCCTCTGACCACCACAACTCCCACCAGCCCTTCTCCGTTTGTGAACAGCAGGTCTGCCAGGGCCCCAGCTCCAGCACTGCTAGGTTCATTTACCAGCTGCAACAGGAAATTATCCTCTGCACACTCTAGGAATCTCCAAGACTGCCTCTTCTTCACTATGTTGAGCTCCCAGCAGACATCTGGCTGGTTAAAGTCACCCAAAGGAACAAGGGCTGGTGATTTTGAAACATCTGCCAGCTGCTTGTAGGATAATTCATCACCCTCTTCATCCTGGTTGAGTGGCGTGTAACAGACTCCCACCAGGACGTCAGCCTTGTTGGCCTTCCCCCTGATTCTGACGCATAAGCACTCAACCTTATCGTTACTGATCTTAAGTTCTACAGAGTCAAGAAACTCACTAACATACAGAAACACCCGTTCACCTCTCCTCCCTCACCTATGTCTTCTGAAGCGCATCTGACTCTAGCAGGCTTGATACCATAAAAATTGCCCCACAATAAAAAAAACAATATTATGCCAGTGGCACCAGCTATTGATAAAAAGGGTTTTCCTACTCCTCTCCTCATTCATCCCTGCTACTGCCGGAATTGAGGCAAACACCACCTGTTCTCTTGCCTCATCAACTAACTGACCCAAAGCCTTAAAGTTGTTTTTAATTAGCCTGGTACCTCTTTTATCAATCTCATCACTGCCAACCTGACTACCAACAGTGGATAATAATCAAAGGGCCAAATTAGCTCAGAGAGTGTCCTGCTAATATCCCTCACACTGGCCCCAGGAAGGCAGCAGACTCCCCTGTGCTGTGGGTCTGGTCGGCACGCAGGGTCCCCAGTTCCCCTCGGAAGGGAGTCACCAACTACAAGTACTTATCTTTTTTTCTTAATAGCTGCAGTTGTGATCCATCTAATAAACAAGGTTAAACCAGGACACCCTCCAGATGTATCTTTTTGTTGAGTGTCATCTGCCTGACTCTCTAGGTCCAGGGCCTCATACCTATTCTCTAAAGGAATCTGTGGAGGTGATGAGGATCAGGAGGGGATTCTTTTATGTCTGTGTTCAGGGACCCATTTCCATTCCCCCTCATCTACTTGGTCTGTTTCATCTGTCTGATGGGAAGAGGGTCAGGGCTTCTCTGACTCCTGCTAAACTTCTTTTGGGGTTGAAGGGTGCAACTCCACCAGTCTATTTCCCTTTCATACTCCCTAATGCTCCTTAGCCTCCCTACTTCTTCCTTAAGCTCTGCCACTAAAGAGCAAATCATTCACCCGATTGCACTGTATGCAGGTGTCTTTCACACTGTCCTCTGGTACTAATGTCAGGTTCAGACACTCTCTGCAGCCAGTGACCTGGACAGCTGCATCCTTCCTGGGGGGTTCTGTCTGGGTTAGCACACTCCTGCTGGCAGCAGCAGCAATGGTTTTCGATTGTTTGGAAATTGTTGCTAGATCTAGCTGAGATGGAGAGAAAAATGACAAAAAAAAACCCCAAAACAAAAACCCCACACCAAACAAACCACACATACCTACCACACAACCCACCAGCAAGAGCCAGAAAGCGGCTGTGCCCTTCCTGCTTGCCCTGCCTTGAACTGCCATGCAAACTGCTGTGCCATGCCCTCACTGCCATGCCTCATCCCTGTTTGCCAGAGATTCTTTTAATCACCTGCAAAGGGGCCTGGCATAAAAAAAAAAAAAAATCGGTGGAGAACGTGGGCATCGATCGTCTTACCTCTCTGTAAGGTAGGGATAGGCCAGAAGGTGGCAAATTCACACGTTTTAGTCATTTGTTTTTCCCAAATCCTGCAGAACTGATGTCTGGACTTGGATGTAGTAAGATGGTGCAGCCACATGGCTACATAAGCCATATCCAGCCCTGCCTCACTGCAGGATGTGCTGCTAATGGTGTGTGTTGAAATGAAGAGCTCTGCCCTCTCTGCTCTCACCTGCACCTGCAATTCCTGGAGTGCATAGAGCCAACCACCTGATGACTGCAGCTAGCAAGGAGAAGGGGGAACCACTGGTGGATGCTATATCATCAGCCGATAATCGGTGATTATCAAAACCAACACATTCCCTTTTTACTTCCTTTCATCTTTTTTATTTTACCCATAATCCTGGGATCACTGTGTCATGTGGCCATGGAGACTGGGGCCCAAATCAAAGGCCTTAAAGAAAGTGGAGGAGGGATACTGAAAGACAGTAAGGTCCAATCTCAAGCAAAACACTGCTTCCCAAGGACAAAGGGCAACAGCAGGATGCATGGATGCAGCTAACATCTACAGGGGGCAGCCACTGAGGTGAAGATCAATAACAGAGTTTAAGGCACAGCTCAGACCAACACTGTGATGGGCTTTAAAAAGGACCAGACTCATCCTAAGAATAGTCTAGGTTGGATGTCTGGAAAGCAATGGAATTGCAGTGAGGCCATCTTACAAAAAAAAAAAAAGCTGAACATTGTACAAGTTTGTGTGCCCGAAACATGGCTAAGGGCTCACTGAGGCTGAAAAGAAAATGGTTTACAGCAGACTAGGAGGATTTTTCCTCAGCCCACTAAGTTTATCCTATCAGGAGTGTAGGTCTGGGACAGTGTCATAATTTAGTTTGCTGGGAAACTTATTTTAAGGATCTTCTGCAAGAGATCATATTTGTCTTGCAATTTACACCCTTTTATGAATCCACTGATATTTGGTCTGGTTTTTGCAGGTAGGACAGTACAGCACACTCTGCACACCCAACAGAATAAAAGCATTGGTATCAAAGTGAAAAACTGAGGCTAAAGTACAGTCACTGTCTGATTTATACTCCAGAGGCCACTTCACTGGGGGCAGAATGTCCAGCTGGTGTCACCTTGCTCCATATCCTCTCTCAGATTGTATTCTGAGTTAAAATGGGTCCATGGCACTTGCATCAGCAGCCATGCTGATGAGAAATTGTTAACAAAGTTACATGTTAGTAAATAACCTTTAGGATGTGCATTATGTAAAGATAAGCTACTTTCCCATTTTATTTGGTTGGGTTTTCCTTCTTAAAGCAAAGTGCAGCTGTTTCCTGTACTACAGAAAAAAAAAATAAAAACAGACAATCAATTTAGAAATAGAAACTGCTGTCCTACTGTTTTAAGGGAACTTTGCCCAGAATGTACTATTTTAGTATTGATTTTTTATATTTTTGATAAGTTAGGATATATGATTTTGAAATATTTTATTTTTGTCTCATATATTCAGCAGTGAGGGTAGAGATGATTCAGGCTACCGACTGGAAATTCTTTGTCTTCAATCACAGGCATACTTAGTACCTATAAGAGTTGCTACTTTCTTCCATAAGAATCAGAATTCAGAACCTGCTAAACGTACGAAGTGCTGAGAGGTTGCCTAGTATGACCCAGCATAAGGCAAAAAACTCTTCCAGTTCCTGTGCTCCTTCCTTAGGGGAAGCCAAATTTAATTCTAAAGCATATTTGGTTAACACTGAGAACAGATCAGAATATAATCAGAACATAAACAGCAATGAGCCAAGCTTCACAACAGACTACAAAGAAAGACAAATGTCTGATGTGTGACAAAAGCATACATGAACTACAACTGAAGCTGCCTTTTCCTCTAATCAGCTTCTTGGGTCAGAAAAGGCAGTGTCTGGAATTGTTCACATATCTCTAGTCTTGTGCAAGGGTCAAGTCAGCTCTGGGCAGAAGGAATAAATTGGGACCAGGTCACCTAGCAGAGCACTAGAGGAAGACTCGCAGAGCATGCCACGTTCCTTATGCAGATCACAGCCCCAGCTTCCCCAGTAAGGGCATGTATGTGGGGCATGCCTATTCTTTATCACTGTACCCCTGTCCTGGATGATGAATTGTCTCCTGACATTTGTGCTTAAATAGTGTTGGGTCCCATGACAGTGATGCACCCAGCCAGTTTTGATAAAATATATCTCAAGGATACAGTCCTTCCTGAAATATTTTTTAGTGTTTAGCTTAATTTGCCTTTACTTTCACTTTCCCTGCTTCTGTTTTCATTTTTCACCAAAAAGTAGTTTGTTTATCATTATAGTCAATGTAAGCCATCAGCTATGAACTCTGGAACAAACCCTCATGCAGTGAGCATCACACCTTGTGCAACAAATTGTGTACAATTCATCTGCTACCTGATTGTCTGCTTGCTATTACAAGCCTACACATATATACAGATCTTCTGGAAAAACCACTCATTTCATACAGTTATCACAGCTTAGGCTGTGAAGAATTGTGAAAGGAAAATAAGCATCAGAAACCAGAACTGTGGATACCCAGTATGATGGTGCTCTGGGTGCAGCCTGTGGTCATACCACATCACCAAAGGCAAGCCTCTAGGTTGACATCCACAGTCTTCTCTGCAGTGACGTAGCCAAGGCAACTCAAGACAATGCATCCACAGGATAAGTCCTGTATCAGCCCATTGCATTCCCATAGGGAATTCAGCTCTTCGTGTCCTGATGAAATAAAGAGGATAGCAGAATTTCATTCATCCACTTGTTTGGTGTGGCATGTATGTGGAGTGCTATCCATAAAAAACCCTGGTTTGAACCCCAGGGGAAGATGTGAGGAGCCATCTTGCCTGCTTTACATGAACTGAAGCTACTTGAAGACCCATCACCACAAATGAGGTCCAGGGGAACTCTGTGAGGAGCCCTGCAACCATTTCAGTCTAACCACCCATGCCTGTCAGACTGCTTCCACTGTCCTCAGTAAATGGACTGACAAGAACACGTCAGTGATAATACAGGTCTGAGTGTGCTATTTAACCAGAAGATGCAGAAAGGTGTTGGTAAGGAGAAATTGGTTGCTTGTTTGTTCACAGCTGAAAAGCCCTGATAAGAGGGTGCAGTGACAGACCCAGAGGCGCAGGGTGGAACATTTTAATGATCCTATCTGTGCAGGCCAGACAGAGGCAAGGAATTTTCCAAAGAGGGATTCCAAATGACATCTTTATGTCAAGTAAGAGGAAACCAGCTTTTTCTAAATGAATGCCAGCTTGCTGTGTAAACATAGCTACTTGGCTGAACTGTTTCCTGGGTCATGCAGGTTGTCTGGAAATGCATTGCAAAGAAGCAGGGGTGCTGGTGCCTGAAGCATGGAGAACCACAATTGTAGTCCTGTAGACAAGCCCTTGGCTGGTGACAATTGCCCTGAGGCCCTACAAAGTTGAGTTCTGTCTTGGGAGATGGGTGGTTGAGCACCCTGGGCAGCAGATCAGACAAGATGTAGATGCAGCACTGAAGCCTTTGACCAGGAAAAGTCAGCCCCAGGGACAGTCTGAGCAGGTTTTACTGGTGCTTCCGATATCTGTGTTTTCACTCTGTATTGCTATTTTATACATCCTATTCCTATTATAGGGAGAAGAGGAGGCTGTCTTATAGTGTTAAGGCAATACTCTTTTTTCCTCCCATGTCTGTCATGTTTACCACCTTTCTTACCATCACCCTTGGTTTTCACAGCTTCAGCAAGATGAAGTGACTGGACCCCAAGTGAAGGCTTTAAGATGAATGGCCTCCTCACATCAGAACTGGTGTTTGCTCAGGATTTCAGACAGCTTTGATCAGGACTGTTAGAGCAGTAGAGGTGAGGCACATGGGTCTTATCATAGATTAGGAAGTCGTTAAAAGGTAGGAAATGAACAGAACACAAGACCAGGAATTTTTCAGCACAGAAAGCAGTTGATAGCAGGATGCCATCAGGAGAAGCACTAGAGTAGGTGTTCTTCAGAATGTTTTATAAAGACCTAGAAGAGGGAAGGGACTACTTAGGTGGCAAATTTCCTGTTGGCACACCACGATTTAGATCAGTTAGCCTTAGAGAAACGTCAGAGAGCCCTTATGTTTTGATCACATTCTTTACATTATTAGAGAGATGATTCTGCCTGAATTAAGGTATAAATGAGACCATATGGCAAAGCCAATAGTACATATTTTTATTTAATAGTAAATGTGAGATAGAGAGAAATACAAAAAAAAGAGAGAAAGGGGAAGAGAGTGGCAGAGAGACAGATTAATTAGAAAAAATATCACCATTCTGTGGATTCTGATGGCATCCAGTTGATCCTCTTCTTGTGGCCTTCTCTGTGATAGTCCCAGTCCTGTCAAAGTGATGGTTGCAGTCTTGATCCACTGAGGGAAGTCCGAAGTGGTGAGAACAGAAGTCTCACGTGGTGAAGGGGAAAGGCCATGGTGGTAAGAGAAATCCCACATGGTGAGGGAAGAAATCAAAGTGCGAAGTCTTTAGAGTCAAGGGTGGTTAGGAAAGTTCTGTGTGTTGAGTGAAGTCCAAGTGTGATCTTTTATTTGGCTTAGGCTAGCTCGGAAAACCCCCAGTATATCCTCCTGGGGCAGAGAGTTTTACAATGAATGAGGTAATACTGGGTCAAGGGACATGCCATGAGTCTATGATACCTTCTAAGACATTACAGCTGCCTGTCACAGTCCCAATTAATAGCCACATTCACGGAGTGGTGGACTTCAGTGAGCAATTGCCTCTTCCCACCAGTTGTTACAGTGGACAAAAATCATCCAATGACTTGTACAATGTTTAAGCCATAAACTGTTTCAGGGTCTCACACCCTAATAAAATTGATTATTGTGCCACCAAATTGTCATTGAAATTCAGTTTAGTGAAGGGCATTGCAAACTGGCAGTGCAGAATGAAAGAAAAAACCAAAGCAACCTGAATATACTGATGGGTTCTGTGTTAGTCACAACCACTGCTCCTTCTCAGTCAGAGAAGGGAAAAAATCAGTTTTCCCTGTGTGCAGTCCATTTTGCAGAAAGAGCGAAAAACTTATCTGTGTCAGGAATGTCAAGAACAGAATAGTATACAATCTGAAAATTTGAATACAAAACCCATAGGCTCCTCTTCCTCTTGAAGCCTTCCTAGTGGTCTGGTCACTTCATCTTGCCTGCTCAGATTGTACAATTCTGATCTCTTCCAACACCTTCTGGTACTTCTATAGCTACAGGTCAGCTACAAGTTGTTACCTTTTTTTTTTCTTAATATATATAACTCCTGCCTCAACAGTTTCATTTTAGTAGCTTACTGCTATGGAATATCTTGAGTTTCTTGAGGCCTTTGCCTGCATAGTTCATTCTTACCACCTATAGGTAGTAGAAAATAAACAGAATCCTTATTTTCCAGTAACTCTTGCCTTTAAGGCCAAGACAAAAATATTATTTAACATCTGTGCAATGGGACTGTCCATTTCACACTCTAATGGTCTAGTACAGGCACTGACTGTCTTCCAAACTTCATATTTCTGACATACAGCAAATAATTTATTATTGCCCTTGGTATCCTTGGCTACTTGCTCTTGAAATTTCCTTTTATCCTGCTTCCACTCTGGAAGGTAAGATATAAGAAGAAGATTAGCTTCCATTCCATTAGCATTACAAGAGCTAGATTTCCATTTCTTAAACAATATTTTTGGTATGCATATAGCCCTACTCATTGCCATTTAACCGTAGTGCTTTCTGTTTCCTCTTTTCCCTTCTGAGTGATGCATTCTTCTTGTGACTCTGTGTCAGCCAAAGGCTGTTACTGCTGCAGATGTGTGCTGTTGCGTAATGTGTGTGTTTCAAAGTAATATATGTAATATTAAAAAATGTTACATGCAAAATCCATTTTCTCCAACCTCAGAAACTAGTTCCAAAATACCATGGAAAAGGTGCTGCAGTGCATACTCAGATATGCTAAATTTCCTGAAACATTCATCACTCACTGCAGACAAGTGCTTTTACATACCTTTCCCCTTGAGAAATCTCGACTACCAAGGATCCCAAACAAAGTATTTGGGCATCAGGCTACATGCTGGGCAGAATTGCCTCATCATGTAATAAGCCCCAAATCTAGGCATGCATCCAGGACTAGTCACACATATTCTGAGGGAGCAAAGTATGGGATTCAGGGAAGGGTGTCTTGTTATCTATGCACAACAGTAATGTTGAGACATATGAGCAGGGCAGGAGGTCTGAAGCAGTCACTTCAACAGTGTGACTGCATTTGCCAATCATCAGATTTAGAAGTTCCTGCAAATTCAGTGTCCAGTCCAAATTCCTCCATGCTCAAGCTATCTCTTTTCCCCATGAGATTTTTTAGATTTTTTATGCAGACAGAGTGAAGAAGTATAGGGGCAAGGAAGCAAGCCAAGGTCCTGTGATGTCACTAGCACTAGCTAGATCAAATGTAAGGCCTACAGAGAGTATAGGTTCTAGCATAGCTTCTGAGAACAGCTTCTCAAAATAGCTCATCTCAAGCAATTAAATACTTGCCTTTCTTCATAAAGAGTCACCTACAAACTTAGTGCTTTTAATATGGCATCATCAACACAGCAACTTAGCAAAGAAAGAAATAGGAGAGACCAAGAACTTCTTTCCACAGTTCACGTAATCCGTATTTCTGGATTATGTGAACTGTATTCCTCTCACCTGTAGTTCAACCCAATCTCAAACACTTGCATAAGACATAAGCAGAGATCCCATGATTTTATCAGGACCACACTTTTAGATTCCAATGTACATTTATTGGCTTTTGTGGGACCTAAAAAGCATGGTCTTCAAAAAAACAAACAACAAACAAAAAAACCCCCCAAACCCTGGTGGTTACTTTTTAATCTTAGCAAAGTAGCTCTCCCAGTGATTTGCTTCTTTGATGAGTATGACAGCAATCACCACCCTTTCGCTTTCAACTATAATTCATCACTGCTTTGTTAATATCTTTCAGAGACCTATGTTTTCCTGAAATGAAATGCAAAAAGAATTACCAGTGATTCTTCTTGATCTTAAAAAGTAGAGCTAGGAATTTAAGGCATTTTTATTTTTCGCATGCTCAAAAACTAAGAATCAGAATTTTTTTCTGTTTTTTGAGACAAATACGCATAATAAATGCCAAGTTTGCAGTAGACTCCCAAGTTTACTTCACATGCAGAGAAGCACAAGTGGGTAAACAAATTCCAGAAATTCATAAATAATTTGGTTATCAATTCAGTGTCACCTCTGAAAAATACTACCATTTCTCAACAGAGCAAGTAATTTAACTTGTCATTCTTCTGTATTTGTATTTATTAGGGACAGATTACGTGTGCCTTGCAAATGTGTCTTTGTACTGCCTATTGCATGCATTTGATGAGGTCTTCAACCCTTTCTGAAACCTTGGAACAGAGCAAATTTTCTCTTCGCTCAACTCACCCTAATGCTGGTGTTGCCTTTAGGTACAGTACACTTTCCTGTCTTGAAAGCCACTAGAAGCTGCTGGACTACTGACAGCACTTTGTAGAGGAAATTTGCTAATTTAAATTTGAAACTGTAATGTGAAATATATTTTTCAGTTTATAAATGGCAAGAAATTGTTTCTTGTCATGTAGTTCAGAGTGCAGGCTGAGAAGAGTGTCCCTGGGACTCCAAAGTTAGAAACAATATAGGTCTAAGTGGGGAGTAGAAGTAGCCAACTGTGGACCAAGCCTTGAGAATCTTCCATACTCCATTGAATAATACATATCTAGGTGTCTTCCCCACATTGGGTTAGTAGCACTGGCAGCCTGCTCTTGGGCCTAAAGCTAAGTGAGGCAAAGACTAGTGTTGGTGACCCAAGGCAAGCGAGTGAACAGACCAAGTCCTTCCCATTCAGCTGACATAGCAAAGCAGAAGGAAGTGAAGAGGGGCAGATGCAACTGCCTTTCTGCAGAAGAAAGAGAAACTAAAAGCACAAAGATGAAGCAGCCAAGACCACTTGGGATTATGTGCTTGAATTGCACACCCTTACATTTTGTGCACTCAAGCAGAGCAAGTTTTCAGGAGATGCTCAATGTTCTCATCATCCAAACACTGTTCTGTAAATCAGGCCTGTGAGGGATTGTGCCAAATGCTCCAGGTTTGCAGAGACCTCTGGAATTCTTGGTGTGCACTGCTGCAACTCCACCTTCCAAAATGGGCAGCAAAGCCCAGACACATCAGAGCCCAGACTGCTGGCCCCACCTGCCTTCCCGTGCTGCATGAATGGCAAAGATGCCTTATTCTTCTTCAAAGGGCCTGATCAGTGCCAATGGTCTGCAACTTGTGCCTCACTACAGTCTTGTAGTGGTAAAATTATGCAACTGGTTTCAGGTAATATTTTTTCTTCATTTCCCCATTTTTCCTATGGAAACCATTCCCACAGCCCATCCCAAGTGAATGCAGAAACCACAGAAGGGTTCATAAGTGGGAAATACACTCGTTTTCTGTACTGGCCAAACATTTATCCCACTTACATCATAATAGCTTCAAGACACACAGCTGAAGTGCTACATTCTTTGGGTGAACCTGCTTATTCCAGTGGGGTCATATATGCTTTATTAGGTTGCATTCTTCATGAAATAATTTGTTACATTTGCCAATTTTTGCTTGTGAAACTAATTTATGTACATGACAATGTTCAACTTAGCTCTGTAGTTCAGCAGAACATGGTGATAGAGATCTCCTGGCACAAGATCTCTGTAGTTCCCACATGCATTCATTTATTTATAGGAAACGCAGAGATGGAATTTTTGTAAGAATAAAAAATCATTCCTAAGTATTTAGTCATTGCTGAATATTTATAACTGATGGGAGAAACCTTCATTAAAAAGGTAGGTTGCAACCTTTAATGACAGATTAGGGACAAAAGAAATCCCTGATCACAAGCAGAGATGGTCTTTGAAATTCTGCTTGCACAACATACCTGACAAAGAAGTCAGCAAACTGCAGGAACAGGAATGATGCCTGGGGCATTCTGTTCCTCACAGGGCTTTGGGAACAGCCTTGTCACATCCCTCTGCACCCACACCTGACTGCATCCCTCACACCCACCACCCACTTGGCTTGCTCCATCATGTGTGGCTTCAAATTCAGCTGCAGCAGAATGTCTTCATGGTAGAGGCAAAGTGAGTGAAACACATCTAGTGCACTCTGAACAGGAGGTACCGAGTGCAACTTTCTATGAAAAGAGTGTTCAAGGCAGAGAGGGAGTGTGTTGTAAAAGTGAGGTTGCTTTGTCAGGCTCCAGCCAGCACAGGCAGCAAAAGACTTCCTGCTCCCTCCTATTCACCAAGCACACTCAGGCAGCATCTGATCCAGCAGGTGTTTGAAGCTGCTGAAAAGGCCCCTACTGACTTCATGCAACAGCTGACTCACGCCTGAGAAAAGACTGGTGAAAAATGGTCTGCTTCAGAGGATTCTATCCCTTAAACAGAAGGATTTTCTCCATGGAAGATGGGAGAAATAAGTAAGTCAAGCCCTTTACTTCTCAAGGATTGTATTTGGTCAACACAATTATAATTAGCTAGAGACAAACTGGAGTAGATAGGGGATAGTAGCTTCAACAAACAAAAATACTTTATTCCTTTTTCTGTAAGGAAGAGGTGACCTTATAGTTGAATGAACTGGAAGATCTTAGAAACACTTCAGTACAATGAAGCCTTGGCTCAGGACAGCACATTTTCTATAAACACCAAGACAGTAACAGAGATGTAATGAGACTGTTCTTCTCTTTCCAGCAGCATGCTCAGTTTACCAAAGAGTATCTAGGGTGTTTTGTGGCAGAAGAGCAGTTGCAAAGTTGACAGCACCCCCAAAACATGAGAGAGGAAAAGGCCTTCTCAAAGGAGAACAGATTTTTCTTCACAGGCTCTGGTTTGTAATGTGCTGCTGAAGTACGTCACACTCAGGGCAGAAGCTCTTTGAACCAGAAAACTGGGAGCACTCTGTGAACCACACTGCATGGATCTAACAGCACTGGATGGACAGAGACAAAACCTTTGTTCATAAATTGCTGAGGTGCATTCTGGAGACCCATTTAGAAATATAACATTCCAAAGTGACAGACCAAATCACAAAACATCTTCCTGAAGAAACAATATGCCTACCATTTTTCTGTTAGTCCCCAAAGTGGGGTGAAGCTGGGACTCATCTAACGTGTTGGTCCTGGAAGATGTGTGAGATACTCATAGCTGTTTATAACCTTAACGTGGGTCCCAAAAATATGTCTTCTGAAATGTTCAAGAAGTACATACAAATGTGTAGTCCATTTGACAAAAAGGGCATCCTGCATCAAAGGCAGAATGGACTCCAAACAGAAAGCAAATATAAAAATTATGTTTGTTGATTTAGCAATGAGGTTTTCAGGGAATGTGAGTTCCTGTGAGGAGCTCATGACAATTCTATGCCAAGAGGCTGTTCCAGTAACTTCAGCTAACCTTCAGTGTCACACCAATCAGGAATTCTCACTGCTGCTCTGTGTCACCTGGGCAATCTCAAGCAACAGTCACTGGCTGAGACAGACCTGTAAGCCAAGATACCTCTGTGTCTTATCTATAGCTGTTGAGCAGCCTCTACTGTAATAATGGCACTGCAGGAGAAGCTGGAGGTGAGACTAGAAGACATCCTGCTAAACTACTTTTGGGACCATATCATTCATTCAGTCAGAGGGAATAGGTGGATTTAGGACTTCAGCTTTTTGGAAGGAGTCATTAGGCAAATAATGTCTCTGTTTGGAAATTACACCTTTTGATAGTTCTCTCTTGTGATGACAAGCCCATTAAATATTCCTTCAGTGACCAACATATCCTGGTTTTGGTTTCTCCAAGGCTCAATCTCCCCTTCTTATCTGTTGGCCTGTGTCAAAAGCAATTGTCTCCACATATCCATTCCCATGGTTGCCTTCCTAGTTACCAACTCAATCCTTGCTCCTGGAGCTACCTTCAGAGTGCCTCCATTTATTTATTTGTCATGTCATAGTCTCTGCTGCCTTATTTGCCTATTTACCAGTCTCTGATAAGGGCAGCTCAGGCCTTATTTCGTCAAGGCCTACCTGCAAAGAGTCTACTCTCTTCCACTTCACGGTCCTCCTAAATAGCAGCAGCTGCCCTGTTTCTTATAATGACTCAAGATAACTTGTGGCTCTTGTCCTCTTTTCCTAATGTGTGTGACATATCCACCTTATACTTCATGTGGGGGCTATAATTCTTAAAGATCTGCAAGTGCTTTGCACAGGCTAAGCATAATAATGTGAAATAAATGTTTTTTTCTTTAGCAATAATAACCTAAGGTGAGGAATGATATTTCCAGATTTCACTAAACCAGGAATCACCCTGAGTTGTGGATTTCAAAGCTCCCACAACCTGTGTCTGTCCACCTGCCAGTCTGCTTAAGAGATTTGATTACACTATGTTTATGCAACTAACAGGAAAAATATGATTTCCATTACTACTATCCCCATAATGTTATGAATTCTCCCTGCAGTAGTTTTTTGATCCCAACAGTAAAGATTTTTGTTCCCCCAAAATATAACCTATCCACCATTGTAGAATGCTAAGGTAAGCTTGCCTGTCTTCTGGTTTTTTTATTTCTGTGGGGACCAAGCTGTGCCTAATGTTTCAATTACCTTTCTTCTGCTGCAGAGATGATTGAATTTGGAGTTTAAAGGAACTGCAAAAATACCAGATATCTAGACAGAAATCCAATACCTTAGGAGCCAACAATTTACTGAGCATATCTTATAGCACTTAAACAACTTAACTCTTGGCGGTTAATGGCTCTAATGGTATATTTATTAGACAAGTAAGGGAAAAGAAAGAAAATTACATGAATATTTAATGAAGACACTAATAGAAGCCACATGAAAATGCTGAATTCTCTTTTCTACTCAGGAAATACTAAGTGGCTCTTATCAACCACATGTATATCTGATAAGTGAGTTCTTTTAATCAATAGGCTTTATTGCATTTCTTAGCATAAAGAAGTTCTTATTCTCTAAAATAAGGAGGACCTAATTAATCTAAATATACCAAGTATAAGAGTGCAATGTATTTGTTTGCTGAAATAATCCATCTAGATCAAATGCTAATTTGTAACTGAATACTGAAATGACAGTGTCTGTGCTTGTGTCTGCATATATATATACACACACACTAAATGAAATAAAAGGACAGTTTTAATTTCAGAGAATGATTTCTGTTTCTCACTGATTGACTCACCAGGACTGTTGCCTCTAGTGGTACTAATGTGAATTTCAGATCCCCAAGGCAATGTCCTGCTCTTGTGATTTGTGTGATTGCTGTCTGGTTTTCAATCTTGAACAAAAATCCAGAGTAAAGAAGAGTGGATGCCCAGCAGTTTATAGAAATGTTTTTTTCTTACATTCAGCTAAGTGAGATTAATTTGCGTCTCCCATGGGTTAAATGCTGAGTACTTACCCAAAGCATGCCTGGGGAAAGCATACGTGTTTTAAGTCCCATCATTATTTTTAGAATAGGGCACAGAACACTGTACATTCAGAGGCCAAATCATACCTATTGAAGGACTGGTCACTGTTGATTCCAAAATTTCTCTTATTTTTGCAATTCATTATTTAGTCTGTCTTGGTATATTCTCTTCTGAAGTATGTGTCTAACACTTCAGTTCTAGGTGGTAAACAACCCAGACCACAGTTTCCCAGGCCTCAGCACTAGAACACTGCTGACAAACCAAAAGTACAAATTTACTCTGCCAGCCAGAACATACAGTTCACTTTAGCTCACTTTAGCTACAGGAGGACAGAACCAAGAAGCTTTCTGGCACAAAACAAATAAAAAAAACCCAGACAAAAACCAACCAAACAAACAAAAGAAAAAAAAGAAAACAAACCTCAACCTTGGCAAAATGTCTCGGACAATCATGAATTTTCAGGGTGACTTTATATTCATCCTGTCTCCGTGGCATCTTTTAATGTGATAGTGAGCGACGTAATTCCAAGTTCTCTA
The DNA here is from genome assembly GCA_035222235.1 of Margarornis squamiger. Taxonomy (NCBI): domain Eukaryota; kingdom Metazoa; phylum Chordata; class Aves; order Passeriformes; family Furnariidae; genus Margarornis; species Margarornis squamiger. The sequence goes on along the minus strand of JAWWTY010000088.1, from coordinate 28,394,654 downwards.
TGTCATCATAAAACAACTGTCAGGTACCATCCAACAGCTTTAGGTTGACCAGAATAATAAATAGTCAGATTTGGAGTGCTAGTGTCCATCATCTTCAGCTACATGAAGCCTTCACTCTGACCACAGCTGCCTTGGAGCTGCCAGCCTAAACCTGGAAGCTCATCTGCTCTCCTTTCAGGACACAGTGTCCTGTTACAACATCAAAAGGATGCAAGGATGCAGTAGCACAAACAGCAGCAAAAACTGAATGATACAGTCTAACATGTTCTTTATTTATTCTCTGACAAACCAAAAAAATCAGCAGTTTCAGTTCCAAAATCCCCTTAGAGGACTGAGCTTGAAGATTTGCAAAGACTTGCAATTTACTGTGTTATATATTCTCACTAAATCTCTAACTCAAGAATGGCTGGGATAGATGGTGGTGATCCCCCATATCCTCAGAAAGTTCACATTACTTTTCAAGATGAGAAAAAGTATTAGCAGAGAAAGTATAGCAGAAAAATGCTTCACATTTGACCAAGAGGAAGGTAAGGAATATGAGAGGAATAAGGAATAACAGACCCCTGATCAACCTCACTGGTCTAAGTTTATCCAGTGTCTGTCAGGGTTTGCAGCTCCCCTCCAAATGCTAAGAACCACATTATAAAACATAGCATTTCACCTTTTGCCACAGGGCAGTCTTATTCATCACATGCCCTTCCCAAAACTGGAAAGAGCTACAAAGGTAGCTACAGGCAGCAGCTTAGGAGTGAATGGTTAGATGGCTAATGAATCCTGAACATCAGAGCCTCAGATACACAATTAATATCCATATCACAGAATAAAAGTTATTTTGTTACATGTACTCAGCTTACATGATACAAGCTATACTCAGCTTCATAAATGACAACAATATCTGGCAATACTGCTGTGCTCCTTAGAGGATTTTATTCCAGCCTTAATAGAAATATTGATGAGTAAACAAATCCTTTATTCTTACTTCTGCTTTTGAAGCTATGATTTTAAAGTACACTGAACAACACAATTCACACACACCCCCAAGCAGACAGATGGGTATAAAATATGGGCACTTCAGTTGCTTGTGCTGGGAAAAATATCTAGTTTCTGAAAAAATATGTACCTTCATGACTCACTTAGTAGCTACAAGAAAAGGGTCTCTCTGCTAAAGTTAATGAGCCTATCTCCATATTAATGTCTGCTTCACTGACTGCAGTCCAAGAGGCTACCTGCTATGGTAACTAACTTAATTTGCTTTTTGTATTTTTTTATATAACATGCTCTGTAAAGAATTAGAAATAGCATAGTCAAACAGGCTTGTGAGCAAACAGGATCACTTTGAAAAATGGTAATCAGTTCAACCATTCATCAGTTCAGCAAACACGCTAAAGCAATCCTTCCAGCAGCCAAGGAGAAGGGATAGAGCCCCTCCATGCAGCTCCTCAGTTATGCAAATGAAGCTGAAAGGGATGATTTGCATAATGACTGGAGGAGCTCCTCCATAAGGTCTGAGTTTAGATAAACAGCTTGGGATATAGGTAAGGGAGTACCTCTTCTACCAGAATCACATCCCGGACTTTACCTGGCTATGGCTCACAAGTGCCTTTGTGCAGGCTCACATTTTTAATGCTCATTTCTGTTTCACAGTAAATTTTTTATGAAAGTTTGAGCTGTAGCAGGGTAGACATTTTGCATACAAGAGGATAAAATACACTTTCTCACAATAAAAAATGAATGCTACTAGCTCTGAAAAGCCTCCAGTCAAAATACACAACATTGGCAAAGCGAACTTTAACAGCAAAAGATGGCTGATTTTGATCAAATGACTCATGGAGGCAGATTGTGTGTGTGTGTTGTGCTCACCAGAGTTGAGAAGGGCATCACTAAGGGCTAGTGGAAGATGTGCAGAACTGCGCTTAGCTGTGGGTTAAACCACCAGCTGGCCTTGAACTCACAGGCATCCCTTCAAGGGGTGGCTCCTGTTGGGGCAGTGATCCCTCCTGTATAAAGAAATTCCCCTGACAAGCTGGTGGACAAGAGATGTTCCCTGAATAATTTCTGACTGTGACATTAACATGCCTTGTTGTTTTGACAAAACAAGGTCCTCAAAATACAGAAAGTTTAAGCATGAAAATTACTTCAATTTCTTTCCTCTGTTTCTCAAAAGTTGCACTTTGGAGTTTTGCCTCTACCTTCTCCTCTCAGCCCCTACATAATTATTTAGATTCCAAAACCTCTGGAGAAGAAATTGTCTCTTAAAACAGGTGTCAGCACTGCCTGACATAATGGAGCTATTATCTTAGGCACTCCTGGGCACTAACGAAAATAATTCATAATAGTACAGGTAGGCAATTCCATGGGATATCTCTGCTGTACTAAAAGACTGCAAAATGAAAAACTCAAAGACAAGAAAGAGCCACGCTGGTGCTAGATGTAAAACTTGAGATGTTTTTCCATGTGATGCTATTATAAACCATTCTGTTGCTTATTCAGCTAGCATTTATCTACAAAATATACACATTCCCAAGCTCTCAATAATCAGACCTTCTGCTCCCTCACCCAGGAATCCCACCTGGCTTATGCTACCCAGGATTTGTTAACACATACATTTTGAAGGTCTTGCCACCAATCAGAGCGCATGCAATGAGAAAGAGATAAATGCAGTCCTAGTTCAAACAAAATTTTTTCTCCCAGAAAAGAGCTGATTTCAGCACCAGTTTTTGATTCTCTGGCTGACTGATTGACAGAAAAAATTGCACATTCCATCAGTATATGAAAAGTCAATAAAAATCTGTTTAGAAAATACTGATGATTTGCTTCATATAAATGGTTTCATCCACAGGAGAATGAATGCAGCTTGGCTCCCAGCAGTACTGTTTGCAATGTAAATCCACTAGCATTGAGCAGAGGCTGATCTCACAGAGCTGCTGCCTTTCCCTTGTCTGGCACACAAATAGGGATCCTCTCTCCTCTTTATTCTATCTGTATTTCCCCTTTCTTTTTTTCTTTCACTTAACGTTCTCCAAAATCCTGGCCCTCTCCCAAATCTAGGTGACAGTAACTAGTATAAATAAGGAGATGGGAGAGGGGTTGTGACAGACAGAAAAAAAATGTCACTGAAGGTGGGACAAGAGCATTGCAAAAATATCCCACATCTTCGTGTACATAACAGATACAGCTTTTATTTTGCCCTGAGGAATGAGACTGGAAAAGAAGAAAGTATATTGATTCTTTTCCTGTGAATAGGGAAACCCATACTGAGTCAGTGTGTGCTCCTGCATGCAGGTCAGGAATACATCCACCCCACTGAGCAGCAAATTCCATCCTCTCACCATAGCATGTGACACTGGCTCTGAGAAACCATAATCCCAAGCAAGAGTGCCTTGTTATGTTACAGCCACACACAACAGGAAACTTAGATTTATTGCCATCTCTGTCAGTGGCTGAGGGCTGAGTGAGATGGGACCCACCTGGCCCTTTTTTCTGCCTGTATATCATATTGCAGCACCAGAAGAAGGGGAAGATCTGAAGAACCATCATGCACCTATGATCTCCCATTGCTCCACTTGGACAGATAAGGGACTTAGCAAGTTGTTTACTTTTGTGCATGTGTAAGGAGTTACATCTGCCATTTGAGAACTCAAGCTTCAGTATTTCTTATCATTTCTGTAGGGCCTGCATCTGTCTCCTTTCATAATACTTTGTCATCATTGTATTACCCAGCATGGTTCCCCCATGCTGCCAAAAGCATCCTGGTACTAACTGATCATAAATATATGTGCTCTTACATCACTCATACACACCAGACTCTACTCTGATCCTTCCTGAATGAAGACTGGTGCTACATTGTATTGTCTTTTATGATGGGTCTATAACAGCGGGTGCCAGAGCACTTCTGCTTAGATTTTGTAAAAACAAAAATGAAACCTGTTAACAAATTCCAATGCCACAAAACATGCTTTCATGTTTACTTTAGATTGAGAGCATGACTGACTACTGCCCTGAACCTGCCAGTGTATATACATACACTGATATCATCAGTCATCCACTGTCACCAAACCAGAATACTTACAGTTTTAAATTTTTTTAATATTTTTTTTACAATTTTATATTTAGTGTAGATATTTATCCTCTGCTCTAACCCCAGCTACTGAATTCAAAAGAAAAACTATGTTTTTATGAAGGGAAAGATGCCTTTTACTTTCTAGGGAGAGAAGATTTAAAATGTGAGAATAAGATACTAGAAAGCAAATCATATAAACATAAAACATAGTGATTTTTTAAAAATTATTTTAAAGCTAATCTCTGGAATTTTTGGCACATAACTCATGACCTTTCAAGTATTCCTCATTCAACTACCAGTGGCTCAGTTCCTTATTAATAACAGACAGTGCAGAGGAAACACTTAAGGAATGGAAAAGCAACAGGTCAGCAACAAAAAGCAAATACATGTTCTGCCTTGTGGGACTACAATCTCTCCCGAGCTCTTTAAGTGCTCCCATCTTCTGGAATTCTCTTCCTCTGGGTTTCTGCAGGTCCCTGGCAAAACATCTCAGAGGCTTTCTGCAATGACCTCACATGAAGAGCCCAAAGGTGCGTGTAGAAACACATAGTGATGAAGAAAGCAAGATGCATTATTATTCTTGGTGCTATTCACTCCTGACACTTAACCATGTCCTTCAGCCTCCAGCCAGGGAAGGGACTTTTTTTTGCTTCCAATTTGGCTATGATTGAATGAAACAGAGGCTCTCCTCCCATACAGACATGAGAGAACTATTCTGTTCCCTAGTTTTAGCTCTTGCCTTGATTCCTCTTTAGACTCAGGTGTCAGAGATGTTGAGGCCACAGGGAGGAAGCTGCTTTCCCTTCCAGGCAGCAGGTTGCTATATGGAAAAGCCACAGTAAAGCCATGGTGACCTGGCATCAGGGCAAGGTATTGTCAGGAGATGGATGATCACTGTGCAAAACCTGAAAGTCTTTGCTTCATCAGAGGAAAAATTAAGAGTTTTCTCAAATCAGGAGCAAGAATGGAACAGGAACAGGATTTAGGGCAAATCTATACTCACTGCTAGGCTTGGATGGCACTGTGTATGTACAGCACTTCCCAGGACTAATTTCTTGGTGTCTGAGCCAGAATTGAACCTTCTGTTCTCTCAGCTCTAGAAGGTACTAAGGTCAGTGAGATCTGTGGATGTAGGTTCATAAATCATAGACATGTACAGAGCAGAATCAGCCTCTGCCCTCCAATGTGGCCTGTCTGTGCTGTGGTCTGTGTGTACACAGAACTGAGAGTCTCCCTTCCTCTCATGACCTTCAATAATATGCAGTTTCTTATGAACTTCTGGGTCTGGAGTGAGATGAACACCACATTTCTTGCTCCACAGACCTTGATAGCTCCAAAGCTATGCAGATAATTTTATCTTGATTATGTATTTTTAAGAATGAATCTTGATGACAGAGAACACGGAGCCAGGCTTCCGGAAAAGATAGTGATGCAACTGTAAAAGTGCTCAAAAGAGGACAGGAATTTACAAACAGAGATGAATAACAGTTATATTATATGTCTGGGGATTTAGGTGTATTGTGGGCCACCGTAAATCCCACAACAAACACAGATCTCGTTTCGGTCTCTGTTACAGAGGTATACCATGATTCTAATCAACTTTCAAAAAAAAAAAAAAAACAAACCCAGCAACAAAATCCCCTGTCATTTCCTGGGGGGGGCAAAGTACCCAGAAAACACGCTCCTCTGCTGCAATCACAGTTGTGTTTTTAGAACTGCTAGAGCCCACTCATTATCCATGAAAATATCTTGGAACAGAGAAGACCTGGCAGTGGTGTGTCAGCAGAAATAATGTCTACACCAATGTCTACAAGATGATAGCGCCTCCTAGTCTTTTTCCTGCTTCCCAAGTAAAATGAGAGGTTGTTAAAAGCCCAGACAAATCTCCTAAAGGATGCCTCATATGTTTAGAAGAATCTATAGCTTGCTCAAAAACAAAAGCTTTGCCTTCTTGCAGTGTTCCGAACACAGCAAGGAAAGATGAAGTTGGATGCGTCAAGACACTAACAGCATGTCTAAAGGAAAGGCTCTCAAGGCATTGCTCTCCTAAGGATAATTTTTACCCTGAGAGAGATTCTCCTCTGCCATCCAGGAGCAATGGTGTGTCTCAAATGAGGGTAAAATCCATCAAGGCTTTCTGCACTCTCACGGTCTACTTGGAGGTAATATTTTCCTCTCCCTCTCTTGGCTGTCTTCTTTTCTTTTATTTCCTTCCTGTATGTCTCTAACAATAAAGGGGTGACATAGGAAGGTCTTTTTGTTGCTGCCTTCTTTGATGATGTGTGACATCCAGTTACATGTCAGAAGACGTTTAGAAGGAGGATGGAGCACAGTGAAAGGCCAAAAGGGAGACCAGAAAGGCAAAGCAATAGAGAGAGACAAACTGTCAGAAGAAAGGTGATTCTAAAGTACACTAGGAATGAGACTATGGAAGTCAAAGAGCTTATGGAGTGAAGGATATACTCACAAGAAACCTGAATGTGCTGATAGTGCAATTAAGAACCTCCTTCAGGTCACTGAAACCTTTGAGGGATACCTGGGAAAAGTAGAGTGCAGAGGCAGTGGGTTACAATGTTTACTCACGACAAAATCTCACATTGAACACTACTCTTCTTAGTGGAAAGGAAAGGTAGCCACTGTCATGATCTGTGTCAGTCATCTGCCTGGAGAGTAAACCTGACTTATAGATAAACAGCCATGAATGTGGATGAATGCAGCACAAGCTTTTAGGAGAGAAAAAAGATTCTGTCTTTCAAGAGCCTTTGGTAATCAGGTCATGTGCAAACAAGTCTGGGGATAAAAGCATGGCTTTGAGTTTAAGCAAACCCCTGTTTCTTTGGAGGACAAGGCAAGACTGTGAAAACAGGCTGTCTAGGGTACTGAGCAGCACTGATGAACATATTCAGGTTTCCTGTTCCTCCATTCTTTTATGTTCGAACCTCTCATATGTCTGTAAAGGGAAGAAGGACAAAATCCTGGAAGAGTTGGCAGACAGAGATTTTTAGGAGCTACTATGTAAGGCACCCACTGGCACCCTGTGATACATACAGTAGTGTAGCTGCCACTGGTGCTACCTACATGTAATAACAGGAGCTGCTGAACTCAAGAGGTGGGTATGGAGAAGCAGCTCTCTTTCCTCCACTTCAGATGGTTCTTTCAGGGCCAGGTCTTCCATGAAAAATGTGGGACACTCCTTACGTGAATAAACAGAGCCAAGGAGTTTAATCAGATTCATGATTATGTTAAGGTTGTCTACTCTTTTTCCTCTTTGACTTATGTTTGTTTTGTCAGAACACAAATCACATCCTGTGAATCATCAGACAGACTCTGCCTGCTTGCAGAGGACAGGAAAATTCAAAAAACAAGGAGAGAGGATTGATATATGAGGGGAGAATCACTACCCCCAGCACAAGGAGAGACATTCTGTTTTACACTTGGCTTCAGAAAATGCCAATATTTTTCCAGGGTTCTATTACAGCAGTCTTGGCCACCATATTCAATCTGCAGACAATAAGGACTAGAAAACTGGAATAACAATCATGACCGCTAATGATCTCGCTGCATGCATCATCAGCATTAGAATGGACACATTCAGAACCCGTATTGCTCTTCTTGTCATCCAAAGCCCTATCCCAATATTGGGTGATTTTTCAACACTTCTACAAGATTTTCAAGCTCTGGGCTTGGAAAGAAAAATAATTTCTCAGAAAGAAAAGCAATCCAGTCTCTGTTACATAGCATTACCATGTCTTCATTCTCTTCTCAAAACTTTGAAGACATTTATTTAAATATTATTCCAAGATGACCCAATTAACAACATGAGCCTCTGAACATCCTTTGGTTCTGTTTCTTGCCTGTCATTCCATCAGGTCTCAGTAGCATGTTCAGACTTGGTGAAACACAAAAGCACTTATGTTTGCAAAACACTCCCAGTAGGGTTTTACAGATTTAGCCAGAACGAAATGGAGCTAAAGCTAAAAGAGAGCATTTCCCCTTTACTTTTCTCCACAGGTCCAGGATTAAGGACTAGGTACTGCTACATCCCCATTGCAATTTCAGCTTTCCAGTGTACTGCCTGATGCAGAATATCTTTGCTGGACATCAGCCTCTGTGTAGAGGGTCTGACATGATATAATGAAGGGATCCAAGCCTTCATTCAAAAGTCCCTGAGCCATGATTTGTAAATCACTGGAAGCTTAGAACTTGTGCCAAGAAAGTACCATTATCCTACACTCAGGTTGTGCTTTTCTTTCCTAGGCATCAGTTCCATGCTCTGTGTGAGATAGAACTGAGAGCTGAGGGGCTCTCTGGGTCATCCAGTTTAGCTGCTGTCATTGCATTTGCATGTAATATAGTGTCTGGATATCTCTAATTTACAATAATATTGTAGATATAATAGCACCATACATATTTGTTGGGCAATAATGACTTGAGTTTAGCTGAAATATAAATAAATATGGTGATTTCTGACACATGTGCATCACGAGTGTGGAAGACATTTAGAATTACAGTTAGTAAATACAAATGTTGACTTAAGCTATAACTCTGCTTTCAGAATCTGAACTTGCAAAAATCTCAGCTATGATTTTTAGTAACTCTGAGATAACTTACACTAAAATTCTTTGTATTTTACACAACCACTTCTCTACTTTCCTGACAAACAAGCACGACAGACAGAACAATCAGGAGCGTGAAGGGCTAGCTGGCGTACATGTTGCATTGTGATGAGAATATGTTATTAAACTCCAGTGCAGTTTGTCAGATGAACCAAAAAGTTTTGGCTCTAGGAAAAAAATGAGAATAGGGAGGATAGATGTTATCTGCCATGAGACCTCCTCCCTACACTTTCTAAGAAGAACACAAATATCATCACAATTTCAATAATCACTTTTTTTAAACCAATAGAATAGAACCTTTTGGTGTTATATTAACATATTAAAAATCACAGCCAGATGTATCTATTTTCAGCCCTTCCTGACAGACAGCAGGAAAACTCTGGTTATCAGACAGCAACAGCAAATTCATGGGTTACTTCAGAGCCTGAGTACTTGTTTTTCCATTAAAAAAAGACCTTGGGTGAATGTGAAGAGAGGAGTACAGCCAAAGTGAGGAGAAAAGTCAGTCAAATAACCACTGTTGCTATTGCTAAAGAAAAGAAAATACAAGCCCATGATGGTAGGCAGTGGAATGCAGTCCACAAAGATATTAACTACAGAAAGGATGTGCTTGAAGTAAAATGCTTCCCTACACCTTTCTTGCACACCTAACTGGCGTGCAAACCCTATGCCTGGCAGCACATACCCATTCTTTCATTGTGTCTTGACTGTACTTTAGTTTGCACATTGCTAGGTACTGCAAGAAGGAGATACATGTTGCAAAGGACAATCCAAAGCTCAGGATCAGGAGAAATGAATCATTAACAGTCAAGTAGGCACGTACTAGCATGTAGTAGCCCATTTTCTCCAAGGTATGGCTAAACATCTTTGTCTATTTTGTTTTAGTTTGGGTTTTTTTTAATATAGTTAAATCTTGGGACCTAAACCTGTTCCAATTCAATTACAGTTAAAACTTAATGTGGTCAGATCTGTTTTCATAGGGTTCTAAATAGAATACAGAGTTATCATAAAGCAATGAAATTACCGCTTCATAGTGTATGCTCTATCTGGAATAGCTTTCACACCAGTACAGAGGAATTCCCAGCTTCTGCCTAGCCTAAAAAATGCACAATGACTCTGTACAGTTACTATGTTGACAAAGCAATTAGTGGTGCAACTCATTTTCAAATGAACTCACACACCTAATTACAACAGTAAAGCACACCTGCATTACCAGCCACTGACTCCTCTCTCAGAAGCAAAAAAGCAAAAATGCTGTGAAGGCCAGAGGAGAGTTATGCATACTGGTAAAGGCTTTTCCAAAGCTGAACATATTTGTATAGGTTAGAGCATCACCAGCTGTCAGAGATTGTGCTATACTCTTCCCTATCCTGCTCTGAATAAACATGGATAGAAATTATTCTTGTCACAAATCAAGGAGTGGGCTCCTGTAAAAGCTAATAATGGGAATGAAAAGTATCCCTAAGCCTCTACAGCTTGCAATCCCACCAGCAAACAAAGAACCACACACTCCTGTGAAAGAAGTGAAATACAGTAGGTTATTGGCAGTACACTTTCCCCAGAAATGCCAGAAGAGAGTGCAAAACAGCACAGCACTGACATAGCTTAGTCAGACAGAACATGTGCTGCTCAGTTCAATACAATAAGGTCCTTGAAATCCGCAGGGATGATGGAAAGAAGTGAAAAGGAAAGCAAAGAATCTTGGTTCTAAAATGTTCCTGAAAATTATAAATATGACCATGTAATTTTTAAAAAATAAATATCTTAGAAAAATACAGCAGCTCTCTGTCATATAGGTGCTTATATTCCTTTCACAGAAGGTATCTGGAGGCATTGCATGACAGTGCAACTTGCAGAGCACATGCAGAAAGATATCAGAGCAGCACCATTTTGATAGGGATCCTCCATTTGGATAGAAAGAGAATGAGGGCACCCCACTGATGCACCCTAATCCCATGAGGGGAGGAGGCAATCCCCTGCCAAAGAGCGAAGCCTAATCCTAAGCAACACTGCCACTGTCATGAGCTCCCAGCATCTCTCAGAGGGTTTGAACAAGAGGAAAATTTTAAATAAAATAGTGGATATTAGTTTTAATCTGTGGCTATCATGTTTTCCTAGATTTTCTAATTAAAAATCTCTGTGTTCAAGTCTCTTTTGACATATCTGAAAACTATGGCAGATAATGCCTCTACCACTTTGAATACCTCTGCTGATAATGATACTACTCAGAAATGTCAGATGAATAAAGAAAACAGAGTGCATGAATCTCCTAATATTCTCAACAACTAAACCTTTGTCCAGGGCAAGCAGGAATGTGTTTAGCAACAGCACATCACTGTTATTGCCAGCATTGTATTGCTGAAGCCCCACAACTTCAAAGTGAAGATTTTGTTCCAAACAAGATGCTATGACAAAACCACCAGAGAAAAATAGCTTGTTTTAGCCATAATCTGTTACCCAGGGAAAGTGGGGCACATGCAACTCCAGGCTGTGTCTGCAGGTGTGGGGAGCACTGAGTAGCTAACCATCCGCTAGTATTCGTATATGCCAACCACCTCCTGGGGTCTGTCAGGCACAGCATCACTGGCTGCTTGAGGAAGGTAATTGTGCCACTTTGCTCTGCTCTGGTGTGGTCTCAACTCGAGTCCTGTGTGCAGTTTTGGGTGCCTCAATATAAGGGCATAAATCTATTAGAGAACATCCAAAGGAGGGCCATGACAATGGTGAAGGGTCTGGAGGGGAAGCCATATGAGGCGTGCCTCAGGGCACTTCATCTCTTCAGCCTGGAGAAGAGGAGACTGAAGGGAGACCTCACTGCAGTTACAACTTCCTTGTGAGGGGGAGAGGAGGGGCAGACACTGATCTCTTCTCTTTGCTTCCCAGTGACAGGACCCAAGGAAATGGCTTGAAGTTGTGCCAGGGAGGGTTTAGGTTGGATATTAGGAAAAAGTTCATTGTGCAGAGAGTGTTTGGGCACTGGAACAGACTCCCCAGAGAAGTGGTCATGGCACCAAGCCTGACAGAGCTCAGGAAGTGTTTGGATGACACTCTCAGTCACATGGTGTGATATCTGGGATTGTGCTGTGCAGGGTGAAGATTTGGACTCAATGATCCTTGTGGGTCCCTTCCGACTCAGTTTCCATGCTTCCCAGCATTAGCAGATGGAAGAGAGGAGCTCAGGAGAGGACTCCTGAGAACACTGTCTCTGGTCTTCATGGAGCAGATATTGCAGCCTTACTGACTCCTCTGTCTTTGGGGCTATCTTTAATTCAAGACTACTTTTGCAAGAACTGAGGTTTTTGTAGTAGTTAATCACCTACCCTGATGAAACCTGCAGCCTGGGCCCATGTGCTGCTCCCTTCCCTGTTCCTGACACACCCACACTAGCCAGCTAGGAACTGAAGTGAACTACCTGGCAGCCTGTGGGCTTTCCTTGATCTCAAGGACTACCTAGAGGGAAGAGGAGAGGGAAAAGCATGGGTAAAAAAAGAGGAAAACAACTGGGTGACTCTTGGGAATCACTACTGTGATGGGCTCAAGGAAGAAACTGCTGTCTAGTAGCCAGGCCAAAAAGGAATCAAAACAAGGGAGAGGGGATAGAAAGTGGGTTGATGGCATGGGGACAGGGCACAGATAAGCAGCCTTTGCCCCACTGCTTCCTACTTCTTCACGCAGGGCAGGAAGCTTACTGTGAACACGAGACCAGCTGGTGTTGGTGATCTGCACCTAACTCCCACAATAGGGGTCTCCACCTCTATGCCCCCAGCAGAACACTTAAACTCGTGGTCCTGTAAAAGACTAAAACTCTGACAAACACTCCCCACAGTTGCCCTCCTGGACACAGTGCCACCTCTCAGAAGACACAATCTAGAGCCAAATGATTATGGTAAACAGTTTATACACAAAAGATAACGGTGGGGACGAAGAAAGCTAAATCAAGAGATAACTACACTGAAGAGGCAGAATACATTTGCAAAATATATGGTAGCATAGTGTATTATTTGAATAATACTGATAGCATTATTATACACTAAATCATAATCAATATGCATCAGGGACAGAGTTAAGGTTATAGCAAATTCACCTGCTTAATACTTTATAACAGGTTAAAATGATAAATTAGCCATTTCTCAGCAGCAATCAATCCTTCTGTCAACCTCGAAATTGTTAGACAAAGAACTTGCTTTTACAGAAAATGTAAATGCTATTGACTTACTGCATAGTACTACAGTTTTTCAGCCTAACATATAAGTTTAATCAGGATGTAAACAAATTGTTTCTTCACAGAATACTCCTAAAACCAGCAAGGGTCAGTCCAGCTGGTAGACTCTGCCCCACCTTTTTGTAGCTCAGTTGTGTGAGAGTTAAAAGCGCTAAATGTTGCCTTGCAAAGGCTTAACTTCAGGTTGTGATCTCAGTGCCTTCCTCCATCTTCTCAAAACAGATGGTCCATTTCAGTGTCATAAGGAATAACCAGGATCTCCCCAGAAGAACAGCGTGTTGCAAAGTTTAAGATAAAATTTCAAATTCATCTTTCAAAAAAATTTTAGTGGTTTGTTCATTCTTAAAGCTGCCTCCCTCTGCTGGACTACTCTATGCATATTACACACCTCTTTTCTGCCAAAAACTCCACACAGCTCTGTCCTGGCTGCTGGAGGACCTTCACCCTATGGCAGGAGAGCACAAATAGGTAGTGCAAAAGTAAGCAGCACACCCAGTGAGCAGCCTTCCAGCTCCAGGTGGGCCTCTGCAAGACCCATCTTTCCCTGTGGGCAAACAGGGAGCAGGCTGAAGGATATTCATTGTGGTAATATGGGCTACTCTGACACTGTGCCCACTTCTCTGCCCTAAGCCAGCAGGCACTATGTCAACAAAAGCAAATAGTAATCATGACAGTGTTCAAATGCAAATCTAGTATCTTCTCTCCATGTCAGAGATGACAGTCAAGCTGAGGGTTGGGTAACTCCAAAGAAAAAATCTTGTCGTAGCTAAGCTATAACATTTCCATCAGCTGTTCTAAACCCTTTCAGAAAGATGCTTCCAGCTCTGCTGGCAGAGCTGCAGCTGACAATCTCTGAGACACTGAGGCATCCCACTAGTGTTCCCTGGAGCATGCAGCCCTGGCACAGTTCCCAGAGCATCTCCCACTCCAGTCATGGCAAGGCAGCTCTCTATTTCGGAGTGAACTGGAGCTGTCTAGTGGAGAACCCACCCAGAGCAGTCAGGACACCTGGGCTGCAGAAAGACACCTATACCGACCTGACCCAGCTCCCAGCAGATATAACCCAGGGCTTGCACAGCCTCTTCTGATATTGCATTTGCTACATTTCACGTTGCAGCATATCATGTGAACAACTGACATTTCTGAATCACTGAAAAGTGAAAGAGAAACTCTGGTTTCCAAAAGGGACAGCACAGTCTTCAAGGCATTAGTGAACTCTGCTGTTGGAAGAAAGAGTGATTTAAAACACAGTACTTCCCTTTGATGCTTAACGTCTTAGCCGTCACATTAATCACAGCTTTGCGAATGGCTGATGTGCAACCATATGCACTTTTACTTAAAAGCAGAGAAATCAAGGACATTTAACAGCTCCTGATACGGTATTTTTAAACTTCAAAAGTACTAAACTATTTATGAAGTGCCACTGAGAGGAGTATCCAACCTAACTCTATATTTGTTTGAACAGTTTGCCTTTTAAAAAACCCAAAAAAACAACCACCTGCCAATTTTTATCTCTTATGTGCATAACAAATTACTGCAATGTTAATGTGTATGCAGACCTTAAATAGAGTCACTGGCCATTGTCAGCTTCCTTTGTAACTAATGACAGTAAATGAAGATTTTCATTCGCCATACAGAGAACTGAAAAAACCCAAACCAAAACAAAAACTTTGGCAAAAACCCAAACAAACAAAAACCAAAACAAAACCCCCAAACAAACAAACACAAACCCCAACCAACCAAAAACCCCAAACAAATAAAAACAAAACAAAACCAAAAAAACCCCCCAAAACTTATGAAACAGGCAGTTTTCATGAAAGGGAGAATTGCCAAAGCACGTGGGCAACACAAAGAGCCAAGCAGCTTCTCTGGTCAGTCTGAGCTCAGGCGCCACTGCAGCCAAAGCTGCAATGAAAGAAAAGACATTATCTGAGAAGATGACCCATTTTGCCCAAGAGACTATCCAGGCTAGGAAAGCACCTCACAAATTTTTTCAAGAGGTTCTGTAACATAAGGAAGCTGTAAGAACAGAGACAGCACTTTTTACAAAATAGAGTTAAAAAATACTAGCTGGAAAGCTCTATTTTCCACCATCCACACAAATGTCTAAGGAAGAAACTTGGATTGAGATGCTCTGGCAAACAGCACTATCTGTCTAAGGAAGCAAGGTCCTAAAATAGTTCTGCACAAAGCTGCAGCTGTTTCTGACTGCTGCAACTCTGAGCATGAATACTGGTTTGCCCAGCTGTGCAGACCTTTAGCAATTCATATTCTGTAACCAACCAGTGCTCTTCCATTTTCTGTGCAGTTCCTGCACTGTTTCGTTTCCCCAGAAGTAGCTGCTTGTCCTAAGTAAGGCTCTTCTCTCAGCCATTTCAGACACCGAATAGCTACTGTTCCCTTTCACGTCTGTCTTCAGGAAAACCATCTTGCACTGCTGCTGGCTCCTTTCCAGTTCAGTTGAACAGAGTTGAACTAAGAAGCAGAATAACAATATCAAGTTCTATTAAATTTGCAACATTTCTTTCCATCTTAAAAAAAAATAAATCTTGCAGCAGAAAAGTAACATTTTTAAATGGAAGGGACCAAAAAAAGTACTTTTCTGCAAGTTAGGACCTCTAGTAAGTATGATATCCTAAGCACGAAGCTTTGTAATTTAGTAGCACAATTACTTTCATGAGAGAAAGAAAAACAACTCTGTTTCAGGGGGGTTAGTGGAAAAAAGGGATAAAAGGAGATAAACAAGAACTGTTTATCTATTTAAAATAAAGTGACTGAGATTTTCAGCAATTTTTCAGTAACTACAAGAGAACTCTTCCTTTTTTTTAAAAAAAGCGCAAATGTTTCAACGCATAGAAAAGAATTTAATAAGTTTATGATAGCATAAAAAGTCATTTTTAAAGGACACCAAAGCCACAGTTATCCAGGGTGCTTCACACAGCATTGCTATAAGCAAATAAAGAAAAAATATTTCTGTCATGAAAGGAATAGCTATATTGATTTTTAAATTATGTCTTCTGGAAGTATATTGATAAATGAGACAGTTGTCAGACACAAATGGTAGCTGGGTGCCTGAACTGCATAGCCTCCACAGGGACAAGACTCTAAATATTATTTCTGCTTTTGAAAGACAGCTAGCAATAGCAAGAAGTTTTTCTATATCCTTATCTTAACCTAGAATAAAAATGTACCATAGAGGTGCACAAACATGGAAAGAGAACAGAGGACTTGAAAATACCACCATAGGAATATAACCAGATCTATACCAGGGCTACTAAAACTCACCAGGGTCAACTATTGGTCAGTAAATGAATGCACCCTTGTAATCTGAGTAACATCAGTTTCAGAAGTAGCAAAAAGAGCAAGTAACAGACATTCAATATAAAAAAATCACCATAAAAGCTGAAATCAGATATACACTGGAAAAAAACTAACTGTATATAATTTGAAATATAAAAACTAACTGTATATAATTTGAAATATAAGTGTTAGCATAATTCAGCAGACTAATAATCATTATTTGACTAGAATTTTAGATTTCTTTTGACTTAGAGTAAATTTTTGTTCTCTGCTCCTTTGAGCCATACAAATGTCACATATATTGGTGGATAAGTTGGCAACTTAGTAGGCAATTTGGATAAAATTATTTGCTAGAAAATTTGTTCAAATTACATTGCTTAAATGTAGTTTAACAGCCTGAATCTATTGAAAACTTCAGCTTCAGTGGAAGCAAAGCCCATGCAGCTCCAGTGAGAGTTTCACCCAGCTCAGAGGCCCTGAAATTTCACTGTAAGCAGCAAGACTCAGTACAACTTCAGTAAGTTTGTCTAGGATAGCAGCCATTATGTACAGCTCCAAAGCCCTCTGAGAACAGCACTGAATGCTCCTCCAACAATTTCCTTGGTCTTGCAACTAACTACATCAAATAAGAGATTAACTGGACTGCAAAGGTCTTTCTCAGCTTTGCATCCATTGTGCACAAACATGGCATTGTGCAAAGGATGCTGAGTCATGGATGTGCTCTGTACTCAAAAGGTTTTCTAGCACCATAGGCCACCCAGTAGACCTAAGGAACAAGGCTTAAAGACTTGAGAGTGGTGCTTAAAGCCTTCTCAAACATCCTGAAGGAGTCAAAGAGAACCTGAAAAACCCAGATGTGAAGAATCTCTGCCATACAGAATGTATTGCCATTTAGAAACCAAACATTTACCCATATACAACCAGAGCTACCAAGCCTAGCAAATGAAACCTTAGAGAAAAGAAGCAGTGCAGGTAACTAAAGTAATTTAATTACTTTTTATTAGAGTAGAAACAGAAGCAAAACTAGAGTAATATGATGGAAGAACACGGAATTTGTGGTTCACAAAATAAATAAAAAAATATCTTGTTTCTGGTAACAGGCTTACTTAAAAGATGGAAGTTGAACAGAAACCAGAACAATTTGAACAATTTGAGTATGTGCAACAGCAGTGTCCTACACCATTGATGAGTCAAGATAATGCCCGACACAACACGATAAAACAGGAACAGGAGGGAGATCACTAGTACATGGCTTCCTGCTGAACATGATAGCAAGAAATCTGCTGATGGAACAAGCTGCTTGCTTCACACTTGCAGTGAAGTCAGGGGCATCATGCCTTGACCACTTGCCAGACCACTCAGCTGAGGTCTCTAGAGTGGCCCACAGGCAGGA
>JAWWTY010000088.1:28361485-28377053 GCA_035222235.1 Margarornis squamiger | reverse complement strand
AGTTAAAACAGTGACTGATCTCTGCAAGCTGACCTATGGCCTGAGTTTTTTGTATGGGGTTGGATTTTCCTTGAATTTGACCACTGCAAAAATAGAAGACTTATTTATCAGAAGGTAAGAGCAAGGGAACTGAAGTCTTCCAGTAAAATAGTTTCTGCCAGCTGAACCTCTGTTGCTGCTAAGGCATTTCTGTCTCCATACTCCATAAATAGTGGACAGCCCAGGCCCTCTTGAGCTCCCCTGCATGGCAACAGGCTGCACACCAGGATCTTCTCTTCAGCAGAAACACCTAGGTTATTTTTTGAGGTTGAGAGAGTCCTTGGCAGATTCTTGGTAAGTGATTTATAGCATGCTAAATTTTGAAATCTCAGTTAAGTTATATAAAGGGTTAATTGTGTTAATTCTGTTAAGGGTTAATTCTTTAGACATAAACTGTTGACCAAGTCTGGGCCTAGAACTGAATCCAGGCACACTTAGACTCCTCTCTGAGATGTTTAGAAAGAAAAGGAGTCCTTTCTGAACCTCATGATTCAATGGCAGGATCTTCCCAACAGTTTTGTCTGATGCTGTCCCCTATGAAATAAATAAGTGTACCTTGCCATCAAATCTTTTTAAACCACTGTCACATTTACCATTAAACTTTGCTAACTTACGACTTCGTACCAATGAAGTATATTGTTGCTTCTCTTTTATGAGTGAAATGTGTAACTCCATCTGCAACAGTCACTTCTAAAGGACCACTTAAAGACATGCCAGAGTTGACCTGAATTTTCCTCATTCAGTCGGAGATAAAAGGCTGGTCTTTGCTAGTTCTTTCAGTAAAAAGCACTTTGACACAGGAGACTCCTGTTGTCTAATCACAGTCACACCTTAAGGGCTACAGCTGCTACTCTTTCTATACTGAGCACCCTAGAGAATCAGGTTCTCCTGACCCATCTAGACAGGTGAAGCTATCTTTTTAATTACTAATCTATGCGCATTACAAATGCACTCTATGACTAATCTGATAATACTATAATGCCTCATTCCACTTCAGCTGTGCAGGTGTCAGGGGACTTAAAATGGGTATGGTAATATCAGACTTCAGAAGGTAACCACTAGCAACACAAATGGAGAACAAGGTTATGTAATACATCCTCACACTATCCTCCCCCACCAGGTAGTTCTTTAACACAAGGAAAGGTGTGTGGGGAGGGCAATAGGCACAGGCAATTCCAAGGATGACAGAGTTTGTCTGAGATCTCAGTCAGCCTTGGTTTGTAGTAAGGGAATGGGGTATCTATCATGCAGAGAGAAAACAAGAAACAGTGCTCTGCAAAGGACTTGACAGAGATAACTGATGCCTGGGATGGCTGGTTAAAAGCCAGCTCTGAGCCTAAAGCCTTGCTGCTATAATAGCACCACCACAAATCTAGGCTACCTGTCTCTGTGCCTTCCCAAGAGGTCTGAATTCAGACAGGGAGACCTGACAACTGCTCCCCATGTAGACAGATCCCAAGTCATCTCATGGCCCTATCATATCCTGTTACAGGAATTATTTCACCCTGGGTGCTTGTTTAAACCCTTCTGTTTAAGGACAGCTCCAGTTAAGTTATTTACTCCCTCTGTGTTTTGGGGTTTTTTTCCCACCAGTTCAGAAAGAAGGCAAAGGCCAAGTAATGTTTAAGATCAGTAGAAAATTGAAAGAAAATACACAGAGGATAGTAAAGAAACTAGAAAACAAGATTTGAGTTACAAAACAGAAAAAAAGGAAAGAAAAAAAAAGAGAGCAGAATTGTACATACAAGCCATAAACCTCACACTGATTCTCATTTCCTCAAGTTTTCACTAAGGTCACTATTAAACAATATATTATTATTGGAAATGGGATTCATAAGAATTTCTTTGAGATCTAAACCACTTGAAAGGTATTGTCCCACCATCTTTCCTGTGCTAGAAACACCCACCTTCATTTCTCCAGAAAACATATGTAATGTGAGTGTAATTGGTTATCTGTACTCATCATATATCTCAGAGAAAGACACAGAGAGACACAATAAAAAGGACTGGACCAGTAACAGATTTAATACAAACTCAGAGCTAACTCAAAATAGGGAAACAGCTGGGGCATGGGTGCTGTATCAACATGACCTCTTAGCACAGCACTTCCTCCAGGCTAATTAGTTTTGTCACAGAACATGGTCATGGTTGTGGTGCATCTGTCTGTATGTACCTAATAGAAATACTGAACATCTGGGACTCCACCCATGTCAGCCAACATCTGATAAGAACTGAGCAGCAGTCTGGCATCCATTATAAACCTTGACCTCGCTTACTCCTCTCTTATAAGGGTTAAAGCATAACCCTCATCACTTCTCTCACACATGGCTGGTGTTTCTACCTGGGGAGGTGGGACTGCGTCATGCTGGAAAAGACCTGGCTGTGGGGAGGATATGGCTGCTGAAGCTGGTCCTGCATGTTGCAGAGACAGTGCTCCAGCTGCAGATGAGTTGCAGTGGTGGATGAACAGGGATGCTGCTGCTGAGGTTTCCCACTGTGGCTGCCATACTGGTTGGAGCCAGACACATGCTGCAAAGGAAGAAGACCATGAATGCAGAGGAGCAGCACTAGCCACTATAGTGCCAAAATGCCACACCAAGAGAACCGTACCATACTCTCCATGCTGCTGCTGGTGGCCTCAACTGAAGTGCTCACAAATGTATGGGCATGACATCAAACTCACTGGGAAAGCAGGACCACTCCTTACACAAGAGATTTTCCCAAAACGAGCATGTGCACGTCTGCTTCCTGCAACCTTCCTTGTTCACTACTCAGTTGATTCAACTAAATTTCTTCAAAATAGTCAGATCCAGTATTGAACAAAGACTCCATTGCAGTTAAAGGCACTTGCTTATTTTTCTTATGTCTTCAGCTAAGGTCACTGATGATACAGAGACGACAGGACAGGATCTGGGGTTTGCTGTCAGAAAAGAGTGTGTGTGAAGCTGTACACTGGCACCCCTTTCACTTGATCAAGTCAATGTTTGCCTTCCTTCCCTGCCTTCCCAAAGACACTTGCACATCTTTAGTCTGCAACTGCTTTTTGAACCCTGAGCAGAAATTATGGATTTGGTGTTTCCTCCTGTTAGGTCTCACTGGCAGGATTGCCTCGAGAATAAATGAAGGTGCAATACTCTGCTGCTGCCACAGCAGAGAATCAGGTGAGGTCATGATTATGCTCTGCTTTCCACCCTGCATCCTGCAAAGGGAACACCCTGCAGTGTGGCGCAGTGGGATGTTTTGTTGCCCTCCAGCAGATCTGCTCAAGCCACACTGGCCTAGCCCAAACCACCACCTGCCCACATTCTGATATGCTCCCTCCCTGCTTCCTACAGGCTATAAGGTAGGTATGCATGGAGAGGGGGGAATTATGACCAGAGCCAAAACTGGGATATTACATGTCAGGAACAAACTGAAGAAGCGTTAGTAAAAGCTTAGTGCAGTAATGGGCCAAAATTTAATCAGTATATGATTATCATATTGACAATATTTTTATTATGCACCATGGGATTCCAACATTTGGTTTAAAAAGAAAACAGGGGGAGAGGGTAAAAAGCACAAAACCAGCTGTGTACCTTAAAGATAAAGCAGTGCATCCCAGACTTATTTGGGCAGACACTACAGTTCTTGGGTGACAGCAGAGAACTGGAGAAACAGTTTCAGTGCTTTTACCTCGGTAATTAAGCCTGAAAGCTCATTGAAATAGAAGAAAATTTTCAAGCAGCATGCTTGGTGGGTTTTTTACCCATACAGTGAGGAAGTTTTTGAAGTCTATCAACAAACACTATCAGCACAGCAGCTGTACAACAAAATTTATTTTGCTGGACACTTTAAAAACACTTAGGAAACCCTGTAACCCTAAAATGAACATTGTATTTGAGCAGCACCAATTTTTGCCTCATCATGTTGTAATAAATGGAATTTACAAGTATACAGCCAAACCGAGACAGAACGAGCAGCAGCGAGTCTGAGATTACTGAAAATGATATGCTTAGAGACAAAATTGTTTTCCATGTGTCTGACAAGAGGCTGGGAGAGAGGTTATTATGGGAGATGGATTTGTGCTTGTGAAAAGGCAATAGACATCTGCCAGGTCCTGGAAATCATGCAATGCCAGAAGCGATAATGTCTGGGCAAAGTATTGAAAAGTCTACATAATAAAGTATCAGTGGAAGCAGTATAAAAGTGGCACATCGAGAGCTCAGCCATGAACAAAACATGCAAATCAGCAACAGAGACAGAGACAGCAGTGGCCTTCATGCTGCTGAAAATTACTCTACATGGACAACACACAAGATGCTAAGGCCAGAGCTATCTTCCCCCAACAAACAACTTTACCAAAAAATCTCAAGGATCCAATGGCTCCTCCTAGGCCATGACTGCCAAAAGTAGAAGTGAGAAGATGTCTCATCTTTGGAGAGCAAGAAATGTTTTCTGGTGCTACAGTTGACACTAATACCTGATTTTGTAAAAAAAGTCTAGGAATTGACCAATTAAAGTCAGATCCTATTTCATCCAGAAATTAGGAAACAGAGCTATTGCCCAGAATCACAAAGAAAAATAGAGCTGCATTACATACCATCTGCAATCACAGAAAAAGGCATAGTGATGAGACTATAGGGAACAAAAAACATTGTATCTGTAATCTGACAGAATTACTGAAATATTCATTGAGGAACATTACTGTTTTATGAACTCTGTGCATTGCACAAAGATTCATATGTAATGATTCTTCTCCAGAAGCTGGGAGAGTGAAGACAGAGGAGACCCAGATGCTATGACACAGGGTGCCAAGTAAGTGTTTTGGGGTTTTTTCTCCCCTTTCCTTTAACAATGACTCCTACTATCTCTTCTGATGTTGCTGTTCTCATGTGCATGGAGTTAGTCTCACTTGGGAGCTAGTCAGGGTGATGTTTGATAGTGCAAAACCTCCCTTGAGTGCAATGCAATGCCACCCCTTGTAGAATTGCTCAGACACATCAGAAGGCTAAGATCTGCCACTCTGCCTGAGGCTAGTCACAAAGAGGGAATGAAAACCTTGAGCAAGAATCAAATCCTAGGCAATAACCTAAGGGACCTACATATAGGTCTCTGCCTCAGCAGAAGAACATAGGATGAGTGGTGCTGGCAAGTACCAAGGGCAGCAAACTGGACAAGAGATTGACAGTCATAGTTCAGTTCTGCCAGGCAGCAAGGACTTGCTGCCTATTCACTCTGTTTTTGTTTGCCTTCTCATAGTCGCTCATATGTATGTGTGTGTATGTATATCTATATATCTATATATACATACACTATAGCAAAAAGGCATTAGAGATTTCTTAGCCAGGCAGTGCTGCATCAGGGGCTAGCCCATTTAAGGCTCCAAGGTCAGGTAAACTTGCAGAAATAGTGCACAGACCAGAAATGACTGGTGGCACTGTGCGTAAGACATTGATCTAAGGAAACGCAGTTTCTCCTGGGACAGGGGATGCCGAGCCACACTCTGGGCTTGACTTTGTTCATCTAGTTAAAATCAATAGACTTTGCATAAGCCATTTTCTGTAACCAGTGAACTGCCGAAAAGTTGTGGAACTCTGCTGAGCAGTTTAATTACAAACTCCTGCATTTGTACCTGTGAAGATAGGAGATCCCCAGGAGTAGGTTCCAGCTGTGATCAATGTGCATTACAGGCATAAGGACTAAAATTCTGCGATAGACACAAACCAACCCAGTGAGTGGCCCATGTCTGCAAAGCCATGGCCAGTTCTCATACAAGATCTGATACATCGATAGTGACGTTTCTCCTTCCTGAGTGTCCTGGTTTTAACTGGGATAGTTAATTTTCTTCCAAGTAGCAGGTGCAGTGCTGTGTTTTGGATTTACTATGAGAATAATATTGATAACACAGTGACGTTTAGCTGTTGCTAAGTAGTGCTCACTCTAAATCAAAGAGTTTTCAGTTTCCTGTGCTCTGCCAGTGACCAGGTGCACTAGAAGCTAAGAGGGATCATGGTGAAGACAGATGACACTAATGGACCAAAGGGTTATTCCATATCATAGAACTTCTTGCTCAGTATATAAACTGAGGGAAGTTAGCCAGAGGCCACCCATCACTGCTCAGTGAGTGGTGCACACTTGTATTGTGCATCACTTGTTTATAATTGAGTTTTATTCCTCTTTCTGGTGTTGTTATAACCCTTTTAATTACTGTTGTTATTGTTATATAGTTACTTTATTTCAATTATTAAATTGTTCTTATGTCAACCCGCAGCTTTTACCTTTTTCCAGTTCTCCTCACCATCATACCACAGGGCAGGGAAGTGAGCAAGTGGCTGCATGGTACTTAGTTGTCATCTGAGATTAATCATGGCACTGAGAAGTGCACTGAAATAGGCTGTCAGGAGTCTGAACTTGTTTAGAACCCACCTAGGCAGTGGAGAAAGGGGCAGTACAGAAATTCATTCTCCAATCCCACCAGGTATCTTATCATCCTCCCTGTTGTGCCTGTTTCACAGCCTAAACTCTTTCTTAATCCTCATCCCTTAGCAGTGCAGTCAATTAACAGCCTGTAATTGCAATGGGCTGTGAAAACATCATTTTCAGGGGTAAATTGCAAAACCTGTATCTGCAAACTGACTGGTGCATGAGCATGAGAATCAGGTATATTGTTAAAACTTCATCATCTCTAATGAATGGATTTTCTTAGGCTTAAAACATAATCAGTCCCAGACCTTCCTCTGGCAAATGGTGGATACTTACTTTAGTATCTATTTGATCCCTGAACAAAATTTTTATTTTAAGGGGGATTTTTCCACTCTCAGTGTTAATTGTTCCTAATATACAACTGATGCTTCTCCCCAGAATCTGTTAGATTTGTCTGCCACATCTGTGCCTTACACAAAAATGGTCCAGAAAGCTACAGCCTGAACTACAGTGAATGGTTATTATTTAGACACATTTAAGATTTTCTACATCAAGCTGAACAAATACAAGTTAGCCTGGAGTGCTATGTTTGGCAGATCTATTGCACACTGTTATTAAGGAGCAAAATTAAATCTAAAATGGAAACATCCACACCCCACTTTATATATAGCTACCACAGTATTTTCTAAGAAGCTGTTCACAATGAAACCAGTACTAGGCAATGAGGCATTATTTGCTACCTAAAAGGTAGATAGCCATCACTCAGTTTAATACCCACCACAAGGCTGGGAGAACTTTCCCAGACAGCATCCACACTTCAAAAATGTACTGTACAGCATCTCTTCTGGAACCTGTCCACCTCAGCTAAAAGCTCCAGCTGAGAAAGAAGGCATCATTCTGGGTAAGATGTTCCCAGAAAAGCACATGAGGATCATGTGATGCTGCACAGCACTTAGGTGGGATCAAAGAGAGTGATTGTGAGCTGTTGTTCCACTTTCCCAGTTAGAAAGAACAGGCACTACAGGGACAGGCTGACTCAATGAGTTGTCATCTTAGTCTTCTGCCTTTAGCTAGCTCAACAGACCCTTTCTCCTCCCAGGGAGCCTTCCCTTTGTAAGCTTGATCAAAAGAACCTGGATATCCCTGGGTTAGGGAGGACTATTCCCCACCACCCACCTCTTCTCCCATTCAGGGCACCTCTGGTGCCCACTGTCTCTGCTTTGCTGACTAGCCGAGGCTCAAACCTCACTGCAACTCTGGACATGGTCTTACAGGTCCTTCTGGGGCCAGAAGCTTGTGGGTGAACCTGGACATGTAAATCACAGCATGAGACATGCATTTAAAAAATGGTTCATTAAAGCTAAGCAGACTTCTTCAGAAAGGGAAAGTATAAAGGCACCAGTCTCTCCCTGTCTGTGTACACTGATGCAAACACACAGCATAAATGCGGAAATTACACTGCTGCTACAACTGATCAGTCCTTCAGCTTTCTCTCATAAAAGCAAGGTTCTTCACTTTCCACCCATTTTCTTGGCATCTGAACTGCCAAAAAATTAATTTTTCTGCCCCGTCCTGTGTCACAGTGTCCCTCTCAGGCTGGTAATCACAGGGTGTTTTCATCAGCACCAGAAATACGTCTACCCTGCAGGTATATTTAGCGAAGAGCTAAAAGGTATTACTGTCTCTTTAATATGATCTTGACTTTCTATAAACTAAAACATTTCTATTTCCTCTGCTGTTATAAAATTAAAAACATTTATTAACCATCTATTGATATGTATTTGGCAAACATTGATCAATACCTGGTGTTTTGAGAAAAATCCATTCTGTCTTGCATTGCAGTTTCACCTGTTACTTGTGCTTGCCTGTTCCAGATATGCTCCTTCCAAATTATCAAAGATTCATCAAACAGAAGTTTGTTGAGCTCAAATACAGTGACTGTCCTCTCCTGCTTGGGAATTCCCCAGAGTCATGTGCCACACACAAGCCAAGCTGGCTGTAGACACCTGCTGCTTGTAATGCCCTTTCGCCAAAAAGCACCCTGACAGGGAAGAAAAAGCACCAGAGAGCACTGAGTAACTCATTCAGCAAAAATTTTTCATGGTTTTATAGTAAGTTATTTAAACTGGGTTTTTTCCCTTGTTTGGCTTTTTTTTTTAATTACTTGCCCAACTGTAAAAGCTGAAAGAATCATTTGGTCTGTGACTGTTTTTTTACTATGTAAATACTTCAAGTACTTTACATCACACACATATACAAATGCCTCCAGCTGTTCTCTTCTCCCATTCAGATTCTAAACTCTGGTCCAAAGAGTCCCCATCACTACCTTTTTTTTGACTGTAAAGCATCTCTTTTTCTGCTTGTCATGTCATCAGTTTTCCTATGAACAGAAGGACAGCTGCCAGCAAATGGAGCCAACACTGATTAGTCCAGTATCTTTTCCAGGATTCTACCAGCAAGATAACATTAAGCCCACCTCAGAAAGTAGTGACAAAATCGTTTATTTCACAAATTTGATCCTCACCTTCAAATTTCCACTCGTAGTAGGCAGATGGTCAGGTATTTTGCAGTTCATTCCAGAGAACCAGGAAGTAAAGGGTTAATTTCCTTCTGAAGAAGTTTGCTGGAAAATTGAACCTCTCCCTACTCCCCCTTGTAAATGAAGGAGTGCAGCAGACATGCAGAGTGATGTGGGAATCAGGATATTTTAGGTTGGAAAATATCTCTAAGACACAGAGGTAGCCCTCAGTGGCCCATTTCTCTGCTGCAGAAAGCTGTGTGCTTTCTGTGTGTATCCCATTTTCACTAGGGCCAAAGGCAACCAGAGTCTGCACCTCTGGCAGAGGTTGCCTGCTATACTGGACACCCCTCATTCATCTCCTGACAGTCAGGTTGCTAAACAATGCATAGCATGTTTGGCAGCTGAATCCAGCTTCAGATCTCAGCTATGGCTGTGTTCAGTGTTGCAGGAGCTAGAGATCAATGTCTTTAGCTACCTGTTCTACTCAGCTTTCCAGCATCCCAGGAGCGTGGAAGAAGCCCATGCCTCTCCCATCAGTAGAGCCTCAAAGCAATTTGCAGCTGATTACTTTGTTCCATCCCTGTTGGTGTACAGCTGACAGCTGACACATGGAAGATACAGATGACTTGAGAAATCACCTCCTCTCCTGACTCACATGGAGGAAAGATGCCACAGTGACAGCCGGTTGCAGATATGAGAGAAATTGAAAATTAATAAATAAATAAATAAACCCCAGCACTGCAGGGTGATATTCTAATGATATGAAATGGATGTGTCAAAAATAGAATACACCCACTTAAAATGAATATCTTTTAAAGAAATTACTGTTCTTTGCAGAAGATGAAAGGCTGCACAGAGTAACACATGGGAAGGCAAATAAATGAGTAATGGTTCCAGGAAAGGTAACCACTCCAACGTGAAGAGCATTTCCAGTTCCCTGCACTGCAGTTGTACAACTCCTTAGTATAGAGCACATGCATTATGCACATTTTAATTTCTTTGTCAGACCTCTAGGAAGATCAAGTTTTTGAAGCCAGACTGTGACAGGCAGCACCTGATCACTGAGACTCAGTAATACACTGAGTGTGCAAGAGCAGCTCTGTGTTCATGTCCCACATCTAGACACATAAATTCCTCATAAAACTGGACAAATGAGTGAGGCTTGCCAAAACTTAGATATGCAAGTCAAAAGGTATAAGCTATTGTCCGATTTAAACACATAGCACCAGCCAGCTCAAAAACCCTAACCCACATTAGCAAACTGTAAGCTGAAGGGAGGCAAAAAAGATTTAGAACTAACAGACAAAACTACACATAAGCCCCTAGTGCAACATGATATTAAACAAGTAAATGGGTTTTCATGTGTATCAATGAGGGAATAGGATTTAGCACTGGGGTCTTTCCAGCTTTCTAAACAGAAGTGACTACCAGAATCCCATAAATTTTTCAATTGTCTATGCTTTTAAAGGGATGTTAAAAATAGATTTTCTTATACTTTTAAAGGGTGCTAAAAAAAATTAAGATACTCTCATGAGAAAAGAAATGGAAGTTTCAGAACAGCGTTATTATGTAAGTGATTCAAGGAGCCTGAACTACTTATCACATCACACACACACACACACACACACACACACACACAAAAAATTAGAAGATAGAGGGGTGACTTGATTACAGAGTACAGCAGATTCACAGAGAGAAAATCACAAATATTAAAGGGATTTTTAAAATGGATAAAAAAAACCCATGCAGAAACTCACTGGCTGAAAGTTAATTCCAGACAAATTAGAAACAAGGAACAATTTGTTACAGCAAGGATGATTAACCATTAGGACAAGCCATTTCTGAAAGCAGTGGATTCTTTTTTTCTGCTTCAAATTCAGAAAGAATATTTTCTTGGCAGGGAAGCTTATTCCACAAGGTTATGGTCCTATATACAGCAGTAATAGATGGAAGCATATCATCTCCATTGCAGCAGGTTGGGGTGAATGTTCCTTCTGGGCTTCATATCTGTCCTTCTGTGGAATGAAGTAAAAAATACCTGACCCAACAATTACTGCAAATAGAGTTCTGAACGTGAGAGTCAGCCTTTTGAGACAGTTTTCTCACAAAGGCCCTCAATCTGGCTATTAATGACAATCCAGCATATTAAAACCATATCTCCAATCTCAAACTAAATTCCTTTTTTTATTCCTAAAGAGATGTGATTGGATCAAAATGAAATCGATGTGATGTTAGATGGAGTGGGTATCATTTCCCCAGGCCTGCTCCAGTGTTACTGCTCTTAGAGTTTGTTCAAAGACCCAAAAAACTCCAAACAAAAACATGCACCTTCTAGACAGAATCAACAATTTTCAATTACAGAAGTCTTACAAACAAAAGCATAGGAAATGTTGTATATTTATAGCCACACAATGGACCAGTTTATCAACTGTGGCATACAAAGCCATTTTTATGAGTATTGACAGGAAATTAAATCAAACCTTAATTTTCCTGACACCTAAATAAACTTAGTTTCTGATAATGTTGTACACTACAGTGTATTCCTTGTCCAGCTTGAAATTCACATCAGCCAACTGTCTTCTTCCTAAACTCAGGCCGGTGTTGTGCCAAACAGCAAAACAACATGAGCAATTATGCCAATTACAAGGGGAGAGCTTCTTGTAACAGCAAACACAAGTCACCTAGGCAGATTATCTGCTTGATCATCCAAAAGCTTCTGCAGTGAAAATAATGGAGGAGCTGTCCCCAAATCCTGACGAGAACAAGCATATATCTCTGGGAAATCATTATATTATGTATGTTGGATGCCCTTCACAAGAGCACAAGTATGTTGTGCATGTGTACAAGGTAATTATATCTGCTCCGGTAGAATACCAAGGATGGCACCCAGTTGGGATGATAGTGCAGTCTCCAGTAGCACAGTAAGTAGCATTCATTCCTTGCAACATTTATTACTGACCATATTACACCATTGCTGTTTTCTAGGTTGCAATGTTATATGGTGTCTTTGGTTTGGTTAATCCCACCCTACAGTCAGCAAAGCTCTTGGGGATTAGCACATTTCAGCTGTGAAAGGTTTGTTATGAGATGCTTTTCCACTCCCAGACTCTGTAACTAACCATCTGAGCACAAAATTGGAAGGAAACTTGTTATTCCTGAACCATGCCACTTTGTTTGGCTGGACAATAGTAACTTCATTTCTGACAATCCAGTGTACATGTTTCTGTGGAAACAGGAACCAGCACACTCATAGCCACTAGTTTGCTCTGGTCTCCATGGAAACAATCATTGCATGGGAGAAAAAAAAAAGGTAATGATTGCAAAGTAATGATTTACTGGAAGCTTCCATCTGCCTTAATTTTCCTTTTGTCATCCTTACTGTTATGAAAAAAAGAAGGTATATAAGATGATGTCTCAGATTCTTGATATGATAAAGGTCAGAATCAGAAATCATGGGATGAAACTCCCAAGAGCTTAGACAGCCCAGTACCACACTTCTGAGAGACATCTGGGATGCAAAGGGTGGGTTTGCATTCTATGGAGGAAAGTGACCCACCTAGTTTGCATAGATAGGCTTGTTACCTCCAAGCACAAGCCATCCCTGACTCCCAGACGCTCAGGACATATGATAGCAATGCACCTCAAGAGACTGACAGTCACTTGTCTGTCTGGTGAGGCAGCCCTGTGGTGGTGTCTTGGCAGAGGCAGGAGACACCCATGTGCTAATGCTAATCCCAGTCCCTTCAGCTTCCTGAGGTTTCTTCACAGACAAAACTAGCTTTTTTGCCCTTCCTTTGCTTTTTGTCTCTTACAGAGGTTGACGACTCTCCCAATGTAACTCCCACACAACTGCTTCACTTTCCATGACATAACCTACAAAGCAAAACCGTTGCTACAAACAAAAGAGATGCACCCCATTAAAGTCAACTGCAGATTTTTACACAGTTCGAATGTGACCCAAGGTTTCCATATATTTCTCCCTTTCATTTTGAGGATCTTCATAGTGAGCTGCAGTTGCTTTTGCTGACTCTCTTTTCCTTCCTCCCTAGGGTCACTAGCATCTTTAGCCTACATATATTTTCACAAGAAAAATTCACAAGGGTAACTTTATTTCTCTGTCAGCAACCACTGTTCAGGGTTGCTGATTATTGTTTTGCTTCATTTTGCCTTCTGCAGACATTCTCATCTCCCACTTCCTTCTGGTAACACAGAGATAACCCACCAAGCAGTGGTGCACTGTGCAGAACAAAGCCTGCACTGCACTGACATGCCTCTCCAGTGTGACTTGTTAAACAGATACAGACATGTTACCATGTCCTCAGGATATCAAAGCCCAACCAGTTCCTGTCCTTATGGATGCAGTGGCATCATTTTTTAGCTATCATGTTCTTGTACGGAAAGGTTGGAAATGGTGTCATTGTCCATAAAAGGAAATAGACAGTCAGGATGAGATGCAACACAACTGAGGAAGACTGGCAGTATGGTGAGGGGTCTGCAGACTAACAGACATGAAAACTTGTGCCCATATAGGTATATGAGCCTGATTAAACACTGGAAAGCTGAATACATGATTCATGTCCTTAATCCTTTACCTGACCTTGGCCTGTAAAAGTCCATCCCAGGAAGCATACTTCCAAGAACATCCCCTGCCCCACACTCCCCACGTTCCTTTGCCTTCTGGACAATGGATTATGCATGACCTTGGTGAGGTTAGTGTGTGACTGCAAGCACAAGCGCTCCTCTCTTTGGTGGTTATTTAAGAGCAGCAATCCCCCAGAGTGCTCCACTGCCTATTCCTGCCACACAGTTGTGTGGTGAGACATCCTCTCCTGGCTGGCACACACAATTGCCTCTTCAAGGGCAAAGATTTTTTTGTATTCAAGAAGACTACCTGAGGGTATTCAGGTGGCTGTTTCACCTCCCCACCACTATATCCTGTGAACAAAGTTCCTTTCTGCTCAGGCAATCTAGATAAATAAAACTCACTGCTAATAATTACCTGACTATAAATACATTGCAGGAAATAATTGAGCAATTTACACGAGGAGCTTAAATTGCCTTTGGCACCTTAGACTAGCAAAATGAAAGGTCCTAACATTCATACTGCTTTCTAATTGTTCCATGACTGTCAGAAAATCAGATCTAGCCCATTTTCAAAGGGACATAGGGACTTAATGCACTAAGATGTTTAGTGTTCCCACTAGTGGTGAAACTCTGGAAATTGTAATTTTTTTTGGTACCACAGTGATACCCATAAGCCCAAGAGTTAAATAGTGGCACAGATTCCCACCTCTGTTTGCCTCCCCTCACAGCATAGTGCTCTCTTCCCTAGAGAATTCTCATTCCGACTGAAGTTACGAAACAGAAATGAGACAACACTGGTGCTAAACATTTGCTAAGAGAAGGAACAAAAACAAGAGGAAATGATACAATTGCATGTTAGAAATGTGATCTTTCAAGGCAAAGCTGTATTTTACCCTTTGGCTAAAAATCTATTCTGTACATCCTGAATGGAAGGCCAAGGCCAAAGTAGTTTTAAGTATACAATTATAATTAAGTGCTGAAAGACTGATTTTGTAGGTTATTGTTATTATTAATGGTTCCTTTTTGTAGACCAGAAGGCACACCTGTCTCACATTAGTTGTCATAAAAGCAAAGTAGAAAATTCAAAGTCCAATAGTTGAAAGGGCACAAGTGCAGGGAACGCCAAAAGCATTATAGTCATGAAAACAAGAATCTAACAAATACTTCACAGGCCTTTCACGTTGTTCTGTGCCTCCCACTTAAGATCGAACAACTCTCTCTCCTTCTCTGGGACACATCTAGAGTTACAAGAGTTCAAGAAAAAGTTTATTTTGTAGCTTAGTATTATACTTGCTATAAATGTTCTGCCATGAAAGCCATCTTCAAAAAGAGAGGTCCTGTAATATCCAAACCAATGTTAGTGTAAAACAAAGATCAAGTAGGTCAAGACATAATAAATACTTTTACAGAACAGATGGGAAAGGTGGAATGAGAAAGTTAAGAAGAATTAAGGTGTGGCTACCACGACACAAAGACACTGAGCAATTGCCCAACCAAAGCAGATTTCTTTTACTGCATAAATGCATAAGAAATACAGAGAACTTCGTAAATCTCTGTAGACTTCCCATTAGCTGCTATATCCTGGCATTACATCTAACACTGCAACAAATTTAAAGTGGATTGTGAAGAGATATCTGCAGGTTGACAATATCTGCAAGGTAGTAACTCTACACATTGATATTTCTACTTAAGGTAGGAGCATTCTTTGTATAAATGACAAGTGAACTGTGATAGTGACAAGGTTTAAACAGCATATGAAAATTTATCTCCAAATCACATGTCACACAAGAGGTTTGGCAAATCACTCTCAAAAGTAAAATCTGTGAAAACACAATCTGCATAACACTGGCAATGTCAGAGTTTTGCTTTCTCCTTTACCCTGACTGAACACAGATAATGGAAGGCACTCAGGTGGAAAATTCACATGACCCATGTTCTGCACTGCCTGCAAAGCTGTGTTCAAATCTCATTTTTCTAATGTAGCTGTCCATCAGAGAAAACCTGGGATGCTGTAAGAAGTCT